>JABJVR010000095.1:1613046-1642474 GCA_025773905.1 Chitala chitala | reverse complement strand
CCCCCCCCCCCCCCCCCCCCCCCCCCCCCCCCCCCCCCCCCCCCCCCCCCCCCCCCCCCAAAGGGAGTCATTACAATCTTTGTTGGCTTTAAACATGTTTCCTTTGTAAGCGCTACATTTTCTTACCCAACAGAATTTTGAATGAGTGAGAATTTTTACAAATAATACCCAACACTCACACTGTCACTTCCTAAAGGTAACCCAGTATGAGGCTCTTCAAGATAATCATTCTTGGGTGATTGTGGTCTGCAGCCAGTGGCAACTGGCTTTGAAAATGATGACATCATTAAAAGTCAGTACACTGTTGCAACCTCTGTGAAGACTTAAAAAAGCTTTGAGGGAGAAGAGCTGTCAGATTCTGTCAAAATTTAGCCTCAGATGACTACCTAAGCAAGTGAAAATGGAACATTTACTTTGTGTCTAGTTTCAAAACAAAGATCAGATGTGTGTTTTCTTGAAAGATGCACTTTCATATTTGCTTATACTACAACAACCTTTTGTTGTTCAGAAAGGTGCTTAGTAAGAAAAAAAAGTCTTTGCCTTACATGAAGCCAGTCATGGCTGTATCATTTGTTACTCTGACTTTTTCTCAGGCTATTTAGTAATTATCACTATGTGTAAGTTCAAAATTATTGAAACTGACAAGACATGTTTTATCATATTTGGGTGAATGTTACTGAAGGTTATTTGTTCAAGTTTTTTAAACTGTGTACTAGAAATGAAGCTGATAAATATGTGTGTGAATCTAGTAAGTGGTGGCAGTGGTGGGATACCAACCCTTGCCGAACAGTGGGGCCTGACTGCAAGAAGTTAGAATTTGAGTGGAGAGTCTGTCCATGAGCATGTGTGTGCACATGAACGTGTGTTTAGAACGGAGAGACAGGAACAGCTGTGAATTACCCAGCTCCATTTTCCTGGACAACGTAGTCTCATCTGGGCCACGCAGATACAAGATGCATTTACATTCATCTGTCGTCTCAGTGACCACTGACCCTTTCGACCCTTTGAATGTTGACCTTCAACCTCTGATGTTGACCCCTTCATGGGGCTTCTTATTTTGCACTCAGGCATCTCCATTGACTACCTGCCAGGCACCTGCTCTGAGAAATGAAACTGCCGGAATGTTCCTCCAGGGACTGCTTTTGCCATTTAGACAACAGCCTTGGTTCAATCCCTGAATGGGCCTTGAGTAGATCGGGTAAACCAATCTCCCTAATTATCTATTGAAAGAACATTCTTTTTCCTTTTAGAGTCATTACTCTGATTTCAATTGTTGAAAAGTAACATTGAGGGGTACGGGTAAGAGGATAAAAAAAAAACATGAAAAGATAGCGTTCCAATTACATCAAGGTTAATTATATGCAGGGAAGAGATGGCAAATACGAAATCTTGCATGACAGCAAAGTGGGGAAGCATGTTTTGACAGGAAAAAAGCAAATATTAAATATTCTGAGAGGGAATTTGGTACAAGTATTCAAGAGAGGTCTGTAGAAGTACATCAAAGCCTGAAATTTCACATTTGCCTCTGTTCATTTGTAAATATGGAATTCAGATGGCTGTTGTCCAGCTGTGACTATGTCTTCTGATTGTAGGGTACATAAAAATTGAATTTTATGTTCCTTCTAATCCAAACTCATTTTGAGATGGGCTTCTGAATTCATTCACAGCTGAAACCATTCTCTATTAAGATAATGTGTTTCATCATTAGGCTCATGAGTAGAATAATGCTGTGTATAGAGATAATATTTTGACATACAATATGTTGTCACTGTTACTTACTTTGTTAGATTCATAAGTGTTTCAATGTAAAAAAAAAAATATTTTTCTTTTCATTAGGTAAATGATTTACGATTATGTAACAGGACCATCTGGGGGCAACGTATTTAATTAAATACTAATACAGAAAAACAGGAAAATATAAAGTTGAAATCTTTCATGTTAGAGCTACACCCCCCAGACCCCAACGAATAAAAAAAATACCAGAGGAAAAATAAGTTTTTATTGTCAATGAAAAAGCAAGAAAACCTGAACTGATCAACTCAACTGTTGAGGATTAATCCTATAAAACCAGAAAATTCCAGTGGCAACCAAACATTGGTATTTTAAAATATTATTTACCTTGAATACAACAAAGCTCAGTGAGCAAACAAACTGCATATTCAGAACCACATGGACCTTGAAGGCACGGGGGGTGCTGAGAACTGGTAAAGAGTGAGCAGTTGGGGGGGGGGGGAGTTTAGGATAGGCAGAAAATCTGTGCTCATGTGCTAGACTGATTTTAGAGAGAAGACCGAAAAGTGAAGAAAAAAAGATAGCATGAGGCAAGAAATATTAGTTAGAAAGTTAGAATTCAAAACACACACTTGAAGGGAGAGACCAAAGAGGGGTCATGGTGAGGGAATGGGGGGGGGGCTGCTATTAGAGAAAAGATCACAGCAAAGTGGTGTTCCACTGATTCCCCCCTGCAGAGCTGCAGGTAGACGCAGCGAGACTCGTTTTCCCTGGAGAACTGGAGAAAGTGTGGTGACCTTGAAGCGGAAGTCAGGGGCAACAGGACAAGTGGAGCCACAGTATGACCCACAGACACCCTGACATAACCCCCCCCCCCAGCCCTCGTCCCTACCCACCACCCATCTGCTTCCAATTGCCATCACGGGTCATGGCGGACGGGATGGAAGAGGGAAGGGATCTGCAGGCAGAGGGGGCTGCATTCTGGCAAAATCCACAAAGCAGATGAGACACTCCACCACTCACATGGCCTCATGGGTTACGTCTGCCCCAGCGTTCTGCTCAGCGTGGCACTGGTCTCCATGACAATGACTGGGGTCCACTGCTGCCGAGTCTGTGCGGGCAGCCCTCCCTCCAACTGGGCATGAGCAGAACCCTCACTCATTGGCACGCCAGATGGTGCGTCTCAGGAATCATGTCAAGGTGGTTTAAAATCTAGTGCATTCCTGTAGAAGGCACGTGGCACGGACAGACACCATATTTGGATGCTTGATATCAGCAGGCCTTCATCCCCTTACAAAATTTATGTCCAGAAAGCACTTTTATTAATAATTTCTTATATATCTGCTTTGCATTCATTTCCTCCTTTTACAGTTCAGAATTTTTGGAGGAAATTAAGTATTGATATGACTCCCTTTAAAGCAGGTAACGACTGTTGGTAAAATGATTGTGTAAGACTTTGTGTTTCCTTTTCCCAGTTCATAAATTATTGTGTAAGAGGAATGTGCTGTTATGACACATACAAAGAAACATTACTACCAGTAACATAATTATAGGATTTACAGCATTATGTACATCTCTAAGAAGATTGTTTTTAAAATGTAAACTATATAAACACAATTTAAGGTTTACTTATTTAATGGGATTTATATCAGATTTTGTTATATAACACCTGATGGCCTATTTTTACAATCTTCTTTAAAACAAAATACTGTATCTGAGTTCCTGTTTGTTTAAGCCTGTTTACTGTGTAATATTGATGTATACGAGATGCACAATGGCAATACAGATTGACACCTTCCTCATCTTGAAAATGCATTATCTGTACATAACATTTGTGTTTTAAGCATTCAAGAAAAACTGGGGTGAACAGTTGTGTCAGATCAATCGATTATATGGCATTCACAGTGATCTTCACTGCCTATTGATTCCAGCTTATTTTTGCAGCTGGCTTTTTCTTTTTAAGTGCCTAGAAATAATCTCAGATTTCTCCCAAGCCTGCCGGGGTCTGATTAATCACAAGGAGAATGGTCTGGAAATTCACAGCCCCTCCTCTGACACAGAGAACTAAACAAACTGACAGTCAGGAAATGGGCAGAAGTAGACTAGACACATTTTCCTGTAACTGACTCCTCCCTGTTCACCCCTGATTGGTCAGCACCTTTCCTGCTGAAACGCAGTCTGCAGCTACAGCATTGTCCAGTGGCAGCGGCAGGCTGCCAGCACGTCGCTGCTGCGTGCACATCTTTAGAACAGGGCTTGGCTGACCTCGCCAGCAACCCCTCAACAAACCCCTTGCGGAGGTTGGTGGCCGTGGCAGGTGTCAGATGTACAAGCGCAGCTGGCAGAAGGCTGCATCTTGAGCAAGAGAGAAACGCGGTGATGAAACCGGCCCCGGCCTGACCTTTCGCATCACAGTGGCTACAGTCCTCCACTGCTTCACTGAGTAGGAGAGGGTGGGAAGAGCCAACTAATATCTGAGCCAATCAAAATTCAAGATGTGCCAAAGACAGGTTTGAACGTCTCAAATTCCTATCAGTAATTTCTGGGAAGCTGATTGGATGAAGATGAACCAATCCCTCACTTCTTTGTAAAAATGTTTATAATATGCACAGAAGACTTAACTTGAGTTGATGACTGGTTTATCCAACCAATATTGGCACAAGCTGCAGTCAAATGCCTATAGCAGAAAAGCAAACAGTATCCATGTTATATTTAATGAAGTATTTCTTTTTTAAGTCCTCTAACTGCACATAAGTACAATGAACATAAATGTCCACTTCCCCCATTATACACAGAAACTCATCCCTACAAAAAAATCTTTATTGTCATTAATAATATTCACAATGAAAGATTCAAGATGAAATATGAACACACCACTCCATTACGACAGCAAACAGCATGGAATGATCGCACTGTCCAGCACTCAGACTGCATTCAACTGTAGGCTTGAATTTTAAAAATGCTGCTTTAAGTGTATAAGTATATCAAAAAGGACTCAATAAACGAATTGCCCACAGAAGCTGAAAATCATTTCCTCTATACAAAAATGCCTCATAAAATCAAGCAGATTTTTATCAGTTGTTAATGCAGCACTTCTGAAATGAAATTCAGAACCCTGTCTAATGAGCACGCCATCAGCACATAATGTGGTATGCAGTTCTTGCATAAGTGGCCTTGGACTGTATGCTCTGCCATTGTGTGTCTTCTGTTCTTCATATGGTTCAATCTGAGAGGTTCACGACTGCTTTGCAAATTTGGCTTTTGTTATGGGAATAATTTCAGAAAATTTTAGACCCAACAGACATAAGAAAGAAATTACTGCCATATGACAACACCAGTATACTTTAAAAACATAAGAGGAAATTATTCCAAAACACAAATATTTATGTTTTAGTAATTAACGTAATTAACAAAGTCACCAAATAACTATGAGGATAATAATGCACGATGAAGATAATAATGGTGACCGAGTTTCATTCAGGCCTGCTGTTTCTTTTGATAGACTGAGTAAATACCTATATGTGGACGTTAACATGCACTGCTGCACTTCAGACATGCTTGTCTTTGGCCGGCTACTGTGACCGTCATCTTGCACTACCAATGTCTCTAGGAAGCAGAAAACCCTCCATCAGAGATGCCCAGAAGCGGCTCGGACCAGGAGCTGCCGAAGAACAGGCCCGCTTGGCTGTTCGGAGACTCTCCCAGAGCAATTCCGTAACTCCCGCAGGTGGACTCTGCCCCTGACGAGCCCTTCGCCGTTTCCTGTTTCTGCGCACAGCGTGGCTTCGGGTGCGCCTGTGTCCCTGCCTCGTATCCATCTCTTTTACCTGCCATTTTTTCATGTCCCCTGTCCTGAGGTGCTGCAGAAACAATGCCTCACACGGTGTTGGGACAGCCGGGAGAAAAACTTGTGTAAGAACAATCCGTGGAAACATTGGGGTTAACGTTTCAAGTCCCTAAACTGAACTCTGTCGTCCCCTTCTGACTGAATTGCTCTCTGTTAAGCTGCCCCCCCCCCAACTACAGCCAGTCCCAAAGCAATATGTCCACATCCCTTTCCTTTGGAAGTGAGACTTGAAAAGCCCCCCCACTTTCAGCCGCGCTCACAGTACAGGGTCTGGGTTATGGCAACATTACAAAGGTCTTCAGCCGCCTCTTTACTGTGGTGCAGCATGCAGGGTTGATACAAGGGGCAGAGGGCGTTAACA
Source organism: Chitala chitala (assembly GCA_025773905.1). NCBI lineage: Eukaryota > Metazoa > Chordata > Actinopteri > Osteoglossiformes > Notopteridae > Chitala > Chitala chitala. Next base: position 1,636,535 of record JABJVR010000095.1, on the reverse strand, counting down.
CCAGGCGCTTGAAAGGAACACAAGGCGTCTTCAGTTCCTCCCACACAGTCTTCCTCCATCAGAGCTGTAATGAGCACCCAGACGCCGGATCATGTCCGCGCGCAATCTGCGTGACGGAGGGAGCTGTCGCCACGGAAACTCCCCCACCCTGCCTGCCCTGCGTAGCCTCTCAGCCTGTTTATGTCACACTTGCAAAACTCCTACCACAAATGTGCAACACTTACCAGTCAGCCTACATCTGCGCCCAGGCATTGTGTGGTGACACCAAGTCCACAGCTCTGTTTAACACTGAGGTCCTTGACTGGGTCTCAAGCTGGTCTCCTGTATCAGTTTGTCTGTGTTCTGCTAGCCTTACATGTTGAATGTGACCGGTTTAGCTACTCTTGATCTGACTAGGTAAATTCACATTCTGTGTTGTGTTTTACCATGTAGGCAAAACTGATGTATACTTGAATGGAGTTTCACAAGTTTAAAGAGAACATTTCAGTCATATCCTGCTTTATTGATGAAGCACCAGATGAGATAACAATGTAAGTAATTAGTTCAGGAAAGTCAGAAGTCATCCTACAGCTTTTGATGATTCATAAGAAACACAAGAACTTAATGCAGCTCCACTTTCTGACTTTTTCTGGTGTTATCTCAGCATTTAGCCTTATTTTATAGTAACAACAACTTCAAAAGTACAAAGTGACTCTTATTTATAAACATCCAATAGGAAGTTACTGTGTTAGTGTATACAGTAACATATCGAGGTATTGTGCAACAGCGGTTTTCATAGTCCCAATAAGAAAACAAAAGCACTTAAGTTAAGCCGCGATAACTGTATAACTGGGCAAAGTCAAGACCCGGGCCTGACCCATTGAGGTTTGTACTGTCCACCCCCCCCCTTTCACTATGGCTGCGGGAAGTAATGAAAACAAATGGCAGCTCGTATCCCCTGCGGAGCTGAGGAGGAACTTAGTCATCAGGCTAATTTTACTCTTGTCTGGCCAAGAGGCTCCATTTCCTCTGGGTGTTTTTGCAAACGCCGGCCCCCAGGCCGCTGAATGATGGATACAACTGCCTGCCTGTCGGGCGGCAGATGCTCGCCCTGTAACCCAAACCCTAAACCTGACCTCCTCGTGGCCCCACGTGTTAGCGACCTGGTCGCCCGACCCCATCGGTAGCTGCCGGCCGCTGTGGCCCCAAAAGCCCAGAATGACACACCGCGTCTGCTTCTCCCACTCGGTAAAACCTCATGCTCGCTCCAGCGCACGCTGTTCAGGGGGAACTGTTTGTCCACTTAATAAAGTACGCTCCACCGGCAGGGGTTAGGGACAAATATAGCCCCAACGGCAAATATTACAGTGTGGTGAAAAGTGTACGAGGCGGGACACAGAAACAGCGCAAAGGTCCGCTGCTTTTTTGGGTTTTGTGTCTTTAGAGAACTGTTACTTAAAGCTCTAAAATCATAAAATTTTCCCTATGTTGAAAACAAATGTTTTCTAAATGTTTTATAGCTAATTCTGAACAGCAGTTGCATATTTTAATGTATATTTTAAAATTTAAATTAAGAAGCTGTGCATCTGGACTGAATCTGACTTTTTATGTTTCACTATACATATTTTCTAGGGAATGAGCAAAACCATTCATTTTTGGGATCTTCTCAGTACACATCAATGATATGATACTCCGCACTCCTGTACATGGTCATAAGAGCACGTGAGCTCTGTCTTTTAGGGACTTGGACAAGGACTTGTCTGTATTTTGGACACAAAACAGCGGTTATCCTTCCAGAAGCCAGTGTCTCAGCTTCATGTACCAACCATATTACATACGTAGACGCATGCATACACACACACACACACACACACACACACACACACACACACACACACACACATACATCACGCAGATGCCCCACTTAACACTTTATTCTTCATAGATACCTTTTGGTTGAGCAAAATTTGTGTGACATTTTTATGACTCTTAACGACTCAAGGGAGCTCAGAGATAACAACAATTTTTTTAAATTAATTATTTATATGGGTTAACATTAAACGGTTAAATAAACTGACTGAAGAGATTTAACCATGATCATTACGTCTATCCACAGTTTATCCGGCTTTGTGGCTCCAGTATGGGTAAAAGGAATGCATCGAAAAGCTCATATCACTGCTAATCTATGTGTGTGTGTGTGTGTGTGTGTGTGTGTGTGTGTGTGTGTGTGTGTGTGTGTGTGTGTGTAGTCGTGCTTTCTGCTGCTGCTCAGTAAAAAGCCTGAACATTAAAAAGCAATTAACACATGAAAATGCATAAGAAACGGGGCTTGGTAATAGTCCCAGAAGCAAACGCCATGCTCAGTAAAGTAACTTAACATCATGGGTAGCGCAGAAAAAGTGGCTTTTAGCGTGATTCCTGCTCAGGCCAGAAGCATGCGTGACACACAGCGGTTCGGTTCCACACAAACACTGCAGCTGATTTGAATAATCAATGTGACAAGAGTCCATCGTCCGGGTGGAGGGACCCGTCCCCTGGTACAATCCCGGTTGACAATCGGCCCCTCTGTGGCAACGTTCCGGAACATTCTCAAGAAATCTGCACCATGCTGTAAAAAGGAACTTTGTGTTCACGGCACTGGTTGCACCCGACACATCTGTCATAACATCAGGCGACTGGCTTTTCAGCCTAATTTGGCACCATTTACCACAACTTGGCTAACGGCCTCGACTGGAGATCGAACCTGTGCCGCTGCAACCTGTACAATTTAATGGCTATGAGGACCAGTCCGTCAAATTTAAAATTTGAGGCCCAAACTCAGGAAGCCCACTGAGCTCTTACTCTATTGTAGGATTAGCGTTAAGACTACACTGCTTTTGTGGAAGGTTCGATTCTGCTCCATGGTCTCTGCAGGGTTTACACCTTGAGGCTAACATTTTATTCTCCCCTTCATTCTCTTCACATGCTTTCTCTTCTCACACTTGAGGAGAATGCTGTTTTTTTTTGCAGGGATTCTTTGCTCTGTTTCAATTGATTCAAGAACCTTGGTTGTCCATCCAGACCTTCATGAAACAGCGACAACAAATTAATAATTAAACTGAATAATAACAAGACCTTTCTCTTCAGTTATTATCTGCGGCCTGTTATTATCTGAGGTCACGAAGAGAGTAAAATGAAGGTTTAACATTTAAAAAAGCACCACTCTGGGTGGTTTCCGTTGAGATGTTTTTTTATATCCTAACTTTGGGAGGGTGGAGTGGAGGGGGGAGGCAATTCTGTTGCATTTCTTAGGGATCCTTAAGCTTCTGACCAAGGTAAAACTCCTGTTTACATGTAACAATAAAAACACGCAAGAAAAAAAAAAGAAATTTCTCCTTTCAAGCTACGAATCCAAGACCAATATCCTTGGTTGAAGAATCTTGCCAGAGATCCTGACAGGATCTGCATGAGCGCCACATCTGAAACTGAAGCAGGCAGCTTTTGTTGAAGGAAACAAGAACACAGCCAATTATTGTGAGAAGGAAGCCATTCGGTAAAGGCTGTAACAGCACAATTTAGACACTGAAAAGAAATTATGATAATATAATAAATTAAATGTGTTCTTAGTGACTCGGGCTGTTCTTAAACTGTAACTAACTACATGGCACCGGTTCGCAAGTAAGCCTTTTATTCACAGCAGCTGAGAAGCATTACCTGTGCAGCTACAAGGAAGCTAATAGATTTTGACTGAGATGTTTCCAAATGAAAGGGATTAGACAAGAGAGGCAGGATGGTGTAAATCTGAGTGGCCAGTTAGGGTCGATGATCGATACTTGGCCCATGTTCGCCCCCTATATAAGGCACTGTGTTATTTCTCTATATATATCGCATCTCATATCAGAAAGCTCCACTACCTACTGACAGTAGAATGTTTTACTGATGTTATGCTAATCCATGGACTTTTAAAACTGCTCAGACATTCTGCTCACCATTTTTGACATAAAACTTAACCCCTTGGATGCTAACCAAGACACCAGCAAATGTAAAACAATGTTCCAACTGGGAAGCTTTTCTGGTTTTAAAATAACAACAAAACATTTATTTAAAATGCTGAAGGGTTACTGGCAAATTTATGTTTCTGCTGGAAATCTGAACATTAGTTTCAGATTTAATATTTAGCTGCTTCTTTTAATTTTTTACACACGCGTGTGTCAGTGTAATTTAATCTTAATGTGTAATTTACACAAGAACCACTTGAAAAAATGTTATATACATTATATAGAGTTCTCTTCTCAAATTCTGAATGCACTCAATTTAATATCTGTAAGGGTACTAGTTTTAGGACTACTAGCTCAAGTGAAATATGTTAATGTATTAATGCCTTTAAGCCTGTGCTGGCTTTTTACAATTACAAGGACAGATTAACCCCAGCAAACTCAGGCTGCTGGGTTACAGCTCATGGCAAATGGCATAAAGAGCAGATGGGTTCAGTACAGGGAGGCTCCAGGACATCACACTCATTGTTATTCATCAGTCGCTCACAACAGCAAACCAATCGGCTTTGCGCATTCAGGGCGTGTCAGCCGCACCGCTGCTGTGCTTCTGTGCACATGGGACTTTCAAGTTGGCTGTCAGTGTCACCTTGATGTAACAGGGCTTGTCATGTCCAGGTTTGTGTGCTAGGTACGCTGCCGTGTGCCTGGACCTTAGGCCCGCGGAAGACATGAGCGGAGAACAAGGCACCTGGAATACACGCGAGCCCGCGAACACGTGAGAGGAGGGGAACTCTACTGGGAATGATGGAGAAATAAAAAGTCAATTTAATAAAAAGCATTACTGTCAAAATCCGTTTTACCTCGAGTACTGAGAATATGGGCTCTGCAGTGTTCCACCGAGAGGTCACATGGAGGCTGTCCTTCTCTCCCTCCTCTGCCTCACGTCTGAAAGAGACATGTTAATCAGGAACCCCTCCTCCCCTGAGTGCTGGAAAGTGAGGTGGAGGCTTTCGGATCGGCAAGCCTTGTTGGGCACAACGCAGTCCATTATGACACGTCACATCGAAAATTCATGCATCCAGAGAAGCAGCCATCAAAATGCTGCCAGAACCCATTGGGCTAATGTGTTAATCCCGCCCATTTACACAAAGGCCCCGCCCACACCCTCCTAACTGAGAGACTTTGGGAGGATGTTTCTCCAAAAAGAAACATACAGATGCTGTTAAAGATTGTTGCTAACAGCTTGTGAATGCTGAAGATGGGGTTTTGATGGGGTCTCAAACTTCTCTGAGGAAGATGTAAAGCGTGGAATGATTCTGAAAAGGCCATTAAAAATAAAAACAACAAACTAACAAGGAAGAGTATTGGCTTTTCTGGTAGTGCGGGGAAAGTATGGAAAATCAGGTAAAAGAGGCAGTGTGGTACAGAGAGGTAACAGTTCTCCAGTGTGGAAAAAAAACAAGTTAAAAAACGAGTAAACAGGAACACGGAAGAGGATGGACTAACTATTAATTAATTTGCATATTCATAAAACTGGAAGTTGAACAAATATCTACTATGACCTTCCCCTATGTGCACACATATACAGCATGTTCAGTTCTGGTGGCACAACTAAATGAGTTGCTTTGGACTGAAGTCAAATAAAGTCTCTTTCTGGCCACAAGACGACATGGAGATCAATTTGTCATTGTGCTGCACAATCTATTTAATACATTCAATATTAATGTCTGCCATTTATAGATGGTTGTAATTATTGCAAATTTTATAGAGCATCACAGTGATTGCTGCAGTTAAAGCGAATGTGCATGATATGGCTCTTTGTTTTATGTGCACTGACCTGCAAATCACTTCAGAAAAAAGTGTCTGCCACATAAAACAGCACTGAACACAAACATAAGCAGTTGAAACCTCCTTATTTAGCTTGTTTTAGTGACTTTGCTTGAAAAAGAACGTCAACCCCATGAAAGGATTTCAAAAGCTTATTTTTTAACAGTGATGTGATATTATTTAGATGAGTATCTAACAGCAGACGTTTTTTTTTTGCTTGAACATTTGCCAGTATGTTCTCGATAAGGGCAGGAGACAATGGTTCTTCATGCAGCAGGGGTGTGGCCGTTTGCCAAAAGGTTACAGAAACTTCCTCACGTAACTCCAAGAGAGCTTCTTGTGTTTCTGACAGAAATATCCCTTTTCCTTTCTGGCCCGGGCCACATCCCAAACACAACAGAGGAACGTTGCTGAACGTGGGGTGGAGGTGTCAGGGCTTCCTAGCTGCATGGGATCTGAACTGGAAGTTGTAAAACCAGCACTGCACCTTTTTGCTGCGGACACTTTTTGAGGCAAGAGGTGTGTTCTGTTGCACTGACATAATCCAGTGGTAACATCAGCACTGACAGTCTAATGACTGTGCTTCATCGCAGTCTGTTTGACGATGCTCTGCCGTTACGAGAACTGTTGTCCCACATGACTCCCCTGAATGTGACGCCAGTGACAATGTTAGGGTTGTTCTAAAAAAACGTCTGACTGAGAGTTTCTGTTTGCATGCTACTTTGAGGCCCAAGACGATCCGCTGTTTTAGCGGACCATATGGCCGCCTGAGTATTCCCCGTCCCGACGCTGTTTGAGGTCCAATCACGTCCCAGTGGCTGCCATTCCTCACGGTCCGGCCACAAACACATTGCAGGCACTTGATATATTTGGATGAGGACTGGGGGATGTACGTTATCGTGCTTTTTGGAGTGAACATCTGGCGAGGGTAAAAGGTTACAGTAAGGATACTAGTCCCTCACAGAATTCCTCTGAGGAGATAAATCACCAGTGAGTCACTGTGAAACCCAGGGTGTGTGTGTGTGTGTGTGTGTGTGTGTGTGCATGCGCTATTATTTCAGTACTGCCTGAGAACACCAAACACCAAACTTGTATTTTGCTGCCATTAGTTTCTTCTACACTGTGGCAGTATATGAACATGAAGTGACTCTTTTTCTAAAGACATTCTTGGTCAGGTCTTTCTTCACTTTTGTCCACTTACACGTGGTCACTGTGGTCACACACGCTTACGTGGCAGGCAGAAGTTCATGACTGACTGTTGTTTAGTAAGAGAATTTCACAGAAGGTTGAGAAGTGACTTCTTTGATTGGATAACCAAAGGACCTTCTAAATGGCAATCATCCAATCGTCTGTATTTTTTATACTGTGTAGGCAGCTCAGATGTGTACTTCAGAAGTTATTGTGTAGAGTCGCTGTCTGTTGTCACAGTAAAACAAATAGTAAATATCCAGCTGTTATGTGGACCCAGAAAGAGTAGTGAATCACGGTGGTGTCAGGAGGGGTTAGGATCAGTGCTGTCTGATGTGCTGCAGTCTCACTGGCTGCAGGAAGTCTCCCAGGCTAGGCCTTAAACATGCAGTGACAGCAAGCTGCCATCCCTCCAGGGAACACAGCCATGAAGGGCCAAACAGGAGTTACTGAGACAACCTCCTACCCTAGACACACACACACACACACACACACACACACACACACACACACAGTCACATGCACATATACACACAAAAATGCATGCACACACAAACATAAAAGAACACATGGAAACACAAACACAAATAAACTCATGGGCATACACACACAGACACACACACAAACATATGGGCACACAGACACACACACACACACACACACACATATATGGGCACACGGACACATACACATGTACAAACACACAAAAGCAAGGAATGCCAGGTCTCAACAACAAATATTCTCGATGGTTATGAAGAAGTTGGCCTCCCCGAGCAGTGTGTGCGTAAAGCGCTGGACTGGAGCAGAAGTTGTTCACCACAGTTGTACGCAGCGCCGGTCACCAGGAGTATCACCATTAAATGCCACCAGGGGTCCTTCGGTTTGCCTCAGGTTTCCTTATCTGCCCCTTACTGAGAACACGCTCATCTTCTGAGTGGTTTGGTTTAGAGCCAGGCTCAGAATGTCAGGTCAAGTCAGATTTAATGTCAACACACAATACGTGATCACATGACAAAACGCAGTGATGGGCTCTCCAGAGCTGCGTGCACCAGGGCTCGTCTCTCCCACGTCTGCGGACCCATGACAGAAAAACAACTTGGGGGTCACGGGGCCTAGAGCAGTTCTGAAGGGAGTGATATGCCGATTTACCGGACAAGCAGCCAGAGGGCACGGGACAGGAGAACAGGAGGGTGGTCAGGGGCCCGGATACATGGCTGAGCAGAGGTTTCAGTGGAACGCTACTACTACTGCTCAGCAGAGAGCTGGGGCTCTTAAATTGGCGTACAGGTCTCCACTCTGCTCTCAGGCCTGCACCTTCCTCTCTCCCTCTTCTTCATCTCCTACACCAATTAAGGCTCTGATTTGATGCTTATACATATAAATGTGTGAACTCTTTATTTGTGATGCATGTCTTTGGTGCAAAACATGCACAGAAATATTGCAATGAAATAATAATAATAATTATTATTAGTACTGTATTATAAAAAGGAATAGTGGCAGCTTCACAAATCAACTTTTTTTTCTACACTGCAACAAGGAAAAAGACGAATGTACCTGGCATATGTGAAGAAGGCACTCACTGGAGGACCTTGTGTGGAGCCGATGGTAGGTGACGCTCTCGCCTTTTAAATGGAGGGGTGGTGGCACATGGGGAGGGGTGTTAGTAGCTGGGGTGCAAAAGGACATTTTGCAGCACGGCATGAGAAATTCCCTACATTTTTTGCAGACCTCCGGTCCCTCGTAAACCTTAAAGGAATCCGACCGCATTAGCAGAATGGGGCCGCAGCCTCGCTCTGAGCGCAGGGTTGTCAGGGTTACTGGTCCGGGCATCCACACCTTCTGTTTCATCTCCCTTCACGCTGAGCTTCTGTGAACCAGATCCTGGGCTCGTGAAGTTCAGAGGTGTGTGTGTGTGTGTGTGTGTGTGGGGGGGGGGGGGGGAAGGGCGGGAGTTTTAAACGGAAAACCCACCCGGGGTTGGGGGGGTGTGTGCCTGGGGGGGGTGTTGGGGGGGCGTGGCGGGGGGGCGCGCCCGCCCCCCCCCCCAGGGCGCTCGGATGAGCCTGCAGACCCACCCGGGGTTGCGTGGTCCAAGCATATCTGGTCCGGAGACTGGCCTTAATGGATGCTTAGCTGCCTGCGTCTGTCATTGATGTTTTCGTTAATGTACCTGACTCTGCTGCAGCTTCACAGAAAGAGCTGGTCTGCCTTGCTGAACAAAATTATGGCACTTATGTTAGAGAAGTTGCATCTCTCAGCTGATCCATCTCACACCCACAACAGCACCATCACACTCAAAAGCCCTTAACTGCCTTCATGACAATATTTAAATGTAAGCTGTCCATTTGGGTTTATTCACATGTGCAGAGAAAAGCTGGCAAGGTTCATTTAGCACTGAACTGTTTATCTGGGTCCACACCGAGTCAGTATGGACCAAAGTAAACACTTTTAGTGTTAAAATAACACTCCCAGTGTTAAATTAACACTGGCAGGTTTTCTGTGTAATTCTTCTCGTTTAAGCCTTTTTTCTAAACAGAGAACTTTATCAGTAATACCTTTTTTCCCAGTATGTCTGTCAAAGCATTATTAGGTTATTTTGCTGTGCAGCATACATCAATTGCTTTACTTTCCTTAACTGTTTGCATTTAAAAAAACCACATCAATATGTCTGTTTTTAGTAAATTGTAAATCTTGCTGCGTTATCCACACAACACTGCATATATTCTTGTTTGCTTGCGACCGTGATAAAGTCCTTGATGCTCAGTTTGTGCTGGATCTTCAACAACGTTGCAGAACAATGGTTTTTCTTCACCTTGGACTCCTCAAGGCTGTCGCGGTTCTTTGAAAATGCAGCCCGTCTCTTCTGTTCTTTCTCATTGACACTTTATGCAGTGTTTTACACTGCTGTTTCCAGACCCCCAGGGTGACCTGAGCTCATACCAACTCACACATCCCAACCGCCTATGGTGACATGCGAAGGCAATTCATCCATCATTAACAGAAAGCACATTTTGAACAACTTTGCGTTTTGATGTCTTTTAAAAATTACCTGTGATTAAGGCAAAATTCAACAAATGTTCCAGTAAGAGAGAAATCTGAAAGCACCTTGAGACCGAGGCACTATTGGAGCACTTGAGCAGTTCTTAGGAAATATCAAAACCTCTAACCACTCTATAAATTTTTATAAATTTTCAGACTAATAAATGGACTCATACAAACGAAGGCAGATGATCTTCTGAAGGAGACGTATTAAAGTGTGAGCGTGAGGTTTGTGATGGTGGCTGGACGTTGAGAGGTATTCTTTATAATGCCAGATTCTACATCCCATGTGCTGATGACTTATGCATGCCACTTTCTCACCAGTGGAGAGGTCCCTGTGTGCCTGTCTCTCATTGTCCTGAAGGGGGGGGGGGGGCTTCTACCCTGTGATAAATGTGCCTGCCTACCTCTCATCTCTGTGGTGTGAAGATCACGCTCACTGCTGGGCCCCTACATCCCTGACAGGGGACGACTGATCTGGGCCCCACTGAGAGTGATCCTTAGCCTGCTGTGAGGATGACATGAAGCCCTAGTTTAGCCTCACAGGACATATCACTCAATCTGCTACTGGACACCTCACCGCCTCCTCCGCAGCCCCTCCCCTACATCTTCCACCTCCTTCTACCTTGTTCCCCAAGTCCTGTCCCAGACTGAAAAAAAAAACACTTGCTAGCAGACTGGTGGCACTGGAACTCAGAAACAGCTTTGGGGAAAAACAGGTATAGGGTTCTGCTGTTTCCACTCACAAGACCTTATGCAGGTTATTCCACCTGCACTGGTGTGAGCCTGCCTTTGAGACACCGTCATGGCTTCTCACATGAATATGCTCTTCATCCGGCTGGGGGAATGCGGAGATCTGCCAGCCGTCCCACCCCCCACTACAGCGTGGATGATGTCAGGATCAGCAGGCACGAGCACACACCTTCTTGTGATTTTGGCAAGGAGTGGAGGGTCTGTGTGTGTGCGTGTGTGTGTGTGTGTGTGTGTGTGTGTGGGGGGGGGGGGGGCACGTACAACATAGTGTTAGGGGCTGATGAATGGCATGCCCCCCCACCCTACCCTTCCTCTCATTGCTGCTGAGGAGCCTGCAGACTTTTTGGCATGGGGTTGGTGACACGGGTGCCTCACAACACTCGATACCTGATAACAGATGGGAGGCTGGAGAGATGACACCCCCCAATTGGCCAGTGCCACGGTGGGAGGGGGTTTCAATTGGTAGTGTTAGGAAAGTTCTGAGAATCTCTGTGGACACTTCTCTCTTGCAAGTCTAGCTTGCTGCTAGGCAAAAGCAGATGACCATGTGAAAATGAGGTCTGTGTCACAATTATGAAGGGGGGAACATTAGACCCCATCTCTCCATCCCCTGAGATCTTCCTGCCTCCTGCACAAGCCTGTGAGAAGAACATACCTCCTGAGAACTCACTGGTGTTTACGAGTGCCAAAGATTGTGGTAGCATAAAATATTCAGCCAAAGTGCTGGTGGGGATGCTTGGAAACAAGCGGGCAACATGGCCAGATCCTCTGGAACCAAGTGCAGAAGATTGATGTTGAGGCTTGGACACATCTCCAACACTCACAAAGGAGGGATGCCCCTTGTGCTCAAATTAAATAGTTATTAATGTGAGCTGGCTGTGTCTCTTTCATCTTCCTGACAAACAGGAGCATCAAAGTAAGCACACTCCCTAACCGCTGTGATTTCATCTGAAGCCGTTCCTGGTTGTCTTAAGGACCTCATGAATGAATCTTCTGACGGTGACAACACTAGGAATTAGTGGGCGTGCAGAAATTTCTACCAATATTTGTAGTGCTATTTACCTGACAGAATATTTAAAGAATAATATTTTTTAAGAGGGTTTCGGATGTGCTGGTTCACCGAACGCATGTGACAATTTATCAATTCTTTTTATTCTGCAAAGAACAAAACTCCTTCAAATGTTGATTTTTTTCCCTGCCATCATTTAACTGTTGCTTATCTTGCTTTAAATTTGGGACCTAGATTTATGCTGTTTCTTTTATGTTTTCCCTACTGTTTTGTAACTTAATGACAAAACACCGTTATCATCCAGGGCCTGCTGTTATTAGGTATTGAAGAAAGCTGGTACAAAATCAGCATGCGGAACAGGAGACACACACTCATACACACACTTCTCAAGACAGAAGCTACAAATTCAGTAGCTGTTTTTAAAGGGGAGAAGATAGGCCAGAGGAAGAGGGGGGTGTTCAGATCCAGCACAGCTGTCAGTCTCCCGTTGACTAATAAATGCACAGGCTGGAGTCGCAGTTCGTGTGCCACCGCGGCCAAGGAACACGCGGGTAACCTGAGACAGGCGGTGCCGGGTTACCGGCCGCAGCTGGGGTTGTTTAATCAAGACGTGAAGCGACGAGACCGAAAGGGGGAACTCAGAGCACACAGCAAGTGGCGGGGGATGGAGTGTGGGGTCAGCAGGACACACCATCAGTCTCCTTGAAGTTATAGAAGCAGTACAGTCTTAAAGGAGCCCACAAGAGCTGAGGAAGATCATCACACAGCGATCACAGCAAATAAGACCAGCAACAGGGATGAGCGAGGAAGAGGAGAGGCATTGGGAGGGCAAGGCGTAGCCGGAGGTGCTGGGGACCATCTCATTGGGTGGAAATTATACCTCACATTAGGAAACAAACATGTTATCGCCTTGTTGTATCTCTGGCTATAACTGAAACACTAACTGATTATATTTACCAAAATATAAACCAAAATTCCAGGGTTAAAAATGTGATGTATAACATGTCAGTAAAACAATGCTTTACAAGAAGAAATTCCAGTTCTAAATATGGGTTGTCCTTAAAACCATGAAATCCATGATGATGCAGATACTCATCATGCCATTACAGTAAATATAGCTCAGTTTTCTTTTATATATATATATATATATATATATATACATATACAGGTGTTCAATATTCCATCTATTTCCTACAAAAGTGAAGTTATGTTCTCTTTGCCAGCATGAAGTACAGAATGTTTTTCTGTGTACATACAAATGGATGCTCATTTCTGAAAAAGCCACTGATCCTAAGATAACATTCTGTTGTAATTCTTAGTACACACAGTGTCACTGCCATGCTGGCAGTGTTCTGTACACTGGAAAAACAAACATAAAAGAAAGGCTTAATTTTTTAAAATTTTAAATTAGAAACATTGCAATGGTTAGCCAGAATTCATCACCTATTGAGAATTCCTTTTGACAGCAGCTTGTGTGCAATCTGCAAAGATAACTGCAAAGGGTCTGTTTTCGGCAGGACGCTACTCAGGACATGTGAGCAGGCCATTATCAGCCACAATAAACCTCCCATTCAAAGTCTCCGATTGCTTTCTCGATGTTGTCTGAGATCCCGGTTCTGGGTTTTTTCTCATACAAGCAGAAAAAGGTTGAAAATCATCCCCATCTAGGCAGATTAGCTCTGTGATCCCCGCTTCAGTAATGGCTTATCTAATGTACTTTATCTTACACTTCCTTAAAGTGACTCTGCTGGCTACATTTTAGATTTCAGGTAAACATTTTGCTCTTAGTATAGGTTCACTGTCTTGCTCACTTTCCAGATTTTACAGGCCTGGAATTCAATCCGGTGTCGATACTTCAACTACACGACACACACGACGAAACACAGCCAAACTGTTGTCCCTTGAGAAACCATTGTGAGGTGCGTAATCGAGACATGCAGAGAGACACTGACCCTGTCACTCTGGTGACAGACCCCTGTGGTGGAGGGGGGGTGTGTTGCCATCTGTCTGAAGAACATGGCTGGGTGGAATTCAGAAGACTGCTGGTGGGGGCGGGGCCATTCACTACTCATCTTTGTTTGCCCCTCCCCCCTTGCCAACATTACCTATAGTACACAGTACATCTTAACTTCTCAGTCCTTGGCCCGCAGACCACTGCAGGCCAAAACACACAGGTCTCCGTGGGCAACTGTCGCTCACCTGTCTGTCTCCACCCAGACGCACAGGGATGCCGAGTTTCATTTGCCATCAGCGTCTCTTGGCTGTCATTGAGCTTTTGTGGGTGATGGATGACACAGGGACAACTTTTCAAGTTGGCACTCAGCTGCACTGCAGACCTCAAAACCTTTTGAATTTATGTCAAGCTTCAAAATATTTTTTCCTTCTATTGTAAAGCAGATATTAAAATTTACTTTTATTTTTTTCAGTCAGAAAACATTTTCTGTTTTGTGTGAAAGTTAAAGGCAGTCTGCAAGTTAAACTTCTGCAGGTCTTCTATTGTTTAATAACGGTAACCACTCATATAAAAAAATAATTTGTCCTTCAAGGTTCATGGTCTAGATAAAGAGGTAGCTGATTAAAGTCTTATTATATAAGCCACTTGGTTGTCACTGCAAGAATTTTGACAAAAAAATTAGGTCAGTCTGCACTAAAAGCATACATTTATTATCTTCTTTGTAATATATATGATTTTCAAACATTGAGTGTGACCTCTGGAGATTTAGTCAGACTAGAAATGTAACTCATCTGCTTCTGTTCGTGTGTTTCTTGTGGGCCAACAGATCTAAGGAATGACCTTTGGCAGAGACTGAGGTCTGAGCGAACCGAATACTGCAGATATCTTCTTCTGACTTCCCTCAGCCACACTTTTTCTGTCACACCATATGAAACCCAGGGCCCATAAAACCACCATCCTGTCACTAAGGTGTCCTTTGGAATTCTCCGTGCTACCTCAGGCAACGCATGCAGGGAAACACGCAGCTCAACTGTTGCTCCGTTTATCTGAAGCTCAGCATCCAAGTCCTGTGGCAGAATCCGTGACTGATCAAATATTGGGAGTGTGTTTGTGTCGAGCGCTGTGCCCTGGTGCGCTGTTCTAGCAAGGTCAAGATATGAGATCAAGTCATTATGCTGAAAATGGTTGTTTTTTATGTATTATGTCTGTCCTGAAATTCAGGTATCTGGCGTCTCTGCACAAGGAGATGAAAAGCTCAGCTCCAGACATAAGCAATAAACTTAGTGAGACCAGACAGTGCTTCTGTTTCTTTAGTTTCTCCATAAAATGAAAGTAGACAAAAAAAAAGAAAACAAATCAAAAAAGAGAGAAAAAGACGCTTGAGGGACCTCAAGGCTCCATCCCCGGTCCTCCACTTATCAGATCAGCTTTGCTGCCACACGGCATATGGTACAAGACAAATTGTTGCCCTATTTCCCGCTGTCTCTCCCTTAAACCAGATGACAGGGGAAAGACCAGGCCTCTGCTACAGCAGCTGGCATGGCGAATCTTCACAAGGACCGCGAGGGAAACTGGGGGTCAGCGAGTATGGCGCTCAGTCGTCTGTGTCTCTGAGTGTCATGGAGGGGGGCGTAGGTGGGAAGGAGGCAAGCAGGCAGGCAATGGGGGGGGGGTTAACTTGCTGAGGGGGACATGCAGAAATGGCAAATTGATAAAATTGAGGAAGCCAGACTTTCAACCAATTATCTGGGTCATGTCAACATCTGCCCATCAGTGGGCGGAGGATAAGTGTGTGTGTGTGTGTGTGTGTGTGTGTGTGTGTGTGTGTGTGTCTGTGTGTCTATGTGTGTGAGTGGGCCTGCTGCTTGAAAACAGAAAAGTTTTAGTAGTTTAGCAGCCTTAAGATTTCTGAACAACAGAAAACTTTCATTAAAAAAAAATAAAATTGTAACTACACATTAACAAATTATGTGGTAATGCAAATTGTTCTACTTTACATGGACAGCTGGGCAGGGTAAGACGGGTGATAGGAGAGTCAGTGTTCAGGAGGACAAGACACATGCTAAGGAGCTTTTAGCGTTTCAGAGGGGAGTGGCTGGAGGTGGTCTACGTTAACACTAAGAGTCCCCTAACCCCCCCTTACATTAAAAGGGTAAACAGGAGTGTTCTGTACACAAGAGTCATATCAGGACCGTAGATCTCAGCTATCTTGAGAGGGGGACAACCGCATTGGTTTATGAATAGGGGGGCAGAGTTGGAGCCTCGGTCATTGTGCTCTGTCCAGACTCCAGGAAGAGAGGAGGTACACACGCTCATGGGGTGTACACCCACTAATGCGATTGTCTTGCCTTCTGGGCACTGCATTAGCATAGATCTGCTTGATAGTCTCACTTGAATAAATGGGCCACTGATTTAATAAAGGTTCAGCGAATGAATTTGGCTCCCTGAGATAGTGGGACGTCCTCGCGGAGATGTCTCCGTGCCTCCCATTTCCAGGCACACAAACACACGTGAGCCCTTCTTTGCCCCACAGACATGTCTCATCCGTGCAGACCTTGACTTCTCCTGGACCACTAAAACTGTAATTTTAACGTTAATAAAACCATGACTAGCTACGAATCTTTGTTTACTCTGTTAAAAACATATACGAGTTTCCTGTGTGACACTCATGCTCTCATTTTTTTTCCGTGTTTTAATCACTTTTTGGTGAAACATGCAGTTTTTATGACTGCATCTGACTGCAAAATGGACAACGAAATAAAAGGACTTGTTCATTTTCGTAGCAAATGAGTTCAATGAATCAAAAGCACTTAGTCTGGAGTTTAAGTGTCAAATTCAATATGACATGTTTATCCATCTGCACCACTTTATGTCGCACAGTGATGGAATCTTCTAAACCTGGAAACTCTTTCTGACCCATCGAGGTTGGCCAAATATTCCCCTTGGTTTGACGCCTCAGAAAACGCAGGACAATTGGCATGGCCATTGGCTATGGCTACAACCACTTCACAAAAATTCAGAAACGGGCCGGAACAGCATGTTCCCAGACCTCAGCATCCTGAGGAAAATAAAATGACTAACTACTGAACCTGATTTGTTTGTAATTCTCAGGGATTTCTTGATGCGTTTTGCTGAAAATGTAGAGTAAGCAAGAAAAAGGAAGGGAGTGTGATGAATATGTACAACACTGTGCAAACCATGCTAATTCTTAATTACTCAGTTTTGGCTTTTGACACGTTCTGTTCGCTCATTTCCTTTCTTGATATGACCCGTTTCTGCAATTCTACCGGACCGTCATTCAAAGCTTGGCTGTGCTTGTGACATTTTCAGTTTGTGTTAATGGAGGTGAAGGGTCGCGGTCTGAAGCTCCCCGGCAGTTCTCCCAGTGCATCCATGTGTAACCTGCGATCTGACCGAGGTTGCCGTGATGACATCCATTTTGTGAAGGCCCTCAACTTTCTTGAATAATAGTAAACAGATCTTCGCATTGGGCAGAAGGCCTATGTGCACAGGCAGCCAATGGAAGGTCAAGACAGTTCTGATATTCTCTTCGCAGACTTCTGGGATCCTCTTCATAAATCCTGGTCCAACTTCCTGAACCAGGGACAAGTAGATGACTTATCTCCTCTAGCAGGTTAGCCTCAGCAAACACACTCTGTCTCCCTGACCACCCCGCTACAGACCTTGTATAGCACTTAAAATGTTTAGGCAGTGCAATTATCTTTTACGATCTGACAGAGAACACTAACTGTGTACGGCCCACAGGCCACCAGGGTCGTTCTGGCCCCCAGGAAAAGAGCTTCCCTTTTCTGGAGAAGAGTGCTAAGTGACTCCTCTCTCAGCTACATTCACCAGGCGCCTAGTGCAAGCTGGATGTCGTGGCTGGGCTGGACACCAGTGGCAGATCTGGCACAGACCAATGCTTTGGAAGAGTTATAGTTTGTCATTATAGCCTTGGGGAGGTCCTGAGACCAGCCCACAGTCAAAGCAGCAATAGCAATCTGATTGGAAATTTGCTGAAAAGAGAAAAATGGCCACAACTGCTCAGTATACAAGGGATGTGCCACCCACAATCCTTGTGTTTGGGGAGAGTCAGGAAGAAGGGACACGGAATCTGCCATTGGCTTTTACAGGACTGGTTTGTCAGGAGCCAAGTAAGCGAACAGACTGGCAGGCTCCAATGCTGGTCTGCTATGAGGCCCTAAAACAAACTCTTCATAAAGGCATAAGAGCGTGAAGGAGGAAAACTTTGAAGAATTCCCGATGTTCACAGCTGCAAAACACAAACTGGTAAATAGGCCAATGTTATTTTATGTAGGTCCAGAACAAGGAGTCTCTGCATGAGATCCAAAATAATATCCAAGTAACACCGTAAAATCCAAAACAGTATGATACTGGAAGCAATCATGATGCAGAGATGACTGCTTTTCATTTTTCCATTCCTGCCGATGGCTAGATCACATTAGACATCCCTACACGTGTTCTAGATCACATTAGACATCCCTACACGTGTTCTAGAGTGCTTTTGTTAAACAGCTGGCAATTTGGATACATGCATCCTTTTATTTAGATAGCGTGTTTATATAGATAAATATCAAATTCATAATGAGAATGTGACTGAATAGAATTAGACAGAAAAAGACAAAATTGTCTACTTTTCCCAAAGGCTTACAAAAATAATATACAACAAATGCATTTTGAGTTTGATAATGCTGGCAATAGATGAATTGCATAACTTTTTGACACATATGCTGGGTTGTTGTGTATTCCTTCCTTTGTTAAAGACCAATTTTTTATTTTGCTTTTTTACATAGTGACCTCAGAAACAACCCTGTCTGGAACACACCTTGACCGATGTTCCCGTGTGGCAGTTCTCATTCTCGTCACCTTTGTCTGAAAAACATGTCCTGCCCTAAGAAGAAGGACGAGAGTGTGGGAGACAGACAACGCAGCCCCCACATTGAGCTCTGCTGCATGGGACGGTCTGCGTCTCACTAGCGCCCACAGATGCAGACAAATCTACGCACTGAAACCACCCAGGGCTGTTGGTGATGGTCGTGCTTCCCGGCTGCACTGGCACAGGGAGTCCCTGGGAACTGGTGGTACTGAGCCACATGGCCGAGATGAGTGTGCGCGAGGCACAACCAGGAACATCTCCTGAGGAGGTCCAAACGAGCTCCGAAAACGAGAACATGGAACATGACAGAAGAAAATATGTGCTTGAGGAAACAGCAGCTTAAATCAGTCTGAAGAGCATCCCACCTCCAAAGACTGAAGTCATTGTGCTGGCATGGTGACCAGAGGGTTCTGGGAGAAGGCCTCCGCCTCCCGTCTCCACTGAGACTGGGATCTTAGGGGTTTGACATCGCGGTTGTGCTCTAATGGCTCATCATCTCATTTTTGTGGTCACATTTATCACTGAAATGTTTTCTTAGTTGGTGTTATGCACAAGTTTATTAATGAGTGTGCAAACGGATTGGCAACTAACGAATACTGAAAAAGAGTGAGCGAGTGAGAGAGAGAGAGACTGTGTCAGGGATTGCCCTCGGCTAATTAGTTTTGTTGTTGATTTGATTAGACACCTGTTCCTCATTCCCCACATCTTTTTTTATAAATGTGCTTTTGTTTTGTATTTTCATTAATAAACACCTGGTTCTCCCTCCTGCCTCTCCTTGTGTCTCGTGACTCTGGTCATGGACTCTATCCAGTTTCCCCACAGACAGCTAACTACATGCAGCTGAAACTCCTTCTCTATCTCCCTCTGCTTCTCTCTTCCCCTCTCTCTCCTTCTCTCTCCTCCTCTCCCTCGCTCTCTCTCCCTCTCTCTCTTTCTCCTCCTCTCCCTCGCTCTCTCCATCTCTCACTCTCTCATTGTCTTCCTGACACATTCTACCCCTTCTTCCTCCATCTGTACTTCAGAGTAATGACTTTAGGTCTGAATGTTCGGGTACTGACAACTTTTTGCGGAATCTACAGACTGACATTCCTGTGTCACAAACTGAGAACTACCATATTTCTAGTTTTAGGAAGAATGTACAGCACTTCAAACGCTGCTCCAAGCACATCATTTCTGGGACTTTGCAGTATCTACCAAGGATTATGCAGCACGATTCGAACTGTAGACAAATGGGTGACTATGAAAATGTACAAATACTGCAAACAACTTCTAAAAAGTAGGGCAGACAAAGTTAAATTAACCCATTGTTAGGCTTAAAGAAGAGGAATACAGAACTCACTGGTTTTCAGAAATAGCATTTACTTTAAAAAATATTTACACAAGAACGACACTAGCAGTGGCAGGCTGCACTAGACGAGCACTCCATTGTTTGTGTGTGTGTGTGTGTGTGTGTGTGTGTGTGTGTGTGTGTGTGTGTGTGTGTGTGTGTGTAGCAATACAACACTCCTCCTTGCACGTTATGCAATGGTCTGCTTTAACAAAGCAGATGAACTTGAGATGGGGGGCAGTCCTCATACTTCACATCATGTATTGTAAAATGTTGTAATTTCATATTATGCCATTTTGTTATATACCATGTATATGTACTTGTAATAGTGCATACAATTTACATGTATCAGTGTGTCTGTTTTTTTTACGCAAAAGCTTACTGTTCCAGAGTACTTTCCTCAAGGTTGCTTCAGAACCATCTCACAACCTTTCCAAACAGTTACTTGAAGCCTCCTTCACGTCCACTATGAACCTTTTCCTAGCACTTACATTTTTCAGCCCTTCCCAGCTTTAAACCATCTTTGAACCAAAGCTGTACTGAATACATCTGATGATAATTTAGGCCATCTTAAACAGCAAAGCTGCAGACCACTGACACTCAGAACAGCGTATGACCCATAACCTTGGTGAGACAGCTGACACTTTGGCTATGCCTTCCGTTCTTATACCTTCATCATTTTGGAAACAGTCACACGTTCTTCTAACAGGACGACATAGCATGAGGAACAGGAAACTGTCTCTGATTGGTGCCCAGGGCCATGGGTGTCTCACTGGCAGAGCTGTCAGCTTGGGTGAAGGCCTCACAGGCGTGAGCTCCAGGATGGGTGTCAAAAGATGCTGCACATGCTATTTCAAAATGACTGCCTTGCCTTGTTTGCCCCTGCGTAGCGCCGACAGAACCCTGAGCCCACGGCAGCATGAGCACATGCATTATGAGTCACACACGCATTGCCTCCATTTGGCTACAGATGCATGGTAAACAATAGGTACGTGCTTCAGATATAATTATTAAAATGTATTCTATATGGCTGTCCAGGGAACATTAGAACAACCAATTCCATATTCATATATGCAACATATTTTGGTTAACAATGATTTGCCGGAACATGCACAGCTGCTCAGGCTAAGGCAACTGAAGTGAAACACGAGAGATTTATTCAAAATTCACATGAAGAAAACAAAAAAAAATATTGCCAATTTTTAGATTAGCTTGTGCAGAATCCCAGGGCCCCCAGGCAGAGTCCTCGAGTGGCCGTGTCCAGGTCCTCCACGGTGGACCAAAAAGGTGTGTCATAGAACATGGACCCTGCTTGTGAGTAAAAAGAAGGGGTCTCTGTAACCCTCCAGAACAGCAATGTGACTGCATCTGTATTGTGACGTAGAAGTCAAAGCTGTGTTTTTCCTAGCGGTATTTAATTAGCAGGTAATGTCAAAGAGGAGCTGTGGGTTGATTCTATTCCAGAGACGCACTGTGAACCTTTTTGCGTAAAAAAAAGGCCAGTGGTAAAGGTCAAAAAGCAGCAAAGCAAAGGACAAACAGCAGGATGAAGAGGCAAACAGGCTGTGGGCTTACACAAACCCCTACTAAGCCCCGCCCTCCTTTTCCCTCTGGCCAATCACCTGCTTCGACCCCGCTATTCCCCTCACATGAACTTGTGTACTAATTACTGAGAATCGGAGGCATCTCTCACACCGGCAGTGTCGCGCCTGCTCAGCTTTATCTGTCAGCCTACATCTCTGGGTGCTAAACTGACAGGCCAGCGGCAGGCAGAGATTAATTACAAGCGAAAAGCTGACAGACCTGATGGGACAAAAGTAAAATCCTTCACTGTGGAGAGGAAAGGGATGACCGAAAATTAGAACACGGGTGTTCCTATGACCATTTATCGCTTCACATTTTGTCTGTCCCTCAACATAAAGAAAAAAGAAATAGCATTCCTAATTAAATAAAAAATGTTACCTCTTTTGATCAGTTCAAAAGACAACATGTTTTTTTTCAGTTATATAGATGCAGTCCCTTTAATTTTATGCTTTAGAAACATTACATTCAGTTATAATTTATGGATGTTTTATTGTTTTATACTGGTTATTAATCTACAATAGTAAGTTTATTTTTTATTGCACTATGATGCTTTAGAAAAATTATATTTAGTTATAATTTATGGGTATTTTATTGTTTGATGATGGTTATTAATCTACAATAGTAAGTTTATTGTACAGCACTTTGAGAACACAATTTTACATGCACTATATAAAAAAATTTTTGCTAAAGTTTGTCAGAAACATTATGAGATTCAAGCATTTATGAGATTCAAGTAAGGTGTTCATGTGGAAGAACACAAGTATCATGGCTAAGAAGTCTTCTGGAAACACCAAAGGACATAGCCTGCTGGCCATCACCTGTCCAACAGGTACGCAGCAAAAATACGTCCTGACAATGCCAGGTCCCATGTGCTGCACCACCTGCCAACCTCAAAACGATCTAATGAAAATACAGAACGAGGTGTGATGAAGACTACCCACATGTCTGTATGCGCTGGAGGAAGATGTCGAAGTCATGTGATCAAAGGGAAACTCAACCTGCCAAGTTATTGTAGCCATACAACACACACAAACCCATGTGCAGCTGCGCTTGTGAATGTACCTGTATTTTCATGTCTGGTACTCCTGTGTAATTAATGCCCGTTTTACAGCACTACTGCCGTTGTTGCGGTAATAAGACAAATCTCCTATCCTGGATCAGAATTATTCTCTTGACCTCCGGTGTGGAGACTTTTGTGTTAATAAAAACTCTGACAACAATGACACAGGTTGGTTTAGATGCTAGCGTCCATTAATCGCTGACAGGCCATCACTGTTCAAAAGCGTTGAGTTCTGAGTGAACACCAAAAAAAAAAAAACAAACCTTTTGGATAAAAACATAAATGAAGGCCATGTCATTACTGGTAGTTTGGAGGAGCAAAAATCTCCAAGCGCTTTCAAGAGTGGATTTCAGATGAAAGACATGTCTAACGACCAGCTTTTCTTCTTTTTTTCTTTCAACAAGGGGGGGGGGGTGGCGGGAGCTTGAGAATTCCCCCTCCCTTTTTCCGGACTCTGGCCATTTGTCTGTGGAAAAAAAAGCTAATTTTAAGAATTTTTCTGGAGTGGTTGTTTCGCCAACACGCAACGCCGTTACCGTAGTTTTACTCCAGTGTTGGTGCGCGCTGGAAGGCGGGGGCTGGTGGGTAGAAAACAAAACAAAGGGGAGGGGGGGCAAATGGTAAGAAAAGCGAGGAAAAGAAAGAGGATGAAGAGACAGCTGTTGGGGAGGTTATCCGGAGCTTTCCAGCCATTAACTTCAGACTAAGCGCCTCCTTCACTTGAGGCTAACAAGGGCCTAAGAAAGCCAGCCTCTAACATGAAAAGCAACAGCCTGGGCTTGTTCTGGTGTGCCAAATGTTTAGAAGTGGGCCTACTATTATACAGAATAGAGAGGCAAAGCTTGGAGGGAGGGGGGGGGGGCATTTGGGACGACAGCCGGGCAGGCAGTGAAGGACT
>JABJVR010000095.1:1585094-1607550 GCA_025773905.1 Chitala chitala | reverse complement strand
TTCCTGACACTGTGGTGGTGGGACACAGGTGAGGGAGGTCTGTATCCATCTGACACTGTGGTGGTGGGACACAGGTGGGGGAGGTCTGTACGCTTCCTGACACAATGCTGACTTGACCACTAAGTTGCCTTCAACGATGTGATAAGTTTGACTCCCCAGAGCCTTGAAACAGGGTATGATATACGTACCAATTAACAAAATTAATATTCAATACAAATAATGTGTGACTCAAATCTATGTGTTTATTATCTCTGTGATGACTTCGCTTTTCTTCTTCCATTCACTCCTCCACCTCTGATTTCAGTGTGGTCACTTCTAAGAACAGCGTTCACAACAAGGTCCGCGCCACTCCAAGCAGGACTGTCCTTCTGCCTTGATTGGACACAAAGACTCATCAGAAACAAATCCAGACTTGCTTAAATGGATAAGAGCTCTGTCCTGTTTGTAAAGAGAGACCCTCCTTGGGTAGTACAGACACACACACACACACACACACACACACACACGGCTTTGTTTGTCTTCCATAAGCTATCATCATGACAAATCCAATCATGAAGTCCGGCCTTTTTCCCGGGGCCTGTATCTCCTGTGCTGATTGCTCCTCTTCCCCATTACTTTTATAATGAGACAGGCCACATCTGGATGGTCCACTATATGTCTCAGTTAGCTAATCTGCTCTGCCGGCTTCATGCTGTTTTTACTAAATCATTCAATGGTCTAAAGCGATCCCTGTTCTTATTATCCGCAGTGTGATAAAAACACGCACGGCAGACACACAGCAGCACATCTCTTAGGCACGTAAAATTTTCTACCTTTATCTATAACCAAATTTAAAGCAAAACAAATTTCTGCACATGTACACAGTGGACAGATTGTGCCGAAGAAATTAAGTTGAACAGATTTATTTGATACAGCAGTGTGTGAAGCTGTCTTTACTGTGTTAATACTTAATGTTAAGAACACAAATTGGTAACATACTACAGTTAACGGTTTACTGGTGTAATTTTAAAATATGTTGCAATTGGGTTTTCATTCGTTTTTGTGTGAAAAATCTCATAAATTTATTTCATAAATTCTTCTGTCCATGAGAGAGTTAACTGTACATTACATTGAGTCCTTTGTTTGTTTACATTAAAAATTTGCCTACACTTATAATTTTAGGATCAATTTAATTAATGTTTTTGCTCCATACAGAATATAAACAATTGTAACAGAATGTGCAGAAACGGGTGTAATGTTTAACAGCAAACTGCACAGAAACATTTTCATTGCACGACCACATTAAATGCTTCATAATGAGATCATTCATCTCTTCATTGTTACATGCCATGCTAAAATTATACGGTGACCGTGACATAGGTATTTTACAGTACTGCAGTGATATTTGGGGCAATAGGTTTAGGAATGTTTGAATCAGCTCTGATTCTCTACTGTTTACAATAATGGAAATTGTTTTTCAATTTACATATTTTTTATTTTACAGTGTTTTCAGAAACAAATACCATAACAACTGAATTGTTGTACACACTGTCATTTGCCTTCTTGTTTTTGAAAATCATGTTTTCTTTCTACAGGTCCACTCCAAAAATGTAAATAAGAAGGAAAAATACATATTAAGAGACAAACGCAATAACAGCCCTACATCTGAAGTGTCTTAGAGTAAGATTGTAAGATTCTGGCAATTGTACTGTTTAATTTTTTTTGTTTGTTTGTTTTAGGGGGTCATAATTACCAGCCCATATGGGCCTCCACCAGCCATGGCTACAGAAACATGATTGGATGAACTGTTGTCACAATGGCAGCAGACCACCCAATAAGGAAAGCCATGGTCCTGTCATAACTGACACTAGCTTTTGACTGCTCTTCATGAAAAGACTCTTGGTCACATTACCTTCAAAGAAAACGTCTCATTTTGTTTGTACATTCATTTATTTACTTTGAGACCAGCCTTCATATTGTCAGGACTATAGCATCAATCTTTATGCTTGAATGGTAAGTCTTCGATCAAGGCGAAACAACCTAATTTATTAGTTCTGCTAGATAATTCTATTACAACTAGAACACTGAACTAAGGTCATGCTAAAAGGAACATGACAGATAGTCTACGTTTAAGCATACTTTAGACCCAATTACTTCTTCTGCATTATTTGCTGAAAACTACTATTCTGGTGAGTGTTGTCTATAAATAACACAGTATGAAATATTCTTCACTGCGGCTCCTATGGTCTGTCTCTGTGATGAAATTGTGTTTAAGCAATTTTGGAATGTGATTTGGAAAACAGTGCTGAAGATTTTCTGAAATTATTCCAGGTAATGAATAAGTGATTCACGGAAAACTTTAAAACAGAACAAGTCCATAAGTGACTAGTTCTTTAACTTTACATCGAAGTAAGCCTTCTGGTTATTGAATTGCACAGTATAACACAGTATAAACACCTGAATTATTATAAATATAGTAATACGTTCTCAGCCAAGGTATTTGGTTAAATCTGATGTTAATTGTGATCCATTTCATGAACAGTTTCTTCAGAGCAATTTTATTAAAAGCTCAACAGCACACAAGACTAATCCACAGGACAGCACCACTATAACCTGACTGTCCAAGTCTTTATCTGTACGGTCCTCCCTCATTGTTTTCCATGCTGAACTGCCACCAGTTTTCTGATTCTTTAAAATGTCTTCCTCCATAATGTTAAGTACTGCTTCTGTGAAACCTTCTAGATTAACAGTTTAACTATATTGAGAGCCCTCCGCTGTAAGTATTTAGTAATTAACACTTTCAACACAGTGGGCCATATAAGAACATGAACTGTGTAAAAATCAACGATAAAATAACAGTTTTTGTTTTCTTAATCATAACATTATGTTAATGGATTAATTGTGATTTTCCATGCTAACACATGGTTATCACTGCTACTCTGAATGACGCATTCGGGCGGGTGCTGTAAGGAACACTTATATGGAAGTCTATTTGTCCCCAGTGGCCAGGTTCTCTAGCCCTGTGTCCTACGTCTCGGCTCTCGGCACAAGCACTGGAGAGGGTCAGTCTTTTACAATGAGTGGGTCAGACCTGCAGTAATTGATACATTCACCTGCTACGGGCACCAGTCAATTACCTGATTAGAATCCTCCCTTGGGAAGGCAGCTAATGCGGGCTCGATCGGTGTGCTACAGATTTCTCCGCTGTGCGGACAGACTTCAGAGGCTCAGGCGCCTCTGTGTGAAATCAAAGGCAAGCGGATGAAAGGCTGGCTGTACCAAAAGCCAGAAAACGACGACAGTTTTAACTTTGACCTTTAAGTCACGGCCAAAACGAGCTGCGAAGCATTTTTACTGTGAGGTTAAATAGGCTGTCTCTTGATCCCAAGTAGATGAGACGGCACGGGTTCAAACCAACCGTTCATGCTTGGAACAGTTAGACCATGGGTGTAACTGCATGCCACCACCCCCAAGCTGGAAGTCATGTACAGTGCTCTAAAGGACTAGCTTCTGTCTGATGTCATGGCAAGATATTGATTGGGCCTCAGTCCTTTGGCTTAGTTGAGTACTTCTCTTGTCTGCCACGCTGAGCGGCTCACAGCTACGTGCAATCAATGCCTGTCCAGGGTCACCCTTGTTACAATGGCACAATTGCAAGTACACTTAAATGCCACACAATCAGCGATTAAGCTTCTGACTTTACTGAAATGCAGAAAATGACTGAGGTCTTGCCAACATTCCGTGTTGCTTCCCAGGTTACGTGCTGATGAAAAGGCAGCAGCAGGGTTGGCCAACCAATCAGTTTTCACACGTCAGAAGTACTGCATCATGAAAAGGTGAGTGGCACGCTGCTGATTATGAACAAAAAATTTTTCACTTTTATTTTTTTCAAAAATATTTCACTTCAAATTTTTCTATTATTGTTAAACTTGCACGACTAAATGTAGAATAGTATTTTGTAGAAGCTATACAAGAAGACTGTTTTAGATTGATTACCTTCACTGACTGTCCATGAAATTATCTTACAAATGTTTGCGTTTACTTTTTATTGCTTACATAAAAAAAACTGCTCATAGCCAACGTCCAAATTCTTTGGAAATTCGGTTAAAATGTACATTAACAGTGTGGAATTATGAAGAGAGGAAAACAAAAACATAAAAGAAAATCTGAGATGATAATCAGTCAAGACCTTCAACAGAGTAAAGAATAAACACAAAGCCAACGTTTTCATCTTTCACACTTCTATTATGCTTTCGTATACTTTTAAGAAAGACTAAAATATTAAAATGCCGTAACAAATAAGGCTTTATACAAATTTTCTGTGACCCTTGAAAACACAATTTTTTTAATGTTGGGCCCCCAGAGATCTTTTTTCCTCCACACTGTGGACTTTTTGGTTTCTCTCCTGTGTTGTTGTCTGGGTTTATCTTCAATCATCCGCTCACTGTTAATTCTGTATTATCTTCAACTTATTGTGAAAGGTGCTATATCAAAATAAATAGGAATTGAATTCTTTACTTAACAATCAAGGTGATAACTAATTTCTTACTAAAACAGTTGTATACAATGTCAAGTATATTATAAATCTGAAAGAGCCTCAAAACTGAAATGAAAAATGGAGTGTTTACACAAATTTATTTTGCAACAATTTTTAGTTATTATTATTGGAATAAAATAAAACCTACTTGTATGTTGACTCTGACTTGTCATGGATAATTTTGTTTAAGCATGGCTTAATTTTTCAGTCCTGTTTCATACAATTATACTAGTCTATCTATCTCAATGAGGAATCTAGTAATGGCAATAAAATGGCAATTTTGTATATGTGTGTATACCTTTCGGCTTTTGAGGTAAGCCCACATTTAGGTGAGAGGCAGAAGATGGAGGGTAAAGAGTACAGAATATGGCTCTGTTTGCACAGCTCTGTTTACTAATGTGGATGGTCACATGTCACTCCGTAACAGTGGCAGCTAGTTTGAAGTATAGGTAGTTTGTGTTTGTTAAGGTTACCTAAAAAGGTTGTTAAAGACTTTTCTAACTACAAAGCTTCATTTCCGTGCACACTCAGAAGTATGATGACCTGCAGCAGTAGTTTAAAGGATGCTGTGTAAACAGCCCGTTCCTTTGTGTCCAGTAACTCAGGCACTGATACTGAAGATTGATGCAGTCTTATTTCTCACATGGGATTAATGAAAGCCTGGTGGCCTGTTTATTAGTTCTTTTATTAGTGCATTCAGAGAAAGAGAAGGAAAAAAGCAGCGAGTCATAACCATATCTCGAAATTAAGGTCCGTGCTGTAGTGGTAGCTAGACTTGGTTTATCATAGTAAATACAGCTTTCTCCTCCGCTTTATTAGTGGCTTAGATCATTCACTCAATATGCATTAATATGGATGACAAATAAAATCCATCTGGAGCATTTTTGTACTCACTTAAAGCTTACAGGCCCATGCTTGATGGAAAGGACCTGCTTACAAAGCCAATGAACAGACGAGAATCCTTCTTTACTGTGAATATGAAAGACTATTAGAGCTTTTGTGAACTATGACTGACAGTGGTAATAGTCTATACCTCAGTGAGTCTGAGGTAAGAAGTGCACACAGCCAATACATTACAAGTACACAAAATATTTTTTATGGTTTAATTTGACAAACATGGTTTTAGAAATCTTTTCCAACATCATATCCAGGAGCATTAAGCAAGTTTGCTTTTCCTGTTCAATTAAGAGTTGTGCTAATGTAGCATATGTTAGCATTAGAGCTGTCTAAAATTACAAGCAGAAATCTAACACTGAGAATAACGTGTGTTGACAAGCTCGTATATTATTCTAACCATTTCACAATTGAGAAAAAAACTACTTAGCTACAAATGTTATAAAAATCTGTATAACAAGTTAAGACATGTATGAACTTGCAAATACTTATAGTTTATATTACAACCCTTCACTGCTAAAGTGACTAAAGACGTTAGTTCTAGAAGCAGATTTCTGATAGTTTTTGCTATATTTTAAATAAGGCTGAATGTCACTGTATGTTATCATGTCTAAGACTAGAAAAAGTGTTGCGGAAGCGCATGTTAAAACCGGGACTTTCTGGACAATATTTTGCCTTTATTACAAGACAACATTTGATACGATACATTCAACACGGCTCATTGCTCCAGGCTTTTCGGGCAGACTGATTTACACGGTCCGCGATGCATTTTTCATAGAGGTCAGCAAGCGTGTTGTTTGCAATATTTATGAGCAGCTCTTGTGCATTCACAAATAATACTTGACATCTATCCGTGGGTCAGCGGACACAAGAATGCACGGAGCTGACGGGCCAGCGGTTCTTGTTGTTGTTACAACGATTCGGTCTTACCTTACAGTGCGCGGCAGCTTTTCAACTGTAGTGCAGTCTTCTGACACTCCTGAGTCTCTCATGCTTCAAGTATCCCTCAATAGCCATAGCCTAGCATTATCGCCCAACATTGCTCCACATTTGCATGAGCTATCATTTTGCAAAGCTGTGTTATCTATGACATCTTAATTAGGGTGAGGTGAAAAGCCTCTTAAATGAGGTGTCTTCAATGAAGATTTACTTCCACTGCCAATTTCATGCATGTTTTGCATTTTGGGTGAGGACCACAGACAAGGAGGTCTGTGTTTGAGTGCAGTCCTTGAGGAGGATGTCTGTGTCTTTATTTTAGGATATGACTATGGCTCCAACTGTCGATTGCTGCTGAGGGTGAGCGTGTTTGGAGAAAACACCAGTGGCCTCTGGACCTGATTCCCTGTCTTGTTTTCTGTTGTCTCATCAGCAAACAGTTCAGGCATGAGGGAACAGTTCAGGCATGAGGGAACAGTTCAGGCATTGCCTGAATTCAGCTTGACTTGAGCTTATGAAGCTGTGAAGGGCCTCCACACCCCCTCGTGACCTTGTGACCTTTGACCAAAAGTAACACAGGCATCTGTATCTCTGGTGCCTATTTGGCTGTAGACATCACTCATAAAAACAGCCCTCTAATGAGGATTGTCCACACGCTCGAAAAGACAATGCACTCTTTGTGTTGGGCTTTGCTGTGCTAGATGAAGACCTTTGTGGGCCAGAACCAGAAGGCGGCAGCACTGGCTATTTCACAGCTTTGGAGAACCACTGGGGCACTACGAATCAGAACAGGTACACACTGTGTAGGTCACAGTGTGTGTCCACTGTGTGGCCAGTGGGAGAACGCCTCACAGTCTAGAAGAGCCATAACTAGTCATTTGCTCAACAACTTGCTACAAAAGCAAAACTCATAACTTTGGAGATCCAGTGCACGGCTACGCCCATAATATTTCTTAATATTTCTACAATAAACTTCCCTCTACAAGCTGGGCATATAAAAACGATATGTCTATATAGCATCGTTATTTTCAGGACGTGTTGAACAAGATGATCAGGCAGTGCACCCTAGGAGGGCGAATGTCAATATTAAACATCAAAATCCAAGTGAACTGCTGACTTGCCAAATGGTGGGTGGCTATATGAGCAGGGGCTACTATGTACACAGGCAGCTCTGAGGATTATGGGTATTCACACATAAATATACTCAGTGGTACGCTTTTCACCATCTTCCCTGATGCTCAGTCAATTCATTTAGGTAGGATGAGGACGGGTTCCCTGAACCACAGTAGGCCTACGTGTGAAAGCCATGAGCTCATGGGGGAGGGTGCATCACTTCAAGTGTCCTGCTGCTCTGAATGTACTTCTCTAAGAAGGTCCAACGTGGACTAGGGCTGCAGCTGCAGTCAGTAAACTTACCGTACTTCCCCTCGTTGCCAACGCCAGCTAACCGTACCATGGAGGGGGCAGCTCTGGGCCTGCCCCACTGCTAAAAGCTCCATGTAGTCATGTTGCAAGCAGCGGTTATTGTATTTAATATTGAAGACGCTGCGATGAAAAATTCATGGCGAAGCTGTTCGGCTGCACGTGTCTGTGTGTGCGTTTCCTCGCTCAGCAGAGAGAAAACAGCGAGCATAATCATATATCAAATGCCTCCATCTCCTGTGAGCTGATGTTCGTAACAAAGTGGCCAATGAATCGATGCTTAATTCCTGGCTACTCTATTGATAGATGTTACAGTGCCAGTCCTCTCCATTTACTACATTACAGCCTCACCCTCCCCTAAGATTGTAGCTGTATTGACTCATCTATCGGCAAACCAATAGTAATAATATACTGCAGAGAGTACGACCGAATGCAAGGGAAGCATTAAAAAGGTTTGCAAGCAGAATTCAATTTGGTAAGTATACAGTGTTTACTGATGAATGTCCTCACTGGCAAGTCTGTCCCTTTGTAGCAATCTGCCCCAAAGATGTTAAGAAGCGCTTGTCTCCAATGTGATAGTTTGTTTCTTTTGTTTTTCTTGAAAGTGAGAAAAAGGACAAATGAACAGCTGGAATAGATTCTTCTTTGGAGAGAAGAAAAACATAACATTTTTTTGGCCCTGTTTTAGTTTTCTTTTGTATAACAAAAAAAAAAGAAAAATTTGAAATGAATGTGGTTCAAGAGAGCCATCAGTAAAATCTGTGCATGTGTGTTTGTTGTTCTTGTCCAAAATGTGAAAGTGCTCGACTTCCACAGAAACCTGCTTCTCTTGCTATTTGTTAAAACCAGTCCACAGATCAGTGTGTGTTAATGGACCATGGACATGTGATGGTGGCCAGGAGGTGCAATTAATCACAGTAGCTCAAAATAACAATTATCTGAGCGAATTTAGATGGAACCTAATGCTGCTAGTCAAGCCTTCCTGACTATGAGTAAAAAGAGAAACTGATTAAAAGAATAAACACACCTCTGTAGCATTATGTTAACACTGTAATTAAATAAGATATTTTATTTCAAATGTGATCAGTCAACCGAGACGCTCAAGAAACATAAAACTGTAATGATAATGCAAGTCATTGTCAGCGTGATGCTGGTCCACGTGTTTAAAGCGGGAAAAATACCGTGAAGAGGAGGCGTTGAGGGGACGGACTGTCACTCACACCTTCCCGGGTCGCTCTAAGACTGCTGACAAATTGGCGCGGAAGGCCGCCTGTGGAGGTGCGGAGGGCCCGACGGGCCACGCGACATGCTCACGAGCAGCTGGTGTGACTTCACGTGAGCGTCGAACAAATGGAAACAATCTGTAGTGGACAATGGCACGAGATGTGGGAGGCTAAGAGAGAAAAGTAACGGTTTGTGTGGGGGCTGGGCAGGGTCACTGTGGGATAGTATGGGTCAACTTGACTTGTTCCGTGGTGGGGGGGGCAGGGTCACTGTGGGCTAGTATAGGTCAACTTGACTTGTTCCGTGGCATCTGGGGTAAAATCATGTTGAAGCACCTCCACTCAGCACAGATGCACACCCTCTGCTGCTTGTGGTTCTGCTGTGATGTCTGTTCTAATTTGCGGTCAGGACCATTCCGGCATGTTCTCTGACTCCGGGCAGTCTCCCCACAGTAGTAAACATAACAGGCCCCATCAAGCCAATCCTTCTCACTTCCACTGCTGCAAAGACCATCACAGTCAAGCCCCTGGGCTTCTGATCTGTCATGTCTCAAATGCTCTGCTATTGAGAGGCTGGGGTTGGGGGGTGGGGGGTGCAGGGACAATGAGGTTGTCCCGTTGCAAACACAAGATGGCCTTTCTCCATTCAGATGATGACAACATAACATAATGCAGCTCTATCTCAGGGACATCTGACAGAAAAGAAAAGAAAAATGAAAAATGTACCACAAGACTGAAAAGGGAATTCAATTTGAACGCCTTGAGAATTCACTCTCGAAGTCCAAAGCAGACTGCATGGTTGAACGGGAATGCAATTCCTACGACTTAGTCATACGCTGGTCTGAGCTCCAAAGCAGATTGGATGGTTGAAGTGGAATGAAACTCCATTACCTTGGAGATTAAATCACTTGAAAACAAAACGCCAGAACAAGGATACCTATTGACAGAAATCATATTCTCTCTTGCACTGAAAGAGGTAGGGACCAACATTGTGAATACATAAAATAACTCTTTAGGATCGGTTTTGGCTATGCACCCTTCTTTCTGACATTGCGGATGCTGTAAATAGTACTGCCATGCTTTTGAGCAAATGGACCGCTTAATTGTTACCAAGAACCTTGTGCTGGTGAAAGCAGGTCTACAAAGTGTCTGAAGGTTCACTATGTTCACAAACTATGGTTGATCACAAGGGTACTGATTTTGAACATAACCAAGGTGATGTACAAGACCTGATGAATGTCATCGGCTTGAAATGAGTGATAAAAACAGAGAGGGACACCTTAGTTTTGTCAAAACGCAACCTATACGCTAGGGTGGTGTACATAAGCCAGAGAAGTACATGCACTCCCTAAAAATGAATCCAGATTAAACCTAGAGGGTGTGAATGTAGAAGGTCTGTAGAAGGTATGCAGCATATACTGCATAGCCATACATATTATTCATGTGAATACCAACTGTATTGTATATTGATGTGGAATTTGCCAACTCAGCTTTGGAGAGCTGATGCTGGTTTACATGACAAATGTTCAGCTGCTACTTATTTTGCTTTACTGAAGGATAGGCTCCAGGCCCACATGACCCTGCATAGGAGCAATGGACAGACAGATGGATGGATGAATGACTCAATGGGTACAACATCAGGCTGGGATGCAGAGATCTCCTACTTCAAATCCCAGCACAGTCAGGTGTGTCCTTGAGGAAGACACTCATCGCTAGCTCCCTGGGCACCGCATGTGGCTCTGATTGAGCTGAATCTAAAAATCCCTCAGGTTCTCTAATCGCTAACAACCTGCTAATGTGCCCCTTCAAAGCACAAATCCTATCTTCCAAACGTTGTTGCAACTAAGCACTTCCTACAAGTAAAACTACCAGTTGCGTCAGGAGGACAGTCTACACTGCACATCACAAGATGTACACTGAACATAAGTATGACACATTATTTTAACTTATGTTGCGATGTAGGGCTGCTGGTAATCCAAGAATGGCTGACTGACAGAGTGAAAAATTGTACATTTTATCTTCCTTAAAAATACACAGATGCAAATAAAAACGGTTGTTGTCCAACATTATCACCTAATGCTTGTAGTAGATTTTTCTACTTTTTTAGACTTAGTATGAATGCAAACACCATTAAGATGGCAGAGGAGTGGAGCTAAACCAGCTCTGAGTGTAGAATGTCACACTGCAACCCAAATTTCCACCTGCTCTAATAACTCACTTAACGTCACACACGGTCACTCGCTGGGCATAATCGCTTCATTACATGTCATGTCACATCAAATGATTGAAGGGTTTCACATTGCTTTTAGCCACAGAGACGCCACAGCTGATGAGCTCCAAAGGAGCCCTTGTTTATGTTATAGTCGATGTACTTCCGGAGGGCCCGACCACACCAGGACAGGGAAAACTCAGCTTTTTGTTTATGACTTCCTTAGGGAAAACAAGAAATTAAATTAGGAAGTGCATTAGAGAATGGTTGTATATCTCTAAATTATTTAGCAGGTAGCGTGGTGGTTAAGGATACAGAGTACAAAAAAATTATGTTCTGAGATTCCCCTGTAAAGTGTATTGAGACATTTACTTCAAAGGTGGTTTTACTGAAACTACCAACACTTTGGCCTGATGCCACAGATATAGTGGCGTATGTACGCAAGCATACAGCAATTTCCCACCTCTACAAACAGATTTTCTATATACCCACCTGAAAATAGCCAGAATCACTCACAGAAGTATGAACATGCTTGAAAAAGTATATCCACCTACCAAGACACCACTACAGTACTGCTTGATAATGTTTAATATATTTACACTGGTTTTGTACTAATTACATGTGTGAGCTCACGAGTTTGTCTGGCCTCTGAGCTGGGTCATTTTAAGCTCCAGAGTGCATACTCTGAATAGGCACATTAGAGCATTCCCATCACATTCAGTTCTCCGTGAGAAACTCTCAACTTGAGGAACATAGACAAGGTGACCACAGGCGACAAAGGCAAACTTCTGTCACCACGCCTATGACTCTGTGTGCTTCTGTCACACCAGCACACCAGCAGCTGTGCAACATGTCTGCACATCTGTAAATTAGGGACTCCCTGGGGAAAGGGGGGGTGAGTGCAATGGGCTGCCCTAATACATGAAATGTTAACTACGCACTCCACTTTCCAAACCCCACTACAAGGGAACAAAAAAAGGTTCACGTGTCAACCACTTCCAAGCTGATGCAACACAAGCAGGACGGCATACTGACCAATGTGAGCTGGTGAACTGTCACTAACCCTTCTACGCTGCGCTCTGAAATCCTCTGGTTCACTGGAAACCGTGATCGTGGAGTTCCACATTTGGGATTAATCCCGTTCCCCTCACGCACGTGAGAGAATTGGGAGAAAGGACCGACACTCAAATGAGTTCGGGGGTCAGGCCCCGGGCAAAGCTGCAGTAACAATTTACTGCCGAGTGTCAGGCCGGCAGTGGAGCACGCTAAACAAAGGAACTGTGAGCTTGCAGTTCCTTCAAGATTTCATGCCCTGACTGTGGGGTGAGGTTCGCAATGGGTCACCTCCTTCTCTTCTCCCTCTTGTGTGATTCTCACAGGGAGTGAGATCAGAGGAAAGTCTGCGATTTAACACATTTCCTGTGCTTGCCTACTACCTTTCTGTGATTTGGTGAAAATACCTGGAAACAAATTTAAATGCCCAAAAAAGTGATTTTTATATATTGTATAGGTTCACTGGTTTGAAATGTTGTTTTTTTTCCTTTCTTAAATCATAGATGTAGCAAATTATATTTTATTTAATGTTGCTGGTAAATATGAACCAGAAACCAAAAACGAACTATCTGGGTGACATGAAAACACGTATTTTGTCATGTGACTTTTGTCATGTGACGTTTTTGTTCAGTCTGACAGACTTTTATAACATTTTACACAGTCATTTGGCATTTAATGATAATGTGGTTTTTATTTTCTGTTTTTAGAAGACAAGGCACAAATGTGGTCTTTAAATTGTAAGAGCAGAGGTCTATCACGTCCAGCAATGTGTCTATTGGTCCATCACATTCAGCACTCTCTCTATTGGTCCATTACATCCAGCAGTCTCTCTATTGGTCCATCATATCCAGCAGTCTCTCTATTGGTCCATTACCTCCAGCAGTCTCTCTATTGGTCCATCACATCTGGCAGTCTCTCTACTGGTCCATCTCATCTGGCAGTCTCTCTGTATTGGTCCATCACATCCAGCAGTCTGTCTATTAGTCCATCACCTCCAGGTGCCCTTTCCTCCGTTCATTATCAGACACTACCCCATGGATCCCAGTGATAAGTAATTTCCTGAGACTCCAGTTAGATTTCCAAATGTACAAAAAAGTTCACTGTTGGTTCTAGAAATTCCAGACCCAACAGTCAAATCTTTGTCAACAACTGCAACTAAATAGCTGAGCTCTCCATGCTTAGAGATGCAGACATTTTCCCCAAGGAGTTCCTATATACAGATTGTCTTTAGGATTTTTGGGTATTCTTGAATTTATTGCATCATGCACAGCCATAAACCCTTGTCTAGACATGAAAGTGACCAAAGCGGCACCAATTACTGTTAAGCACAATAAAATTCTACTCACATTCAGGCTGCAGTTTCAAAAACATTGTGAGGAAATGAGGCTTTTTAATGTAATACATAATGATGAACTGAAAATTAGCACCAATTTATAAATGAGTAATGTGTACTTTGAAGTGTAGTCCAAGGATATGTCAAGTACTTGAAACAACATGGACATCATTCACAATGTGAGTTTTATAAAATCATTGTTTTTAACCATGAAGCACAGTTCTGTTGTGAAACAGTGTACTACTGCAAGTTTCTTACTGGAGCACCATGCCGCAAGCTCACAATTTTCAGTTTTCGACATAACTCAGCTCTCCTGTTCAAAACCTTCACCGCCAAAAAACCAAAGTGAAAGAGCAGCAGCGTATCTACGTGATGGCAGCGGACATTCCCGTTGGAAGGGTCGTGATCAAAGCTGAGTCGATGGCGTGTTCGCCACGTCACGTCTCCAACGCACAGCCCTTGGAGACTCCGCAACTACA
Organism: Chitala chitala; assembly: GCA_025773905.1. Classification (NCBI taxonomy): domain Eukaryota; kingdom Metazoa; phylum Chordata; class Actinopteri; order Osteoglossiformes; family Notopteridae; genus Chitala; species Chitala chitala. The sequence goes on along the minus strand of JABJVR010000095.1, from coordinate 1,593,485 downwards.
TTGTGTCTTAGACGTTTTCCACACGTGGCCAGTTCAACTTCTCCGTATAAAAGTCCTGCTCCTGTTTTTACATCTAACCCATTTCATGCCTCAAGCACAGATTTTTTCCTCCTGCTTTTGTTTCTTATACCGTAACAGACTTTGACCAACTGGAGAGGTTCTGTGGCAATGGCAGAGCAGTCAGACTGTTCTAAGACATCTGATCACTCCTTTCTGTTGCTGTTACTAAGATGACATTATGATATTAAAACACCCCACATTGTAAGGACCAAACTGGGTGTCTCTGGTAAATCTTCTTGCACTCAGTCTTTGTCTAAGATGCCTGGGTTTTGAGGGTGGGTAAGATAAGGCCAAACAATGAATTAATAACATCTCCCTGAGATCTTACAGACATGGAGCGTCAGCAGATCAGGCTTCTAGATGTGTTTGAACTGATTTCAGTCTGTGTGTGTCACAGCACAAAATTCAGTGCTGCTCAGGTGACGTACAGCAGTTGGGTCCACAGAAGGTTCTAGACTGCATTGTCCATTTGCATGGTTCGGTACACTCACACTACATACGTTTATTTTTTTAACACTCACACATACACTGAGGATGAATATGCCTGTAGCTACAGTCCCCTTCTTGTACCCAGAGAAGCACATACCAGTTTTACAAAAATTTTATAAAACACTCAGAGAAAAAATTAACACCACTTAAAAGACAAACCAAAACAAGGGAGTACTCAGTTTCTTTTTATGAAATATGAATGCAAATTTTCAAGGTCAGTGGCAAAGAAGCAGAGAACACAAAAGCAGACATGCGCGAGCACCTGTGCCTTATTTACCGGTTTTGTGCTGTTGCTCAGGGGCAGATCACAGGTGAATCATTACCGTTAAGTGCCGTGAAAGTCATCTGCATTGGGACTCACTGGAAGCTACTCAGTCACATTGGCTTGTGCCTGTCTGCGACTCCACGAAATCTGAATGAAGGTCTTGTGACCTTAGTGAAAATGCTCATGTCACATCAGTCTGGACACACACACACGCACACACACACACACACACACACACACACACACACACACACACACACACACACACGCATGTACATGGGTACAAGAGCACAGCACGGATCGAATGCCACTCAAAGGACGTGAGAATAAGAATTATGAAAAACACATTTGCAAACAACTGCTTATGTTGTTAATTAAATTAATTTTAAAAGCAATTGAAATACGGCGCATGGATTTAAAGGGGGGTACAAGTAACCTTCTAGTGCATATGTAGGTCACTAGGGCTATGGATGGCAGATGAGCAGAGGGTCATGGCAGCAGTGACAGTACACTGGGGGGGGGCACCATTGTCCCTGCTGGCTGGCACTAATTAGGGGGCCTGCCACTCTCTTTCCCACCAGAGCACCTTCCTGAAACAGACAGCCCTCTCATCAGTTTAGCCGTTTGTCACATGCAGGCCGTGTTGATGCGTTTCGATGGCTCATTAGGAACTGCTATGGGTGTGAGTACAGGGCATGGCGGGTGGCGAGTGCTGCTGAAAAACTCCATTAGCACTCCAAAAGTGTGATTGCAGGGGGAATACACTGCGCTTTTGAACACACGGGCACTCTCACAACACACTACTGAATGTATACAGACATCCTTACCAACACACCTGGACTGTGCACTTTGGCATTAGGTACTGTACAAATACATTATATATTATACGGTTTCTGTGTATTACTGTCACACCCTCCACACCCCTGACGTTTGACTGCCATCACCCGTGTATGTCTCATTCACCTCCTGTTATGTAAACCGCTCCAGTGTGAATTATTATTATTGTCCTATGACGATACTGGTCACTGTTTTCTCTCCCTGTCTTGTCTTCCACCCTGCACGTCATCCCTGCCTGCACTCAGTCTCCTATGTGCTCCTGTCATAGTCTTCATTTTGGACAGACCTCCCTGAACCTTAAGAACCTTTGACTGATCATGGTTTTCGAGAAATGGACCGCGAACTGCATTGTTGAACTGATTGCTAATAAATTCCATCACTCTGCAACTGGGTTCCACACCTCAGCGTCCAGTGTCCTGTCATTACAATTACTAAGGGATGAACATAAAAAATACAAGACAATAATTTTTGCACATGTTCAGATCTGTGAACGTGCTGCATTACCCAGAAGTGTGAAGTGTCTTTGCAGGTGTGTAGAGAACACCAGCTGAGTTGAGCGAAACTGACATATGAACAGCAAAAATACGTTCACAGTGGATAGAGATTTGTGAATCAGAAACAGAAGTTGTGATATTCTCTAGTGTATTTTTGTATTAAAATGAGCGAGCACGTGACGCCCGTTTGTAGCGATTGTGTTCGCCATCCAGATGCGTGCACAGACACGCATGCTTGTGTTCAGTGACTTTACCCTTGAGGTTGACAAGCAGATTTTCAGTCCGTCGTTTTGAGCTGACAGCACTGCTCTGACACCTTTCCCTGTCTGTATTTTTTTTCCCTAGGAAGGTCAGGACTGACGTATGTTCAGGAAGATGGGGGTAACAGCAGTGACATTAAACCCTGTCCACAAAGGTCACGTTTTCATGTTTCTACATCTCCTACAGCTGTACACATCACTGGTGAGTGAGGGATCTGACAACGTACTTCATGTTAAGCTCTGAATGCTGAACCTTCTGGTGTGTGTATGTGTTTGTGTGTGTGTGTGTGTCCATTCATGTGTGTCCATGTGTATACACTGCACTCCATCCACTATACTGTACTATACTATGAGAAAAACAGTTCAAAAGTAGTTAGTTAACCCTGACTATTCTGACCAGATGGGCTGTGGTCTGGGATGAATGTGCTAGCCCTGTTTAATAACCCCATCCCATCCACTGCTGGTGTCACTGGTGTCTGAATTGCAATTCTGTGCACTCCTATACTGACTCAGAACACAAATATCTGGCAGCTTTTCAGCGCACTTCCTGGAAGGAGTCTGATTTATTGTTAGCATATCTGAGAGCAATCGATGGCGTTGGTTTTTGTAATTGTTAATTTAGTACCGGCCTTTAGCCTGATCCTTTGCTCAGGGTCACCAACTGCAGGTCACAGAGTAGCCTGGCCCCAAACACAGGCATTCCAGAGACAATGTTATGCAAACACTTAGCGCTCACCTTTGTTACCACCCATTTTTGACCTCAGATCTTGACCCTTGACCCTCTGCTACTAAGGTCGTTCCTTCAACGAACAGTCTGAATAAGCAACATTTAATTAACCAAAGGCACTTTAATCAAACTTCCAAAAAAAAAAAAAAACGAAGCGTTTTTTTAAGACAGCAGGTCACAGTCGATGTTATAAGAGGGTCTACATAACACTGCATCCCCCCACCCAATGCCACTGCGTCCGTGACTGGCCGGAGTTAACAAGAGGTGTTGAGGAGACTCTGTATCCTCCAGCTCTCTCTACACAACACCCACCCCCCACACCCGGGGCTAAGTCAAAGCACAGCAGCAAATGAGCATTATGAGCCTGCATTAAATTTAACACTGGCTCCAACACGCAGTAGCTCTGGGAGGTCCCCTGGCCCGCGGACACAGCCCTGTGATGTTAATGTCGACTAATAAACACATTCCCTCCTGCGCGCCTCCCTCCCGCTGCCCGCTCCGCATTGGCAAGGACAGGCATCGGCACGGCAACGGCAAAAACCCACGGTCTGCCCCAACACCTTCCTGTAGGTGCCAACTAGAGGCGAGAGGGTGGGGCACAGGAAACTCCTCCTACACTTCATATCTAAGCTGACTTCTTTTTCCAGACATGGAGTGATGTGTCTGTGTGTCCATGGGTAATGTTGTAATCCTGTGTTTAGGGATCTTTGTGGAGATGCTGCAGGAATGCACAGCTGAAAACTCGCTGAGTGCTGCTTTAGAGCCTGAAAGCGTTTCCACTCCTCTCCATCGTTTGACTTTGTGTTCACATTATAGTTTCATTTATCAGGGGCCAGGCACCTTTAATGATTTATGGGACTTTAAGTGTCAAGAGGCTGCTCCATCTTCCTGTGTCTGTGTTGGGAATCCTTGGCCCCAGTCTCACTCTGAGCCCCTGTGTTTCTTCGTCTGATACTTAAGACACCCCATGTGACAGGAGTGTTCACTGCAGCACTGCACACATTGAAAAATACTGCAGCCCAAGTGGGGCCCAGGGGGTGAGGACAGACGATTTGAGCTCTCTTTCAGTAAAACCCTCTTCTACTGTCCCACTGCAAGCGCCAAATCCTCTTCATGGCTAATGACTAGCAGCAGGCCGGAAGATGAGATGGACATGTGGGCATATAAGCTGCCCCCCCACCCATGCCTACAAGAAAACTCAAGGGCGATTTGGAACCCGTGGTCCGCCCTCCACCACCAGCTCCGCTGCTGAACTGGTTCAGGAGCTGGTTTCGCCACTCCAGGGGTGGCCTCTAATGAAACCCCGCGTCCGCTCTAATTAAAGCAAGAGCAGGGAGCGCGTAACGAGCGGCGGAGTAATTAGAATTCGAGGGAAATTGTGCAGCCAGGGTGGCAAATGTGGAAGGACAAGTGCTGAAAACGAGGCGAGTGGCATTAGGGCCGCAGTCACTCAAATCTGTGAAGTTGCCCCCGGGGGGCGTCAACACTGGGCCTGTGTGAAAAGTAGAGAAAGACCCCCCCACCTCACATCGATGGCTTTCTGAGGCCTGAGGTAGGGCAGTCCGGAGGAATACACAAAAATCTCCGGATGAATGAATGTATAAACTGTTGGCGATTAATGCTAATGCCCTTCAATTCTGCTCGGTCGGCAAGTCAGATGAATAGGTCAATTAGTGTATTCCTAGGGAAACGTGTGTGCCTCTCCACAACAGCCTGACACGATGGATATAGGACTGGTGAACAAATCAACTCCTCATCTGCTTCACATAATAGTATACAACCATTAACAGCCTGCAGAGTAATTAAACATCATTATCCAATAAAGGAGAATCAGCAAAGGTAGTTTTCTGTTGGCTGATATCTGACATGTTTTGCACTAAAGCACTTAAATCCTTAACTTGAAGTTTTCATTGTGTTTGTGGAAAGCTGGCGGAGCGTTTTGGAACCACGGATCAACTCTCATACGAATGACGAATCTTCAGACCGTTGGCTAACGTACCTTAATGGCAAAGTGTGATTTGAAAAAATCTTTAAAATGTTGATCAAAGTCGTTCAGTTGTTTGTCTGGGAAGTGCCTTAGGAGAGTCTTTGAGTGCAGTTCAAACTTGCATACCTTACTGGTGGTAGTTATGTACAGGGGGTGTACAATATGAACACCCCCCCCCCAAACCCACCCTGTCAAAGGGAGTCAGATAATTGGTGGAAGCAGGGCAGACTCAGCGGGAAAACAAAGGAATTCACCACAACAGCAGGGAGCGTACCTATTCTCAAGCCTTTTCAGTGCTTGTCTCTGCACTTTTTGGCTGGTTGCAAGACTTAGTATCATGTTCCCCCTGAAATGAGGCACAGTAGATACCTTTGTATTCACACATCACGACATAAAGACAAAGGTGGGCAGTAATTTGATACCACTCGTAGGCATATTTTCCTTTTTTAAAATAGTAATTTTGACTGACTGATTGACAATGGAAAAAAAAACAGCAGTGTACCATTCAGTACATTTTAATATTTTCTGTTATTTATTAATTTATAAGATAGGCCTACTTATCATATGCCATGAAACTGACCTAACTAAAAGACATGGGTTTGGAAGACAAAATTAAAAGCTGATTACATCCATTAAAGGTAGCAATATGTCTGTTTAATGCAGCACTATGAAAATGCTGTTGGTCATCTGCCTATGTAGTGTATAGGCCCTGTAAAAATATGTAGAAAGCAGAGTTGCGGGGGGGTGGACTACCATGCCTAATAGGAGAATTTGAGTGTTCCCCAGTTCCTCTCTGGTCACACAGGCATGCTGAGATACCGCTTTTTCATGAGGGAAAGATCTATGTCCAACACAAGCATGCAAGAGATGCAAATTCAGTTTTGCAATTTAAACTAGGTCACGTAGCGTTGTGACACATGCACATCTGGCGGGCTGCGCTGCTGTGTCGACTTTTACGCGTGCTGACTCGGTAGGCTGCAACATTAGGGAGGGAAGTGTTTAATTTTGGGTGGGGGCCATGGGAGGGTCAGCACTGGGGTAGGGATTACAGACGTTGTAACCAGAGGGTCCATCTAATGACCAGGCCTGGACCCCCCCCCCCATCCCTCCCTCCCAGCCTACAGTGCTGAGCCCTTAATTAGCTGTGGCCTTCCCCTGTCTGCAAGGTTGTTTGCAACCCTGAGTGATTCAGCACCCGTGCCCGCGCTTGCTCTTTTCTCTGCCAGCGGTGCCACTTTACTCTGGCATCTCGGATATCCTGCGGAGACCATGGGGCACACAGGAGACTGCTTCTGCACGGCACTGTGTTAAAATTATTCCTCTGTGATGTTTCTCACATTGCAGCTATTATTAAAAATCACTGTCATTTATTTCTTGTTTGTCATTAGAAAATAAAGTAACGAAGCAGCTCAGTTTATCAACACTGTATTTACTGCTGAATACGATTTTTGGTGCCTTTATATAAAGTGGATGATTATAAAGTCAATGGTCTACATCCTTCGTTGCTTCCTTCTGTTTCTGTGGAAATTGTGAAAGTGTGTAAAATCTGGTAGGTAAAGGGGCAAAGTGAAGTATGAAGAGAGATTGGTTTGGTCTAGCATGGAAAAGCGTCCCTGCATAGTATTGGCGGAATAAACTAGTAAACTCTTATCAACTGAACAGTGTTATTTGTTGAAGAGAGCTGACAGAAAAACTAACAATTTTCAATGAGATGCTGTTTAACAAACGCATAAGCGTTTCCCCTCAATTGCCATCAATCTCCAAAAACTCTTCATGAATATACGGCCCCATATGGACCCTCTGTTTGTAACCCTCTTAGTTAAATGACTATAAGAAATGCAAAACACGCATTAAAAATAATAGGCAGGCTCAATGTTATGTGAAGCATAAAACAGGGTTAAATGAAACACTTTAAAAACAAAGAGTGAAACTCAGCAGATGCACACACTGCACTGCAAATGCTTATTAAAACCTAACATTCGTCATTTTAATCAACATCAGCATGCAGCAAAAATGTTGTGAAACTGGACAACCAAGAAAAACAAAGAGTTCTGCTGGCACGCCTATTATAACATTAAGGTCAGGCCTGACTAGCTGCACTCCTCTGAACTGATTTCAGGCTTGCCTATTATAACATTAAGGACAGGCCAAACTAGCTGCACTCCTCTGAACTGATTTCAGGCTTGCCTATTATAACATTAAGGTCAGGCCTGACTAGCTGCACTCCTCTGAACTGATTTCAGGCTTGCCTACTATAACATTAAGGTCAGACCTGACTAGCTGCACTCCTCTGAGCTAATTGTTGGCCTGAATTTTAGACAATTAAGAACAGACCTAACTAGCTGCACTCCTCTGAACTGATTTCAGGCTTGCCTATTATAACATTAAGGACAGGCCAAACTAGCTGCACTCCTCTGAACTGATTTCAGGCTTGCCTATTATAACATTAAGGTCAGGCCTGACTAGCTGCACTCCTCTGAACTGATTTCAGGCTTGCCTATTATAACATTAAGGACAGGCCTGACTAGCTGCACTCCTCTGAGCTGATTGTTGGCCTGAATTTTAGACAATTAAGAACAGACCTGACTAGCTGCACTCCTCTGAGATAGTTGGCCTGTCCATTATACCATAAAGAACAGGCCTGGGTAGCTGCTTTCCTCTGAACTGACTCCTTAACCGTCCATTATAACATTAATGACAAGGCTGACTAGCACACTCCTTTGAGCCAATTACCTTTACAGATGAGTCCAGCCGCTTTTTGTCTTGCGTGGTCCATGGTTAACAACGCTAGCGGGCCTCAGCATCAGAGCTAACCATGCTATGTTGCCCTAAACCAAATCCATGTAAATTAATGCCTTCATGTCATTTTGTGTGTGTAACGGGAGACAGAAGACAAGGTAAAAACCTGAGCCCTAAGCATCGGGATGTGCACAACAGTGGCACTAATAATAATGAGTACTGAACACAGACTGTGCTCATTAAACTAATAAGGCCACATTCAAATTAGCCAAGACCACTGTATGCATTTCTTATGGTTTTTTTTTTTTTTACTTTATATCAATGCATAGAGAAATATAGGCCAAAGGGTGGGAATCTTTTGCAGTACTTTGTTAGCCAAAAGAGATTATTTGAAAAGCCTAATTATTTATCTTCTGTGAAGTGTAACAATTTTTATGGGGGGGGGGGGGGGGGGGGGCATTTTTGAAACCACCAAATGTTAATTATTGAATTTTTGTTATTTTTGAAAATTGGGTTTGGTGCTTTAAAAAATA
>JABJVR010000095.1:1537604-1575345 GCA_025773905.1 Chitala chitala | reverse complement strand
CCCCCCCCCACCCCACCCCCTGCCCCCCCGTGGGTCCGGGCGCGCCCCGGCCGCCCGCCCCCGCCCCCCCCCCCCCCCGCCCCGCGCCGCCCCGCGCCCCCCCCCCCCCCCCCGCCCATGGTAACTAGCCTCTGTACTCTGGTACAATAACTGGCCGGCCCCTGCTCTCAAATCCCCTTGCACTCTCCGCCCCCCTCCTGCCCCCAGCTGTCAATATACTCTGCACGTCACGTCGGGGAAGGGTAACTGAGGATGAGGGGGCAGTAAATTAGGCCCGCTAATTACAGTAAGCACCGCTGAGTCTTTACTGGGAGGTGGACATTACTCAGAAGAGATGTGGATTTGCTTGCGTTTTTCTTAATTAGGGCGTCAAGCTTCTGAAGGGGGTATGGTTGTCTAGTGTAATTGTATTGATTATCCTCTATTACTGCTCTGCCCTTCTGCACTTTTAGGAAGAAAAAATAGCTGGCAATAGACAAACTGTTCCACCATCGGCTTGGACGGTACAGTTCCGTTTGTGACTGGGATTTATGCGGTATAGAATGCAAACCTCTGTGTCCCATTATGTGTGCCAATAGTTAGACCTGAATGGATCATTTTAAGAACCCCCATAAATCAAACATCAGAACCGCAGAAGGTTCCGCATGGGACACAAAGTGTTGAAGTGAACAAACAGGCACTCAAGATGCTCAGAAACTGCAGCCTCCATCTTCTTCCACTATGGAATTTAGATCCGTTTCTACAACGAGAATAAAGCAAGAAATGATGTTAGAAACTATAACCTCAGAATAACGACAGCAGTATAACAGTAGCTCCAACTCTTGTATTCTTTATTATCATTATTCTATAGGGAAGCGTTCCACAGAAAATAACATGAATGAGCAAAAAAATCTTAATGAAAACAAAAGCAAAGCCTCTGAACGAAAGCCTGAACACAGGCTATGTACCTGAACACTGTGAGGACAGGCTTTGGGCCTACAAACTGTAAGGACAGGCTGTGTACCTGAACATTGCAGGGGCAGGTTCAGCACTGACAGTGAAATAAAATCAGGTCTGGGAATTAATTGGGTTAACTATCATGATTAATGTGCAAATTTTTCATATGATTATTTTGTTTAATTGTTCAATTAAAATAATTCACATCTTGCTGGTGCTATGGGGTGCTTCACTTGGTCAAGGGTGCTCTGAAATTTATGATTTCAGGTTCATGATCCGGTTGTCCCTTGCGATGTCCCAGTCTGATCTCAAAGATTGGTAATGCGCCGATCAAATAATTTTCTACTGGATCGGTATCGGCTCAGTTGAGCACGAACTTAAGGCCGATCCTTTGTTTTACGTCAGCTGTCATGGGCATTGTAAATGGAGAGTACCATTTGCAGCACAATGCTGCTAATATGTAAGCAGTGTGGAAATATTTTTAATTAGAAAATGAAAACAGTCCAACAGCCACTTGTAATGTCTGCAATGGGAGCGATTCACGAGGTGGTCGTGACAGAGCCATGTTCAGTACTAGCAGTTTGATTCGACACCTAAAAAACAAACAATCAACAAAATGCAGTGAGTTCACTCAACGGTGATATTGGTTATGCTAAATTACAAGAAATAAAGCACCTCTGGCTAATGGGACATGAAAGTAAGGTCAAAAGTTCAAACGCACACTGATATTGGCTGAATCAGATAACCTGTTTTGTGTTCCGTTACGTCACGTTATTTGGATCTTAGCAGAAGTCCTTGGTTACAAGCACAAATTTATATTTAGCGCAGATATTTTGTGCGAGTTTAATTGTTTCGTGTTGGGCGTTGTATTGTGACGTCAGCTAAGATTATGTCTGAATGTTCGGTAGAAGCGCTTAATGGCCAGCTCCTGTTTTTTGGCAAGACAACCATCATTTGTAAATACTGCAGTAAACACCTCAGACATCACCACACCACATCGACGCTGCAGTATCATCTAAGGAACCGTTACCCATTTCACGTTCTTGAGAAAAAGCGTTACTCGTTTCCAGCAACTTGAAGAAATTTATTTCTCTCCACAGCCGGTTGAATAAACATCAGTGACTTGTCTGAGCTGAATTCAGGACAGCATATTTGATTTGTGATAATTGTATGTTTGTTAATTAATTAATTGATTAAGTTAATTAGTTTCAAGTTTCTGAGTAGTCATCAGTTACAGTCATGTATTTGTATAAAGTTTGAGATTAAAATGAAGATTAACTGAGATTAATTGTTTAATCAAAACATTAATTATGATTAAAATTTTAAATCATAGCCCAGCCCTAAATAACATATTGTGTTGACCGTTACAATTCAGCTCCACAGAAACATTTCTAGATGTTTTACACCATTGCTATTCCTACTGTTCAAACATCTTCAGTGTTCAAGCAGTAAAAATAACTAAATTTTTGCCATCTGGCATCTCAGCAGTTCTGCTCTTCACTATTTTTACATAATATTTCATACACATTTGATGCCATTTTTGTGCTGCGGGTCTTTGTTCTGTGCGTAAACTCCACACCAGCAGACTAGCATGTATTGTTTGGGCAAAGTGTGAGTTCACAGAACTAAACAGGAAAAGGTTCTCCATTATATTTACACTTTTAAAGACTTGAAAGTCAGACGGCGCCATTGTTGACATCTGCACTGAGGGATGAGCGGGCAGGCCGCCTTCATCTTCCTCACATTTTGTGTGAAACTGTTTCCATTTTTAGTTCCCCAACGGCTACCCATTCCGGCAATTCTTGAAGGAGATCTGTCCTCAGAGCTGGCGGTGTATTTTTAGCCGCAGGAGAACGATGGCAGATCAAAGGGCAGCGTATCAGTGCTGAATCATTTTCACTACAAGTGAAAGGTGACTATGCCATGCAGGGGCCACCTTTGGGTCAGGTGATGGTGGCAGGGCATGGATCTAAGGGGTGGCACGACAGGTATGGCGGTGTCTGGGGTGGAAGGAGGTGTGTCCGGCGACGTGTCGGACTGTGGTGCTGGAGGGGGGGGGAGACAATGAGGCTGCAATGCTGAGCAAGGATATTGCACTATTTATAACGACCTTGGGCCCCTGCATCGCACAGCAGTGGCCAGCGCAGTTCAAAAGGGGGAATAATTCCAGGAAGTAGCCACAGAGGAGACACTTTCCTTCTTGGAGTCAAGAGCGAGAGCCAAAACTGTGGGGGTGGTGGGGGGTTCACTGGCTGGATAGAAATACAGGACAAGCACGTCTGCGAGCGCGCTTGTGTGTGTTTATGTGTCAGACGCCACATGTGGAGTGCGTGCAGGGGTAAGATTATAGTTTTTATTTCAGTATAAGCCAATCACACACCTCTTCCTTGCACACTAAGTTGAAAGTGCTTCAAATTATTATTGATCCGATTTCTAATTCTGCTGTACACCAATTAGTAAAGTACAGGTAACGCCTTTACAGTGTGACAAGCCTTCCTCTGGCATGGCAAGTACATTTCAGAAGTGGTCACATAGGTACAGTTCCGTACCGTTCTGCGACTCATGTTGGGACTCTCTCTCTCTTTTTCAACTGATTTACATTTTACAGTGAGAAATAAAAGTGAATAAATTCTTTTGTGCACTTTCAGACAGCACAGGAGAAACGAGACGTAGATTACACAAAGCTTCTTAATTACAATTTTAATCTTTGAAGCACAGGCAGATGTATAGAGGTTAGTGCCAAACACCAGTTCAGGTGCCAGGTACAATACCGCAGACAAACCGCTGTGTGGTCAGTAAAGACCAGAGTCAGTGACAGTTTCCCAGCTTGTGGCTGAAAGCCAGCGGATGTTCGTAGCTCAGCATGGAAAGGACCCAAAAGAATCGGGTTCTGTTTCTAATCCTCCATCTTCAGTCAGGGAGCAGCAGGCCACTGTTCAGCACAGAGCCCCACGTCAACCTGCCGCTCAACACCCATTCAGCAAACATTCTGGAGATTTCCATTCAGCATCTTAATTAGTTTTCTTTTTTTGGTCTTTCTCCCTTTCAGATTCGGGGAATTGTAGAGAAATAAGCAGAAGGCAAAAATTTATTGAAAAATAATCAGCGTCTGCTCCAAACATTGTGGCAAAACCGTGTTTCATTTCCTTTTCCTTATTCGGCTTTTAATGCCATTACCTGTTGAGCCTGGTTAAATTATTACCCAACCGCATGACTACAGGGAGCCAGACCACCAAAACATGGCCCCGCATCCTGGTGATGAATTAATAATAACAATAACATCCACATTCGATTTGTTCTAGGTTTGTTCATATTTGTCCTCCTGTGCGCCCAAGGTTTCGGTGAAACCTTTTTTGGAACAGGCAGTTCCTCTTGATCGCCCTACTAATGGCTCAGCAAGTAGTCTGAACGCAGTGTTCACAATCTACATAGAGTTAATAAAAGTATCATAACAGTACAAGACAGAGCCAACATGGTGACATTTGTATTTATTAACATTGTACAGGATAAAGAAAAATAATAATAATCCCTCATGCAAAGTCAAGTTTGAGAACATGTTATCATTGTGCTCAGCCTGGTAACTCTTGAAAGTGAGACGATTATCTTTAAGGAGAAATGTTATCATCAGCCTTTGAACATGGTCCACCAGAGTCCTGGAGGAAGTGTGAGCTGAAATAGCCCTCCGGGGAGTGGGCCGTGGGCCGCAGCCCATCTGGGGACCTTCACATCAGGTATTACCTCAATCAGACACCAGGGCATCGGTCAGGCCCTTAAATCAGGGGTCAGAGCCAGAGTTCAGGGCCAATGCTTATGTGATTATATAATTGCAACCGTGGAGGAAACCGCAGCAGTCCTGACTTTATGCGCCTGCCCCTAGTGTTCCTTTTCACACAGGGGTGAGGGTGGGGCAGTTAGTCCTTTGTTACTGGCTGCCTGACACCACCAACAACAAAGACATAGATGCAGAATAACAAAAATTAAGATGACACCACAACAATCTAAAAAACAGCACTTAGTAAGAATGAGGCAGGGTCATGCACTCCAGGCTACATGTGACCAGTATGTGTGAGAGCTGAATGGGATGCGCCCAGGGTACGTACGGACACGATGCCAGCCCCTCAGCCTTTCTGGTATGACAACATCTCTGAAGGGGCCTGGCGCCTTAACGAGGGACAGGCAGAGTTTTTGGCGGTTGTGTATGATGAGGGGGCAGGAGGTCAGGTCACTTAACGGGACAGAACAAGGAATCCTCTGAAGGCTGCGACAAGTGGAGTTCCAAGAGGAATGATGATGGTTTGGCACAATGACCCTCGGTATTTAAATAAAGGCCCCGTCTGCGTCCCTCTCACCCATAATCTGTGCCTGTTCTGCACATGTAAGGCACTCACACGAACCCCGCTGTAACCCCCAACTCAAACATCCTCTCTCTTCTCTCCTTCCCCTAATAGGATTAAGTGACATCACTAATGATCATCATAGCAGAATTCCAGAGCTCTGAAATCCTGCCACATCTGAACTGGAGCAAAAAGGATAGGTGAAAACAAGCGCATGACCACCGAGTGCTTCACCTGCAGAGACACTGGACACGTCCGAGAGACACCTCAGCTTCAGCTTAGCTTCCTTAACACTGAGCAGTTGCTAAGAGACAATGCCTTAAACTCCTTTCCCGCTTGTCGAGTTACACTTCCCAAATGTCATTAAGCAAATGCTGAAGTTAGCTTATGTGCCAATTAAATATTAAATGCAATACACGTTTCTGGCTCTCAATGTTGAATCTAATAGATATATATTAAATTTACAGCTACGGATGTTGAATTTTTAATGAACCGGGCTATTCAGACTAGGGACAGTCCTAGTGTTCCACTGCTTGGCTTTGAACTGGATACCGGTGCAAGGCTTTCGAATCACAGGCAGCGATCATGGTGTGGAGCGGATCTGTGGGACTCAAGGTGACTGTCTCTCACTGTCACCAGCAGGAAAGCTGACACCATAGAGGGAGAGCAGGAGGAGAACCAAAGGAGGTCAGGGTGACAACGATTACCATGTACAGCTACAGAATACTAAGGACCTTTTAACAAAGGTTCTTGAGGTTCTAGTAGATGTACTAGATACTTGTTTAGGTGTCCAGGAGTCAAAAAAACATCCCGCAGAATCAGCCTTAAGAAAACTACAAGCCCCGTCCGTGCATGTGAGAACCGCCAGCGTGTGCGTGCATGTGTGTGTAAGGTTTATGGTGTGTAAAATGCATTGCTTCCTAAAAAGCCACAGGGCTAAAGCTACGCATTCAGTTCTGCAAAGCAGACAGAATGCTGCGTTACATTTTCTGAAGATGATCAATGCTGTCCCACTCATCCCCGTCTCCCTCCCTCTACAGGCGCAGGAGGTGCAGTGCACGTCGACAAAGCAGGGAAGAGTGACACCTGCTGTACACGACAGGCGCTTTGCAGCGCAGACCTCCTCAGAACATCAGTGAGAAGCACTGAGATCTACAACCACCGGCCTTCGCGCTGTTTCCACATTGCGACGTTCTGCCATGCGTAAACATGTAGCCGCTCTCTGCCGTGATGTGCAGCAGACCGCTGTCGTGACATGCAGGAGGTGACTTTACTGCAATGAAGATTATGAAGACAAGGACGGCCCAGATGTCAGACCATGAGTGGACATGCTCACGGTTAGACACATTGGTTTGAAACAATAGAGATAAGGTGTGACCTCAAATGTAAATGTTAGATGTAAATTTATTTCACTTGGAGTTGCCTTGCATTATATTACAGGTATTATTTAATTATAATAAGTAAAAAAAAAAATAGACACACACACACACACACACACACACGCACACACAGAACGGAGGATGACAGCTTAGTTTGCTGCATGTCGTTACACGGTCATCACTTATTACGGTGCAGAGCACCAAGAGGGCAAACAACCGTCACGCCCTCCTGTCACACAGACGCGTCACCTCTCACGAGGAAGGGTCACGTCATACCAACCACAACGTAACGTCAAAGTCATTACATGACGGGTCAACTAGGCAAGACATTTCTCAGCCATGTTTGGAATCTTCTTCTGGGCGTGTCATCGGTTACAAAACTGTGGGGAGGTGGGTGGCATGTTGTGACTGCATACAAACGCTAAGAACGCCACGCTGTGTTACAGAACTGTTGCTTGCATTCTTGCATGTGCCACAGGTTCGTCCCGCCCCGTTGCCCCCGAGACACCAATGACAAATGGCATTCCACACGCCACGCAATCCCCGCTGGAACCGGGCTCCAGCGCAGCTCATCTGTTATCTAGGTGACTCTCAGCCCCTTGACATCGTCACACCTCTGCCCCCCACCCCTCCCCACCTCCACCAAGCTGTGTCAGCAGGCCGACGACCGACTTTTCGGTAAAGGTCACACAGGGGTCATTCAGCACAGATCCCTGGAGATACGCTGCCGTGAGGCCCTCTGTCGTCTGAGGCCATGCCCTGGGCATAAGGCCCCGCCGTAACGCTGCCTCACAGTGACAGTGAGCGCATCTCCAGCACGCCTCGCCGAAGGGCCCCCGTCCACAGTGAGTGATGAGGCGCCGAGCGTTTGATCTGCTCCGGCGCAAAGTCAACCTGCTGAGGTCGGAGGTCAGTGTTCGCTGATCAGGACGGAGCGAGGGTTTGCTGGGCAACACAAGGCCATATATGTTGTTTTTTACACGCATGTAAGTTCAGTGATTGCTGCAGCAGATTAATTTCAGTTCTGCATTCCATTTTTTCCCCAACTGATCAAGAATAAAACTACCTATATTTATTTCAATAAAATTCCATTAAAAATTCCAAAAAACACCCTAATTTCTTGCCAGTATTTGAAACAACACACGCTGCGCAGTGCAGAATTAACAGTAAAAATTAAATGTATTTTCTGTTATGCTACATGTAAAGATCATTACTTTACGATAATATTTTGAAACTTAACTGCTATGAGAAACTATTGTAAATTAATTTTACTTTGAAGTTTATATTTTTTGAATAATGCATTGTAATAAATGCCGCAACATTATGGAGAGGTTTGTATTTGACTCACAAAAGCAGGCTAAAGCAATGAATTTAGCAATGAATTTAAAATTGTTTGATAAGGAATTAGAGAAAAGTGAACAATCACTGAAAAGTGAAAAGTGTTACACTCCCAATAACATTTACATTTATTCATTTAGCAGACACCTTTGTCCAAACCGAATTACAACGAATAAGAATACACGTGCATGTCATGAACGAGGTCAAACGGTATCAAAGAATCTAACTAAGAGTAAGTGCTGGACTGTAATCAAAGTGCAATTAATGATTTTAAATGTTCATTCTTCACTTATACAGCTGGCCATTTGTGTGAAGTAAGAATGCAGTGGACTCGTAGTTCCCTGTGCCGTGACTTTAACCATTAATATTATTATCCCCGTGATGCTTTAGCCACCAACCAACCTGCAAAAAAAAAAAGAAATCATGTAGCATCCTGTCTTATCAGCCTATACAGAGCATCCGGTATTTAGGCAGACCCATATTGTGCACATGGTAAATGTTCACCAGCAAGACAGGGTTACAGTTTCAGGATGGGGGAGCAAAGGCGAATTATATTTCATAAGAATGATTCCAGCTTTTCATTCTGCAATTTCAAGTCCACTTTGGCCCTTAAGTAAAGCATAAAAAAACAACACAGCTGACCTTCACAGAGAGGGCTGTGAATTCAAAAACAGAGACAAGGGTTTAAATTGTATATTTCAAAACATCATACTGATTCCTGGCTTTGGCTGTCATCCAGCACACAGCCCACCCCCCTGTCCCTGATGAAGTGGGCAAGGTTGGTGAGGATGGAGATTTAAATCAGCATTTTAGGAAGTGTAGAAAGAGAGGCAGAAGAGCAGGCCCAGGGCCCGACATCTGACCACAGACAGACGAGCGTGCGAGATGCACGTTGCACAAGCGACTCTTTTGTTTTCCGGTCCCGAATGCGTCGGGAAAGGCAAAGTCAAGAATCAACAGCAGAGAGATCCACAGTTTGGACGTGTCCTTCTTCCTTTCTCCAGATAGACGTGGCACTGGAGCAAATGCATGGACAGCTTTCTGACAGTAATGAGATCAAAGCCAACGCTGTAACTGGATAGAGAGCAGGAACCACACAGGGGAATGGATTGGGGGGAATTCATTAGCGTGCGGGGAGGTGTCTCGTGTTACCATCCACGGTGAGGGTCCACGGCTCCGTGCGCTCCAAGGTTTCTTCTCTGTAAGCAATACCGCGGGACAACACATCCGAGAGGCAAAAGGCAGCTGAGCTCTCCCGGGAGCTGGGAGCAACACTCCACCAGGCAAACTGCATTAGGATAATTTCTGCCCAGGAAATCAGCGGAGCAGAGTGGCGCCAATTAGAAGTCAATAGCTTGCTTTATTAATCAGGCTAGGGCTTGCGCTTGATTAGATTAAGCGTGGCGGGTGGGGGGGGAGTGAGTGCCAGGACAAAAAGGCTGCCTCTGAGTAGCTGATCTTCTCACGTCTCTACACTCTGTGGCCAACTGGAGGTGAACACAACCCACAAGACGCTGACCTGGAAGCGCTCGGCGAAGAAGGAAAAACAAAAAAACAGCATTACGTTACCGAGTCAATTAGCAGACACGCTCATCCACGTCAAGATGTGCCAGCCCCCAGCTTGGCACTCAAGCCCTTAAGCAGCTTGTTATTTCTAAGCGGCACAACTCACCCGCACCTATAGCCTGCTGATTAGAAAACAACTATTACTCATTGGTGACGACTTGTATTTGACGCAAACCTCTGCTTCTATTCCATGCTATTTGTCAGAAATATAATGCCTTCCGCTCGATGAAGACGAATGTGGTATTTGACTTCCTTTATGAAGGAGCTTCTCAGAAATAACGAAGTCTGTTGAGCTTAAACTAATGCTGTCTCCCATGGTTCTAGTTAGGCTAGCAGAGGAGCTGAAGGTTAAATCACACGCCAGAGACATGCCACGGAACTCGTGCAAGGCCATTAAAAAGGAATCAAGTGAAAACGAACAGCTGACCTCTCAGATTCAGAAGGCCCGTCATCCTACAGTGATGGAGTACCTGCCGCAAAAACTATTGATTTCTGGGCGCAGAGCGTGCCAATGGAAAAGCACCAGTCTCTGAAAGGTGCACTTTGTCCTTCCTCACCAGTTTTCCTTGTCATCAGTCGCCGGAGCCCTTGTGAGGACAGGGGCCTCCTTAGCGAGGCGCTTGGCTCGCGGCCGCTCCCCTCCAGCTGTGACTCTGCTGACAGCGATTTGGGGACGTGAGCTAAAATCCCAGGCGGTTCCTTCTAGCTGGCACTGTTGCCAGCTTCCTCTTTAAGCGGGTCTCGGAACGTGTTGCGTTACGCCTCTTAGACGATTAGCAGAGCACACGCGAGAACTGTTCTCAGAAAATTATTTTGAGTCTGCGCTGAGAGGGTGTCCCGTATCGAACGAATTTACTGTTTAACATGCACTGAAGCACAACCTGGACCGAGAAACCCAACAGCAGTCATGTTTAACTTTACTGCGGCGGATAACAGGATTGTACATATCACAGGAACAACTGGACACTGACCGCCTCATCCGTACAAACCCTCAAAGACTGTCTGATGCTTCACACAGCTCGAGAACCTTAAAAAAATAAATGCAACGACACAAATCAATAACAATAAAATAAACCTGCTACGTGATTTTATTATGCACTTGAAATGCTCAAACGTGCTCCCCCATTCCTCTCCATAAAAACAGCAATCTGCGAGTAATCTCAAAATAGACTGGTCTCCTGTGATCAATTCCCCTTCAACTGTATGCCAACTAAGAGCTACTGGACTGCACAAGAGTAAAGTTCTAAATGTGTTACCAATTTGGTCTGTGTCACTCAGAATCACATCTGAACTTAAAGTGTCTCACCTAATTAGATCCTTATTGAGTTAAAATGGCTCAAACTTCTACCTCTCCTTTTTCAACTAAGGCAAAGAAACATTTATTAAGTTGTCCAGCGATACTCACTTGCCTTCCTCAATAGGAAGTAACACTGGCTTAAAATAACAACAAACATTTCCTTAATTCCTTAATATATGTTGAAGAATTTCTTTACGAATTATACAGAAGGCTAGTTATTTGTGTGAGCCCAGGTATAAAGGTTCTGACATGGACAGCATGAGACAGCAGCTAAATTACGGTTTAACACAAAGCACAAAGATAAAGTCTGTTTTCCTGCTGCAGTGCCATACAGCGGAACCAGACTCACGTTTGCTCAGCAAAGGCAAAACCAGCTGCTGTGATGTGAAGGTCCACCTGGTGTAAGTGCTTCAGTCTGCGGCATCGAGCTCAGCAATTATCCCCTGTGTGTTCAGCTGCCAGTTAGCATTTGCTGGGACCCCAAGCCATTGAATAGCGAAGTCTTAAATGTGCCGGAGCAGTAAAACTCATCAATACCACAGGGCCCGCGTGCCTGCGGCTGCCCGGGCATCAGTCCACAGGCCGCAAGGGCATCGGCCACCTGGACGCTGGTACCGTGTAACCGGATCACCCTGTCAATTTTGGTTTCTGAGAACCAGAAATGCTACACCCAAGCCTCAAACAGCCAATGAGGAGCAGAAGGCTTCCAGAAACATCCGTCTGAGGGTGGCAAGTCGACTGGCAGAGAGATGAGGAAACACCCGCAACAGTCCAATATACTCAGAAACCAATTTCCTCTCACTCACTGGCACTGCTGAATAAATACAGGGGTATCAAGTTGACATTTAACATGTAGTCCCTGTTTGTGGTCGCAAGGGTGGAAATGGTCACGTGTGGGTCACGGGTGAACTGACATGGCACCCCAGATAGGGTGCTGAGGCATACTGGGAAAAAGGAGGCAAATCCAGCTCAAAAAGGTACTGTTAGGGATGTTCTGATCTGTTTTAGTCCATTTCTTGGACCTTAAAACAGTAAAATCTGATATGAAAAAATAGTAGTTTATTTGTGAATGTGTACAGGTTTAACCCTCTTCTTTGTTTTACATTTATTCACTCAGCAGACACTTTAGTCCAAAGTGATTTACAACTGAAAAAGTACATGTGCACCTTAAAAACAAGGTCAGACAAGTTTTGCAACTGCGGTGAAATGAGACCAACAGTAAAACACATGGATTATTCAGAATGGCACTAGACCACTGGCATTCAGGTGCCAGAGGAAATAAAATCAGTGTTTTTGGTTTAGGAATTAAAATTTTTAATGACATACTTGACTAATGCTTTAATTTGCCAAAGCCCTTAATCCAAAGGAGTTCACAGACTGGCTGCTTTTGCAACCTGGATTGAAGCTGCTGAAGTCAGGTTAACTGAACATGTCAGATACTACACACACACACACACACACACACACACACACAAAGTTGAATACAATATCAATGAAACATTCTTGTACATGTTAACTGTTGCTATGCACCATGGGAGAGGTTCACCTCACTGCCTGCTTTGTGAACTGATTGTGTTCACCTGAACGTCAGCAGCGGGGCGAGACTGGCTTGCCTTGCTGGCATTTCCGCAGACCTCACCGCTGTTCTGATCCGTTACTGCGAACAGGCAGGAAGGCTGAGCGGAGGTTCAGCCAAAGCGCTGGTGTACACAGCCTTTGGGGTGTGCTGTCAGGCTGTCAAACTCCCATCTAAGCTATTAAAACGAGGCTCCTTAAGAAACATCTCTTGCTGGCAGTCCTCCAAACTGAAAGCTGCACTTCTAGGGATTCAGTCTTCTTAAAATAGTTCTTGAAATAGAAACTATATCATTAAACAGGATTGCAGGAAGAGAAGGTGTTAGTACACACTGCACACATTAACAATGCATAAAAATAAATGGTAATGGAAAAACACTGAAATTTTTGCTATTTCTCAAAATATTTAATAATATTTTCTCTCATCCCAACTAGCACTGATCGAAGGAAGTGCTTCTTGAAAGGCAGTTTTGAGGGTGAAGGAAACCTGCTAAACTGTAAGTGTTATTTTACATACAACTAACTGGCCATGACTAACTGGCCACGACTAAAGACAAAATGGGATCAAACACCCATGTCCTAAAAAATCTAAACTATATATATACTTTTTTTTAAAATCAGAATTAACATGTATAATGTACAATGATGAAAAGTTCTGCCTGGAAAGCGGTGGCTAGTTTTGCTGTAAAACCATGTCACAGAACAGTTAAAAGTGTGCTGTCTCACATGTGACCTGAGATTTAAATTTTAAAAGTACATAAAATGAAATAACTGGACAACAACTCAGCTAATTTAAAGGGCAGCAGGATGCAAAACAAAAAGCTGGAAATTTACTTCACTGTGAAAATGTGTTTTTTATAAAGGGTTCTCATGACTGGGAGACCGCAGAATAGGCCTTTGTAATGGGTCTTCGAAAAGGACACTCTTTCAAAGCGTGTTCCAGGTCCTTTGTTCAAACACCCGGAGGGAACTGACTTACCACAGCTGTCATAATTCAGATGCGCCTCATCCTTCGTTACGAATGGCTGGGCCACAGTTTGTTGTTGTTGTCTGTTTTGTTTTGCAGCCAGTTGCCCTTGCTGCCTGGTTTGTACACCCCCTCCTAAGTGCTGTGGTCGCTGTCTGTCCAACGGACTTCCACAGTGGTGAAGCTCGAAGCAACGTCGGTGCCTGGGGTTCGCCAGAGAGACCGCGGCTACTCCATTACATAACAGGGCATTCTGGAAACACTGACCAGTGTTAGCAGCCATTTTTAAAGCAGTCAACAAACTGGCCTTTGATCCACCTGCCTGGAACTTAAACAGCCATCGAAGTCCCAGATCAATGTCATCCTTGTTAAAATGAGAATCAAACAGCCAAGGATGTGTCTTGAGTGATTATGGATAACGTGCTTTGAAAAAGAACTGGTAGTAAAATTGCACCACAGAATGCAAAGAGTCTGCTCTTAACTTGACGCTGTAAAACGTTCCAAGTCTGAGTATGGTCCTTGTGTTTCTCGGAAACTGTCTGACGGGTCCTTGGGACATCAAAAATCCGCCATTTTGTCATAAGGTTTTTTCACGCTAAAACATTAGCAAATGTTTTCTTTCATTTCATAATTAACTTAACATAGATGAGTTAATGCAAAGTACAACGTGACATGCAAATCACACTGAAATTCACATATAAGTCAGTATTTCAGTGATAAATTAATATTTAAATTTTTACTGTCTTTGTTTAAATGTTAATTAACATCACCAGCACTGAGAAAATTATTAAACTACGAAAATTATATAAATCTTCAACAAAACAAATATAACTTTTGCATTGAGTTTGAATGAAACTATCATAGCAGCCTGGTGGCTCAATAGATAGAACATTGGGCTGGGATGCAGAAGTCTCCTGGCTCGAATGCCAGCCCAGGTGCCAAGCGTGTCCTTGAAAAAAACACTCACAATGCTAGCTCCCCGGGCACCACGTATGGCTGCTCACTGCTCCCCCCAGGGGGAGGGGTTAAATACAGAGAAGAAAGTCGTTATATGTGACAAACATACTTGGCCATAAACCTTACTCCCTTTCCCCCTAGATGTCCTAATTTCCTTAGAATTGCACTTTAGAAATACAGTTACAAATCTGTATTTCTGTGTCAGACTGCTTTACATCGGTGTCGATAGTTGACGTCTAAAGTCTAAGGTGTAGCTGTAGTGATTAACTTTTTTTTAAAAACAAAATAAGCCCTCCGATGAGACGTTCCATTTAGATGCTGAATTATCTGTCGTTCACAGAGTAAAGACCAAAGATGGTCACACAACAGGTGAAGCGATCAAAACTCAAGGAAGATGTGCAAGCACTGGATCGTAAGGGGCTCCAGAACACGGTGGTCACACTGACCACACCTTCCTGCTGTTTAACCAATGGGGGGCCTGTTCTGCTCTGTCTCGAACCTGGAGGTGTGCCTTACTGCCAAAACAAGCCATGCCTTGTGTTAATATTTAACCTTCACCTCCCACCCCACACCCTCTTTTCTTAAAAACAGCATGTCTTGGAAAAAGAGAAGTTTAATGGTAGCTGGAGGCGACGATGCATTTGTACCTGTCAGTCTGTGCCACAGGCTTATGCCTTGGTGTTTCCTATATCTTAAGAAAGGGTTGAATTTACGGTCAGGGCTGTCATTGTTGGCAGTTAAAGGGCTCTGTCCTGGGCTTTGCCCTGAGCCAAGCTCACAGGGTGCCACGTTTCAGAAACACTGACAATAAGCGCATCCTAGAATGCACTAAGCAGAACCTCTGACCTCAAAACATTAGAAACAGCAAGATGGGTGTAGATCGGTGGGCACTGATGTGACACACGGGGCACCAGTGTAACACAAGCGTGTTAGCAAACGCATGCAGGCACATACCCACACACACAGAAATTGACCTACACTCCCAAATCCATCCCACTGCCCACATGTCTGACTTCCAGTTTCTCATGTCCCACTGGAGTAGCCATGTCCCTGCTCAGAGGCATGCTGGGTAAACAACAGTGCAGTCACCGTCTCTGCCGGACGCCTCACCGACTCACATTTACTTACAGCACAGAACAGTCATTTATGTCAACGCTGTTACAGCTCATGGCTTCTGAAAGGTAAAAATGAGCTCCCGACATTGCTAAGTGGTCACGGTGTTGTCTGAGTACGCGTGTATGAGCACACATGGGCTCGTGGGGCGACAGCAAAGAGACGGCGCAACTGCGACAAATCACACGGACAGCTACAGAGGATAAATATTGACCCTCACTCAACAGCAGTGTGGTCTGTTTATCCAACAGGTAATGGGCATCAAAGGTAAGGGCTTCAGGAGAGTTCCACAGGCTGCAAACTCTGATGCTGTCTTTGAATGCTGCAGTATATCAGTGCTGCCTGAGGAAGATAAAGCCTGACGTTATCCTGGATCTGAGTCACCTTTTCTTTCTCCTCCCATCCAAAAATCTCTTTGTTGATCCAAGTCAGTCAGTCAAATGACTCACTTAAAGGTTAAGTCAAGTCACATGTTCAAGTTTCCCGAACCGAGGCATTTTATCTAGAATACAGTGACAAGCTGGATGTTACCTTGTCATGACAACTCCTACAAAAAGGTTTAATTATCAAAATATTTTTTCATTATTTATAGCTGGCTTCTGTCAGAAAACTAGCAGCCAAACATTTTCTTTCTCTCCTAGAGGTGAAATGTTATCTGATAAATCTTAGTTGGATTACAACTGGAAGGCAGTATAATGCAAAATTTGCCAAACATCAAACATGGCTGCACTGGATATTTAACTAACCCTTGATGTTATACTGCCATAGGCCACAGATGTTCTCAACAAATTATGTCGACCTATAAATTTTCTACCATACTTAACACAATAAAAGGGAAGTTATTGAAACTCCATTTCCTGCGAGTTAAGTACATCTAACTATTCAAACGTAAGAAAAAAAGCAACCAAACAAATTATATGTATTATACAAATTTGCTTTCAGCTGTCTTAAATTCTTAATTTGTATTCAAATTGACTCACCCGCATGTCAACTCAACCCCTGTTATTAACCTGTTCAGTAAGTGCGGCGCCTTTACTTACCTGCTCTGATACTGATCTGCAAACACCAGATATCGATCTTGCTGGGCCTTTGTCATGGGGTGTTTTATGGAGGCTGCTGTGACCACAGTCCTTATCAGATCCTACAGTGAGACACACAGGCTGAGTAGCTGAGTACCGCGAGCAGGGAGTTCATGTGTCCAAACCCCTCTGTCGCCTGCAGCAAAATTCACCTTTGAAGAGCAGCAGACTGTTCAAAACAAACTTTTAGTAGGGAAAAAAAGAGGAGAGCAGAGGTTTGTTTAAGTAAACAGGAGCGGTGAACCGGGGTTCAGCATGGGGCTGTTTCGTTTCCCGCTAAGACACTCGCCACCGTCAGGCGGGAGGCACAGGGTTAAGCAGGCGAGAAGAAAACTGGGAACAAAAATCAAAAAGCAGAATGGGGGAAGTAACCTAAAACAGTGTGGATGGAGTTATTTTCTCATGCTTAATTAGGCGTGACAGAGCAGGCGTGAACAGATTCCCATCATTACAAGCCTAAAAAGCCCATTAGAATCAATGTTGTGTGTTGGTGAGACGGCGGGTCTGCGAGGCAGCGGTGGGCAGCGACTGTATACTGTTACATCAGAGCTGAACGCAGGGGCCCGGCACAGCCACGCTGACACCCCGAGTAATGGAACTGACGCCGCTTAACGAAGAGAGAGAGCGCAGCATTATGTGGGTGTGAAGGGAGACAACCGTTTGTGTTGGTGGGGGGGGGGGGCTCACTAGCGGTAAACTGCTGGAATTACTGAACACTTCCCGGGCCCATGTCCCTGTCGAGTGTCGATGAAAAAGCCAGCCGCCCAAATGGCACATTGATTTGTTAAGGCAGTGAATCCCCAGAATGCATGACTCTACTGGCAGTCCCCATATCTGCTCTCACTGTCTCTTTTTAAGATGGAAAGATATATGCTCAAACTCCCCCCTCCCACTACCATGTGCCCCCCCCAGGCAGGTAGAATGGACCACATTTCCTGCCTCTGACGATCATCCACTGAAGCCAACATGACAGCAGTGCCCTCATGGACTTGACTCCCATACCCCAGAGATGCTAAACGATTTTCCATCACGGCATGTGGGGTTTCCAACGGGCTCGAGAGCTCGTCTATTTGGCCGGTAACCATGGGACACACAGAGGTGCTCCCCATTCTGCAGGTGCAGACAGGCACATACCCAAGCTGTCACTGATGAAGCACAGAGCGACAACTTGCGTGGGCGGCTCTGTGTGCCCGTCCACAGAAAGAAGGAACAAGCCGCATCAGCTGCGGTATTGCAGAATCTGCAGCGGCTTCACGCAAGATCCCGTGCTGCTGATCTTTCCGCACCACAGCAGCATGTAAAAACAGAAACCTGCAACTGACTGACCACACGACAAAGTCTGTCTTTGTTTACAATAAGTACAGCTGCACATCTTTTCTTTGAAGGAAACTGTACCTTACCCAGGCTCAAAAAAAAAACAAAATTTTTAAAACCGTACACTACAGAGCTAGCAGCGGTATGTCATCATTCTTTTATCTTAAACAAATCTGAAAGAATGTGGGAATTGAATTGTGGTTACAACAGGTTTCTCTTGGAGATTGACACAGCATCATAGTAGTTCCTTAGCGACGGTTTTGCTGTCTACATGCCCGATAGTCTGATTGGCCCTTAGAAAGCATGACCACCAGGACAAGTTGTTCTGCTTTATGCGGATGTCCCATAAGATGTTCTGCTCTTGGGGTAGGAAAGATCTTCCAGCTTTAGACAGAACCTCATATTATGCCAAGCAAGACAGTAAAAGCGCTTCGTTACAGATAGCTGAGCTCACCTGTAATATCAATGTCACATAATTGTACAAATGGGTGTTCTAGGATTCTCAACAGTTCTTTGGCTTTTAGACATACACCATATTGAAGGATTTTTACCTAATGGACACTTACAAGCCCATCTTGCCAATACTTTCCCTTTTTCAATAGCCGGAGAACATATGATGGTGAATTGCTTTATTATTCTGCATATACGTGCAGAAAACCCAGCCAAGGCTCTACGGGGAAATACATCCGTAAAAGTATTATTCATTTGACCTCTCTGCGGGTATTTTGTTTATTATCTTCCTAAGATACACTTGGCTTTTGCCGCTTGCTCTGTGTGTTCAAAAACGAAGCGAAACCTTGACGGGGGCCAGAACACCAGACGGATTTTTAGACCTGCAATTGTCATTTTCCAAAGCACTCAACGTCACTCGCTTTCATTTCAGTGGCAAATGCATTACTGATGTGTCTGAAATGCTGAGCTGACCACAGCGTGATTTTCTCCATCTCCTGCCTCTCTCTTTTTTTAAGTCCCATCCAATCCAGTAGAAGCACCATTAAAGATGTAAGACTGACAGGCATATTGAAGAAAACTGGCAACGTCCATCACGTCTAAAAAACCTGGTTTGGACCGAGTTAATACCTTGCAGATTGCTGCTTCGTGCATTTTTTTTTCTTTTTTTTTTTTGTACATGCTCTCGCAGGTCTGTGGTGTTTGAGGTCTAGGCGGTTTCTCTAATTAGCTTTGACAAATCCGGCGTGGCCTGCATCAGCCGAGCTAACTGCAAACACACAGATCGAGCAGCAGCTCACTAGCCCCAAAGCCAAGATCCCAATCAGCCTGGATTGGGGCAAATGGCTTCCAGAGTCCTTCCAGGGGAGCCGCTAACATCTTGAGAACATCCAGGGGTCAGATCAAATCGGCCAGGTCTGGGGGGCCCTTCCTGTCCTGCCTTCGCTCTCCTGCTCCCAGAGGAAGATGAAGGTCTTGCCTAAACAAACAGAGGCTCCCGGGACACGTGTGGAACCAGCAGCTCAACTGAAGGCTGTTAGCTGAGGACTGACGACGGAGAAAGAGAACGGGACGCCAGCGGTTCCAGTGGAGCAGGTCAAGATGAAAAGGGCCACTCTGGAGTTGAAATCAGAGTAATTTCCCATATCATCATAGAACAATAAAAGAAAACGTCTGAGAAACTTTGGTTTTGACAGTGTCCCAAATCTGAAATGGCAAACTTCTCAGGCTGCTTGTCAAGTTTCATTGTCTTAACATTGAACAAAATTTGCTACTTCTTCATGTCAAAGGGAAATTATTATTATGATATATTATGATGTCTGCCACACTGTCCTAGCCTACCATCATCCAAAATAAAAGATTATGGAGGCTGAGCATAAATTTATATTAGAAAAACAAGTTAACATCCACTGCTGTTTGGGCAGATATACAGTACACACACAAAGAGTATATCAGTTTCTTCCTTGACAACCACAGTGTTTTTAAGGAGTGCTTTGTACTCCTGTTTCCTTTCTGTTTAGACATTGTTATCTGTTTAAAATCATAATCTGTGATTCTTCCTCAAAACGCCCAGCAGAATCTAACTGAGAGCACATATAAACCTCAAAAACCCGACCAAATAAAAGGTGAGCGGCCTTTTATAAACTGTGTGTGTTTGGACATTGTCACATGTGGGGGAATCAAACCCTGAATTCCAGAACTTAATGACTTAATGGCCCTGAAGCTCTCGTGTAAAACGCCCTTTGAAAGCGTCTCAAATAAGAATCACACAAGGTTTAATGGAAATCATATAGCAATATTATAAATTCAGCATACATTAAAACAAAAATGCTGCCATAACCCCCATTTTTCTCCCTGATGTCACAAGCATCAAACTTCTCTTTGTAAAAATATTTAAACTTCTTACAAAACTTTTTCATTAATTTTCTTCTTGCAAGTGGCCTGGTGGCTCAATGGATAGAACATTGGTCTGGGATCAAATCCCAGCACAGCCTGGTGTGTCCTTGAGCAAGACACTCAGCACTAGCTCCCTGGTCTGGCTGCCTACAGGCTCCTCTCAGGAGATGGGTTAAATGCAGAGAAGTAATTTCCCTCTGGGATTAATAATGTCCTATTAAAAAAATGAATTGTGTGCTTAACTTCAGGCTACCAGCAGACCATTCCTAGACACTGATGGCTGTCCTCAAAAACACGACTCACCCAGACACGGACACGCTGCAGACATCCGAGGGCCACGCGGCTCATGCCCTCGACTTGCTGTACGACCTTGAGGACGTGACACTGGCAGGAATCACGAGCACTGATGTCACACAAAGGACGGGCCGTGATGAAGAAAGCAGAACCGGATTCTTCCGGCGGCCGAGCCAAGCATCTACAGAGCCGAGCCCATGGGAACCACGGCCCAGTGAAACGCCGTCATCAAACAGAACTTCAGTGCTTAATGTCACGCACACTATAACACAAAATTTTTATGTTCTAGAATCACAAGAACACTTCACAAAAAAAATTACACTTAGTTACTGGTAGCACTTCATGATAAGTAGCTATTTCATAGCTACGCAACTTTTCTCATATGTGTACGTATGCTAGCTCCAGCCCACTTTACCACACTCAGAACAAACCAGCTGTGAACTACAATTTGCTTATAGTATTAAAATACCTAGTGGAATTCATGCATTCAGTATCATACCTATACTGTCCCATTAAAGGCAGAAAGAGGAAAGGTAAATACAGAAGACGTAAAAATAAGCAGATCAGTAAAACAAGCATGTTATTGTGCTTCCTCATTCTGTCAGCCAAGCTTCTATCCCATGTTATTGGTCCAACAACATCATGTGACCAGTGCTGCAGAACTTCCCCCTAATATACTGGCATGATATAATGGCCAGTTTGGTATGTTCATCTAAAAGGAGAGGGGGGTAAAGTGGACCATAAATCGAACTGGTGACTAACGTGTGCTGGATATCCTTAAGTGCCTGATGGTGAGTTTGGGTTGGGGAGGGTTTTGGGGAGGTAAGGAAAGAGTTGAGATCACAAGAGCCAGGGTCTCAGGTTTGATACCAACCCCCCCCCAATGTTTTTTTCCCTCTAGGACAGCTGAGTGGTGTTCTGGTTTAATCTACGGACGAGAGTTGTTCACAGAACCACGAAGAAATGAGGGTCCCCCTCGAGTCCCCTGCCTGACACGGCGGAGCGTTGTCTTTTCTGGAGGGATTCCAGTGCCCCTGTCTAATCATGACATCATCCCACCCGAATAGGTTAAAGATGTTAACAGGCTGCTCTTCACTTCCTCCATCGTCAGGGTTCTAAATTAAGGCTTTCCTTCCGTCATCATCACTCCAGAGCCAGAGTTCACTCATTTCCTCTGCATGCAGTACCTTCCTATTCTCTGCGGGATTCTGTGCGCTGCACGGTGCCAACCATAAGAAAATGGAGCGGAGCCGCATGTAACAGCGTTAAACGCACTAATGCGTGCTACTGTACAGCGTGTGTGCGCGTTCGCTTGTGACGCCGGCCGGACGCACGCTGGGCCTCTCATCTGCGCTGCTCTGGGACACATTTGCCCGTCGCCTTATGCTGAGGAATAGAGGCGACTGAAAAGCAGAGAGTGGCTTTAATTACAGGCCACTGCTTCTCCCTAATGCGATTAAGGGCTTTCTTCTGGTTAGGCACAATTAGCAGTGGCCCTATAGCTTTTCAGCGGAGGTTATCGACAGCGGTGATTGCTCCTGTTCTCCCAACTCCATCAGTCCTGTTTCATATTAGTAGTAATTATAGCACCAGTCTGTCTAATAGCCAATGGGACTGGTAGCACATTTGTGTTCAGCTGACACTTTCAAGCAAAGTGAATGATAAGGCATCTATATCCACAAAACACGCTCTGTACGTCAGTGATAAAAAGAATCGACTTTACAAATAACGCTAAATGCCCTTATGCCGAGCTCACTGCATGTTGTATTTTGTGCGGTTCCCGTTATAACTTATATACGGCTTTATGGATTGTGTTTTACATCAGTAACACAATATGAAAATGTATTAGATCTGCCATAAACTTCAACTGAAGTATTGCATGCAATAAAATGTTATACTAACTAAATAATATATGTAAAAATTATATGTAAAAATTTTAATATAGCTACATAATTACAAGTTTGACTTCCCTGTTTATCAGCACATCCTTGAGCTGGAGACCCAGGTGTGAGTGAGTGTCCGACACTGACCTCTTGTCTCTGAAAGGTGAGCTGCTTTGGCCAGCAGACCCCAGCCCCGCCCCCCTTCCCATGAAGCCCCACCGTACGCCGTTTCATATTAAATTGCATCTCTCTGCGTGCCTTAGAACACGAGCCCATCATTACGCACCGGGTCATGCAGCGAAACGGGGCTTATTCTAATCACGGTATTTGGCCTAAACATGCATGTGTTTTCCATAAAGTAATCATACACAGACCTCCTTATGACAGGCCTGTTTCGCAAAAAGCTTATGGGGCATTATCTGGATTTCGTCTCTAAGGCAACACATGTAATTTTTCATTACATGTTTGAAAAGCACACGTAACGGCAATGAAGTTCAATATAGCACGGTGTATGACGCGCGGTTCATTCATAAGAGTTGTCTTATATTCTCTTGGTTTTGTTGCTGGAAACAGTGTAGTGCAGACCATCTCAGATCTCACTGCCTATCTGAAGCAAACAACAATAAACAGTTTAATCTCTGTACTTTAAAAAAATGACTCATTGTTTTTCACCCAGCCACTTTGTCAATGCAGAAGTTATATTGGGATAAAAATATTTTTATAAAAGAATGAGTGTATTGTTACCACAATCTAACATTGTAAGGTAATCACTGAATCCTGCCTTGCATTTAAAAACAATAAGTTTTTATTGACTGAAATGTAAATACAAAAACAAATACATAGACAGTAACATTACATCTATCTGCATATTTGAGTCCAAGACCATTTGCACAAATGTATTTCTGAGCATGAAAGAAAATGGACTACAAAGAATTTATATCTTTATAGCCCGCTGTTCTCAGGCTGTATCTACCAGACGTCTGGGCGCCTTGTACAGTTAAGATCAGAGGCTTTGATAACCTGGGACTTGATTTATGGACTACCTGGGCTTCTGTGATCACCTAATGAAGAGGACCGAAGTGTCAATGTGTTTATTAAATACCCAGAACCATCTGTGAGTTACATGGACAACGCTTATCGTAATTCCTCCCACATCCATGTCTGACCAGCTTCATCCACTTAAGCGTCCACTTATCTAGCCCTTTCTGATCTCATTTACCTGGTTTGGAAAATGCCACAACGGCAATCCTCCACCGTTAAGGTGCACCTCTTTTCCAAGCGCTCCTTATTTTTCTGATTTACTCAGTGAAACAGAGGAGCATTAAATTATGAACACTGACGTTGCCGTCTTTTGTTTTGTCTAACGAGAGCCAGTTCGCTGCTGATTGGTGGAAGTTCTCATTATTTGTCTGAAAAAGGAATGTGCTCAAAAAGGCTTGCATTCAGTTCACAATGAAGGTAAAAGATTTTGTTGTTCGAGCAAAACCGATGTGTGCTTTTTATCACAGGCCACATGAAAGGGGTAAAAGAATCAGTTTTTCAAGGGCATTAAGAAGAGATTCTGAAAAAAAGAACTGATAACAGGTAAGTGAAAGGTCTTCATTTATTAGAAGAACGCCCCAGGTAGTTTCTGTTTTGAACAGCTGACCAGGATCAGATAGGTGGTTGCATGGAGTGGCAGCAGCTGACATGTCACACTACACCGATGGCTGGATGTCACCAACACCAGCAGAGAGCAGCCCATCGGTCACCCTGCTGTCACCTTCCACTGCACGTGCTCAGTCCTGACAATGCGAGGAAAGCACACGTGGCACACCTGCTCTATGCTGTCATGAACCTGTGTCATTTCAGTATTATGACACCTCAGCGTGTTAATTAATAATGTTTAAATTTAAGTCATGAGAAGGGACAGCACATCAGAAGAGGATCTCCTGTTGAACATTCCTCATTGCCCAATTTAACAATTCTCCGATCTCAAAAACCAACATGCCCCCCCACCCCACAACCCGCGCATTTTAGTCCACCACCACAAACCAAATACTTTTGTAGTTCTCAGTACATCAGGTACAGTTTCATCTTAAGGGGGGCACTTTCCTCAAACCCTTTCCAGGACAAGAGTAACTCACTCCTCATAGCCGTCTTTTGGCCCCAGCATTTGGCCCCAGCATTTGGGCTTGAGTGTTTAACAGCACTCAGCCTACCAACACATTTACGTCTTTACTTTACTACTCGTGAGGCCGTTTTGAGGGTGCATTCATGCATGTATTTTGTTCACGAAGCTGCCAAGAGAACAATCTGAAGATGTTAGCAGCGAAAGTCCCAGGTGTGTCTGCACAGTTCAAGGAGAACATTCAAGGTGAAAGGTAACACTTTGGACTCAGTTGTTCTTAACTAGCAAAGACTGCAAGTGGTGGTCATGAACGCATGAATGTCCATACCCCTTTGCTGGTGGGGTGACTAGCTTCTGGACCTGCTGGAATACTAAGCTGCTGGAAGGAAATTCACCAGGTTTGGCAATACCAGCACTGGGCAGACCATTGTCCCTGTTAAACCCAGTACACGGCTGTTACTCTACCATCTCAGCTGAAGTTCTCTGGCCCCTATGTAGAAATGAAGTCCATTGCATACGTCTCCGGGCAGTGGACAACCACATGTACATGAACTAATTTGCAAGCTGCAGCCGATGCGGTATAACACTTTTTTCAGATTGCTTCTTTAGTTCCTTTCATAACCATTGCTGTGCATCTGTGTCATCCCTGTCCAACCAGTTGTCACTGACTTGATCAGGAAACTAATTGCTAACCTTGGGCAATTAGGACTTTTGGCAACAGAAATTATTATTGCCTTTAAGCATCACAGTAATTGACCACCCTACAGCACACTCATAAACACCAGTGATATTTTTGCCAAAAATGTCCCAGAACACCATGTGAATATGTTTATAGGATTACACACCGTAATTATTCTGCTACTCAAAATGTTGCTCAGGTCTATATCTGGACATTTTACTAGCACAACCGAGGTTCAATACCTCACTGAAAATACCATACAACCAGCCCCCTTCAAGGAGATACAAATAAGCAACCTCACTTCATGTTATGAGTCTCAATCCACAGCCATGACAAGAGCTTCCGCCCTTTCATTTTTCTAATTATTTCAGCAGACATTCTCTTCCAGTCAGAAATCAACACCTACACACTGTACATACTTACGTACCTTTTCAACAACGTTGCAAGTTATTGGAAGTTATATTGCAGTTGCAAGCCTTTCAGTACCCACGGCACTGCCCATCACCTCGTCAGAGAGTTCACAACAGAAATGTACACGCTGTGCTAAAGGTTGCGTCTGTGGAACAACGTGAAGCCTAAGTAGTGTGTCACCATGAGAACCCCTTTCTCACCAGTACACCGTCTAAGGGTGATTAAAAAAGTGATACGGAGAAGTGACATGGGTATTTCTGGACCAAAACCCCCAGGAGCAGGGCCGAGGCCCAGGCCGCACCTCACGTTCCCCTCCCTCGCTGGCGCTGGCGAGAAGGCAGCCGCCGCTCCTGACAGGCCCGTGTCGGCGAATCACTCATTTTCATACAATTCACCCCCCCTCCACCTTCCTGCGCATGGCTGGGCGCAAGTGTCGTTCGCCCGCCCGCCATTGTCCTCTAATTTTAGGCCTATTATTTGAGGCAACAAATGCGCACTGGGCAGAGTCACTTTCGCATTAAATGCGCCGCAGCCGCAAGGAACTTTTCCCTGGAGCACTGGATCAAAGGTCCTTGCTATTGTAACTCGCTTCCCTTTTCTCTTTATAGCTCCCGGCTCTGTTGTTTTTTCTCGCCCATTCCTTCTTTGCATTTTCCGCAGAGTCCTCACCACAAACGACCGCCTGCCCACCCGCCTTGTAGCTCCAATATGACTGGATAGCACAGGGGTCAAGCGTGAGAAGATGACCTTTCACCCTCTGAGTGCCAGGTAATTTATGCCAGTCCTCATCACCTTCATGGTTTCTAGAACTGGGAGTGCCAACTTTCACTTCTCACTGTGCCCATAACCTCACTTACTAACGTTAGCCGTGCTCTCAAAAAAACAGCTTCTTTTATTTTTTACTTTTCACAACGTCACATTTAAATGCCTTGTACAACCAAAGGCTGACATAAAGGGTACACAGGTACAATAGTACAACCAGGCACAATCCAACTGAGTTGCATCACCAGCCAAGAACTCCATGTGGGAAGGACAGAATGTTCAGGTTCAGAGTTGTACACAATGTCAACCCGTGCATATAGTCAATGCTTTTCCACCTGACCTTATCACTTCATGTCAGCTTAAGTACTGGGTTCAAGAGGTACATACAGACTGATTGTAGAGATTGCATTCTTATACATATATAAAAATTAGCCTTTTTTTCTTTTTAGCTGGTTTTATTTTCCTGTTTTCCTCACCCTCTCCCACAGCATGGATCTCCACATCTGTTTCATCTATTTTCTGCATGACCATGTGTGAGAAGCTGTTTCGGCAGCTTTAGAGTACCGGAGCACAGCGATGCTGCTCAAACAAGGTCATTTCATGCAAATTTGTCTTCCCGTGGGCATCCATCACGCGTGACTCAAAGCCCTACACCCAGACAAGCTTCACAATGATACAAATGGGGGGGGGGGCTGTTCACCTGTGCAACTTGCTTCAGAACTAGCCTGTGGTCATTTGAGTAGGTTATTTTTTTGTATAATTTCAAACTGAGCCTGCCTTTAAAATTACCAGGACAAACATAAACAAGACAGTCACCATTCAGTTCAAACCTGATGTAGAAAATCAAAGGCGGCCAGACAATAACAGCCCCAGTCTCTGTTTGTGCTGCACCCTTTCCATTATAATACATCCACCTGCTTGCCCAGTCGCTGTTGGGAACCGAGCCTGCAGCATTATACACTTTGTGTGCACCTCACAGCCTGGCGTCTCTGGTTCCTGTCTCTGAGGGGAATAATGTTCATGTGGGAACTTCTCTTTAGTTTTGTTTCTTTTTTTCCAGCACAGGACAATGAGATCGTATGTCCTCTTTAATGCAGAGCTTAGCTCGGTGTTTAATAAGGGTAATGAGACCGTTGCGCTTTAAAGTTATTGGCCTAACAAGCAAGGAAGCTTAATGGCTGGACAAACATCATGTTCTGCTTAAAGCGGCCCCTTTCAAGTGGTTCCTTTCCCCCCCTGTTTTTTGGCTTTTGTTCTCCGATGGCAGAGAGCAAGCCCTGAAACACCAAACGCAGGGCGTGATAACGCAGAACGTCGATGTGAGGCTGGGAGTGCCACCCGCTCCCATCTGGGACACGTGCGCTCACGTGCGCACACACATCACTGTCCAGAGGGACAAAGAGGAGAATTAATATGCAAAGGGGATAAATACAGCATGGGGGCTTACGTTCTGCTGACAATGAGTTAATAATGAAGGTAAAGTGAAGAGGAATAAAAATCTGCTGTTGGTGTATATGTGGGACTGTAAAGAGACAGTCATCACCCTTACGGCTATGTGTCATTTTAGTCCAGAAGGAGATTACAGGCTAATGCTTAATGATCCCCACGAGCCAAGGAATGCCTGGATATCATCTAATTGGGAGGGGCTTACATTACTCATAGCAGGAGTGCTTCCCATCACTGGCAACTAGGGGGGAAAAAACGTGTTGCTACAGGCAAAAGGCGTGTATTGTTGACCTTCGGTTGTACAATTATGACAACATCAAAAAAACAACTATAGTTGCTTTTAAGGAGGAAAGTGGACCGTTGACATTCACAGAGGTAACATTATGGACCATTTCATGTGGTTTCTTTCAGTGATGGAATATTCAGTTAATTCAATGTTTCGATGTGGTATATACAGGGCTGGACTGGGATAAAAAAATCAGCCCTGGCATTTTTGGTCCAGACTGCCCACCACTACAGTCCAAAATTGGTCCATATAATACCATATTATATCAGCCCCAGGCTGCCTCAGACAACTGGAAGAATGTGCAGTATGCAAGATTACTGATCCAGCCCTGTTAACTTTTAATACTTCTGGTCATGTAATAATCAAAGTAAAAATAAAACATACCTGATTATGGCAAAAACAGACAGAAAAGTATTCTGTTGATATATTCATTGCCTCAAATCAAATCGAAAATTCTGTAAATTACCTGAAATTCCATTAAATGAAGCAATGACAAAATACAATGTGAAGACAGGGGCCTGTCTCTAATTAAGACACCAAAACTCTAGCACCCCGGGCGCCGCTTGTGGCTGCCCACTGCTCCCCCCATGGGGTTGGGCTAAATGCAGACAACAAACTGTATGTATGACACAAACATACTTGGCTATAAACCTGATTCCCTTCCCCCGTACCTCTGCATCCACGGGTATTATGTTCCAAGCTCTACCAGGGTTGGTTGGAACCATGATGCCTTATAACCCTTTGTTACCTCCCCAGTCATATTTGCTTTATGTTTCTGCATCTGTGTGTCTCTTTGAACTCTCAACTAACTGACACTGAGTTGGAGAACACCCATTGGTCTTCAGGAACGCTAACCACTGGGCGGAAGAACCAATGAAGAGCTAAGACGTCGACAGGAAGTCTCCGGAACAGGAATTAAAAGGTGTATAAAAGTAACTTCCCGGAAGACGTGTGTTGTTAGGTTGATTACTCACTTGTAAATATAACTATCACTTTTTCACTACCAAAACTCATACCCATTATTGTCTACTCCACACTACAGTTTACCACAAGCAGTATGCAGTCCTCACTGGCTTCCGCGGTTATAAAAACAAAGGAGATGAATCAGTACTGGCATTGCTCAGCATGCCCTCCTCATCATGTTTACACTTGCCTGTAAAGTATGTACTTGATTGGTGCGTGGTTTAAAAGTTGCGAACCGCGTATTCTTGTAATTAAAATTTTTTTTTCTGCTGTTAACTGCAGTTAAGTGGATCATCAGATACCAGATCAGTGGATACAGGAGCCCTACTGTATTATAGTCAGCCTTAAATCATGGATAAAATAAAATAACCAATGTATACTATACAACACTCAAACACCTTTAGTGTGAATTCAACCAGATGACTAGCAAAAGAGACATTATATCCCCTTTACACTGACTTGTGGAAAGAAATTATATTCCATAATTATATTTATTCACAAATATGCTTATATATGTATTTGTACAGTTCCCTCACATTCTATATGTAAATATCCAATAAACCTAATAACGATTAATATAATTAATAACCTAATCTGCAGTTAATGCAGATACTTACAGAAAATGACAGCATCTTACTGCAAGCTTTTAAAAACAAGCAATGTAATGCAAAAACAAATGATGGAAACAGGTTTTTAGGTGCAGGAACTGTACAGGTTTTCTGACTGCCCCCCTTTTGTCAGGGACCAGCCACGTGACAGACCCGTCGTTATACAGAAGGAACCCCAGGAAACAACCAAGAACAAATTCTATCCTTTTACCGCAGAGTTCAGAGCCCTGAGAGGCCAAAGAGTAATCGGGCTCCTTGGCCCAGTGGTCAGTGTGAAGAGAGGACACAGGGGCAAACAAAACAGAGGCCAGCCAAGGGGTACCGACCAGTACGTTAATTGCTAGTTTGGACCTTGATGCTGAATGCTGGTGACAAGGCTATGAGGCTGAGGCAAGTGAGCCCCTCCCCAAGTTCAGTCTAGTTAGCTGGATAGCAGATGTTGTCAGATCACAGGGGTATCCAGCACACGGGATAAGGTAGAGAGCCTTCAGGGTAGAACAGTGAGGCAGTGGTCACAACAAATTTACAGTACAGTTATAATTACCTGCGTGATCTGAGGTGAACATAAAATGCCACAATTCTGGAAATCGGCTCTTGTCTATTTGAAATTCTCACAACCTGCAGGCAGACGGAAACCTACACGTACCATGCACTGTCCTCTGGTGGATACAGTGGATCTCTTTAGATCAAAGTTCATTATGCTTTTTCGTTGAGTTTTGATTGTACCATAACACCAATACGATTACAAGAGACGACATTGTTCTGGGAGTTTAACTACCAGCGGCAACTGCTGCAGGGTGGGCATGACTGGAAACCGACGGAGTCTGAACCAGAGGCGACTTGACGGAGTGCTGATGCTAATTGTTTTATTATAATACCCCCGATCCAGGTCAGTTCCCGTCCCTGCGAGGTCAGAGCGACCCTCTTAAAACGGTTGTTACCCAGTGCTCCATAAAAATAACACTTCATAAATATTCCTTACCTGAGGGTGAAACTTAAAAGCTGGGGGTCTACTGTTTAGTTGCTCGCGTTGAGTTCATTTCGCATGCTTCTCCATCGCCACATGGGAATTTGTGTACCCCCGGATTGCACGCTGGAGCTGTCATTGACACGCGCTCCGCAGACGCACCGTGCTCAGTGCGCTTTGGAGTGCAAACAGCCGCAAACAAGAAATATCAAAAACACCGCAACGTAAACAGGCTTCCCCTAAAATGCTATCAGTTCTGTTTTTTTCCATTACAAAATAATAAACTATATGTGTAGAGTATACGAAGTTTAAAGCTTATAGTTATCAGTATCATATACACGTAAAAGCCACTTTCTATTGCTTCTCTTCGTAAAAGTCCGCTTGCATTAGTAATTATTTAAGATAAAGCTAAACATATTATTAAGTGAAATATCAGAAATACTGTGATTACTATTATTATAGAGTGTTTTCTGATGATAGCACTGGGCCCTGTAGTCTAGGCCTTCTCTCAAAATATTTTTAAAATATTAACTCTTACTGATGAGCAGAAATACATGGAAGTCCAGATGTTGCTCATACGAAACCTGAGCTCTTGTGTTCGACAGTACGCATCTCATAAAGAGGTCTGGTCAAAATTACATGGTTCCGGTTCCTAAAGCACCGTTTGGCTACTTCCAGTGCAAAATGTACCCCTTACAGTCGTACTATTTTCAGTGAAACTTTTTACAGTATTATATAAATGCTGCCAAAAAAAGTGTTTGTTAAGCATACCCATGTTTTCATGCTACCTATTTTGCACATTATTTAAATGTTGCGGTATTTTTTTTTTTACAATTTTAAAATGTAATTTTAACTCTGCGACTACTATGAAATTTTATATTTTCAGTAAGTGCTTATAGTAGATGTTTTATTAATGATGTGGACGCGTAGGTTTTATAAAACAATTTTTAGTCTCACAATTCTGTTATAAAGAAAGACGCAAACTAGGCCCCAATTGTGTCGTTTCCAACGAATCCTTGTAAAAACGTATGAGATTACAGATGTGTGGATGAGCGTTTAGACGGTGACAACAAAACAGATCAGGCGTGTTAAAAATAATAACTAAATAAATAAACAATGAAACCGAGACAACAGCACGCTCGTGTTGCTGTAAACTTAAGGCATTCTACTGTGTGACGTAATGCGACAGAAGCGCACGTGTAATCACCGGTTCCTCGCTGCATCGTGTCTCTCGCACTCTGCTCACGTAAAAGGTTTACGTGGGAACTACAAAAAAGAACAAGTCGTGCCCACCCACGCACCACCATCCATCTTGAGCTCAAAGAAATGTTCGGTTTAGGATCAGAGACCGAAATGGACGTTGAGAGAAGCCATAAAGTGTGCTTTAGTGGTGCTTTATGGGAGGAGTAGGGGGAGAGAGGTGTAAAGGGGTACTTTGGTGGTCTGGTCTTGAATCAAAACTTGGCCTTGTTCTTTGTTCTTGACTTCTGTAAATGGAACCAGGTAGCACCAAATATGAGATCACAGCATTGCAGCCACAATGTTGCTGGTTCCACTCCCAGGAGATGTCACTCAGGTGTATCCTATTATCACAATGCCTTCGTTTCTACAGTAAAAAAAATCCGTATGTGTGTGTGCAACAGCAAACTGGTTTTGGTGGGTCCAGGTATGGAGGAACAGCAGTACTGAGTAGGACTAAATGGTAAAGCACCTGCCGGGTTCTTTGCTATACTCTATTACAGCTCTTCAGGTCTGTCAAGGGAAACCCCCCCACCCCTTGCCACCTTCATGCATGTAACATGATAACCTCCCCCACCATCCTTTACACCACAGAGAATAAAAGTGGCTGAACAACCATTACTTCAGAGTAGCTATATTAGGATGTAATCACAAAAATATCATTCTTTGCTTTTACTCCCATGTACCTCTCACTAATGGCTCACTACCTTAGCAGTAAGCAAACTGGTCAAATGAATTGTTGTGGGACTTTTTTGTCATCGTCATTAGAATAGCTCAAGTTGTACATTATATATACAGTGAAGCAACAGCGTCTACTGAGATTTAATGGGCTTATTGTTAAATTTATGTTAAAAGTAAAAATTAAACAGAAAAAAAATTAACATTCCTTCTCAGCACATTTTTAACTGCATTTTTAACCACATCACTATCTGAGCAGTCAGATAAACAACAATAAGGCCATTATTAACAACGATAGAATTTACTCATTATATAGGGAAGGGGTATAACCTAATATGAGTAAAAAGGGAGCAAATGAATGGCAGTTGTGAGCAGCCAGTAGAGCTCTGTTTGCCCACTAAATGTGGAAGTGTGCAATCTAGAAAAAACCTATACATCTAATAAGGCTGATTTTTTTCCCCCTATTTTTAATAATGGTGTGTCGGTCGTTATGGCGATTAACAAGGATACTAGGAGGGGGAACCCAGAGGGAGACATCAATACAGTTCATATTGTTTAGATTGTATTTATTCAGCTGCAGGAAGCTCATTATAAACGACTCACCCCCCCTCATCCCACCCCCACCGTTCCATGATTTTGTCTTTCTTTCGCTTGTCGACGCTACCTTGGTAATAATGGTTGCAGACTTTAAGTGGGCCCTGGCCAGTCAGCAAGGAGGTGGAGGGAGGGGGTGTTTGATGTACCCCTGGAGTGGCTGGGGTGCTGGCGGCACTGGGGCAGCCAGGGCTAAGAGCCTCAGCTCTGCTGATTTCTGAAGCATTAGTGGCTCCCGGCACACAAAGGCCAGACCATAATAAGCGGCTGGCCAGCACAATGTGCCAGAAATAATGTTTATCTTTTTGCCGCAAAGCGCTGGCCTTCATTAGCTCCAGAAAGGGCAGGGCCAAATGCAGGCATTCAGACAGACCCCTTAACCCAGAGCCCCTCCTGTTGCTTCTCCTTGTATATTGTTATTGTTATTATTGTTATTGTATTATTTTAAAAGATTATGCACAGCGGTCTATTTTTCTGTTTTTGAATTATAGTATGTTTCCAGTAAATATTAGACAAAATATTATAGCTATAATTTATAGTTGTTGTAAACCCATGTCTTTATTTATGATTTTGTTCTTTAAGCAGTTTGCATTTTTAAAGATGGACATTTTATTGAAGAAATTCAGTTTAGATATTTTGTCATAGATACACCAATCAGCCATGACAATATGACCACTGATGGGTGAAGCGAATAACATTGGTTGTCTCGTTACACTGGCACCTGGAAATGGGTGGGATATATTAGGCAGCAAATGAACATTTTGTCCCTGAAGTAAATGTGTTGGACGCAGAAAAAATGGGTAATTGTAAGTTGAGCGACTCTGACAGGGGCCAAATGTGACGGCTAAACGACAGAGCAACTCCAAAACTGTAGCTCTTGTGGGATGTTCCCAGCCTGCGGTGGTCAGGACCTACCAAAAGTGGTTCAAGGCAGGAAAACCAGTGAACTAGCAACAGGGTGTGATCCAATAGGACAGCTACTGTACTGCAAATTGCCTTAAAAACGTAAAGCTGATTACAATAATAAGGTGTTGGAACACACAATTTGCTGCGTATGGGGCTGTGTAGCTGCAGACCAGTCGGGGTGCCCATGATGACGCGTGTTCACCTCCAAGAGTGCCTACAGTGGGCACGTGAGCATCAGAACTGGACCATGGAGCAATGGAAGAAGGTGGCCTGATCTGATGAATCACGTTTTCTTTTACATTATATGGATGGCCGGGTGCATGTGCGTCCCTTACCTGGGGAAGACATGGCATCAGGAATTCCTTGAAGGCAGCAGCTTCTTTCAGCAGGATAACGCACCTTGCTGCACTGCAAAAATGGTTCAAGAACAGTTTGACGAACACAACAACGAGTTCCAGGTGTTGACTTGGCCTCCAAACTCTCCAGATCTCAATCCAACCAAGCATCTTTGGGATGTGCTGGAAAAACAAGTCCAATCCATGGAGGTTCCACCTCGCAACTTACTCTAAGGATCTGCTACTGATTACATGGTGCCAGATACCACAGCATACCTTCAGATGTCTAGTAGAGTCCATGCCTTGACAGGTCAGGGCTGTTTTGATAACAAAAGGAGGTGTGCTCAATATTAGCCAGGTGGTTATAATGTTATGGCTGATCAATGTATGCTGTAGTGTATATAGAACCTGTTGCATTCCTTCGCACTGAACCAGCAACCTTCAGGTTAAAGACAGCTACTTTCTCCTTATCTACTATGGTGTACTTATTTCCGTCATGGTTAATGAGGCATCATCATTAATAAATTAATTAATTCAGTTATTCGCTCAAAAAACGTTAAAAAACACCGAAAGTGAAGTCAGACAGAATTCCGTAAGCGCCTTTTACAGTTAGCCAGTCACAACCTGAAAAATGTGTCAACCACGTCTCGGAAAATGTCGATTAAGAGTAACAAATGACACAACTGACATATGAGTGAATGTGGACACCGATGGGTTTAGACCACATCGTTGCTACGCTTCTGGGCGGAGCGCCGTGTGTGCGGTTTCTTCAGCCGTTGCGCAGCTGTTTCCCGTCTGCTTCTGCACAGCCCACTTTGCTGTCATGGTCACCGTTTCAGCTTCTCGTTCCTCAGCTGCCGACCATGCCCTGTGTCCCTGACCCACACTCCCCTGGAGCCTTGCTTCAGGGTGGGTTTGCTGTTGGCCAGCCTGTCCTCTCCATCGATCTGGTGGAAAACAGAGGGAAATGAGCACACATGACTGTTCTGCATGTCCTCAGTCACCCTGCAGATAGTTTTCCTTCTGTCGTCACACTTCCAAAAGGACGAGGGGCCTGTATTTTACCTCATCTCTCCCATTTACAGGACAGATTAGCCTGTTCCGTGTTTCCCGTGGATACAAGTGTCAAAGAAGACAATGCAGGCAGCTCTAAGCCCACTGAAGTTTACATTAATAAAAAGGCTGCTTTCATTTGTCTCTTGACACAAGGATGTTTAGGGTAGAGTGTTTTTGTCATGATGTTATGAAGTGAGACATGGTCACTATTATTATTAAACTGAGATTGGGAGCTGACTTTTTTTTTCCTTTAAAGGTTGTGCCTCTCAGGACTTGATTTAGTGAGCTTCTGTTTTTTGAAAAAATGAAA
Source organism: Chitala chitala (assembly GCA_025773905.1). Classification (NCBI taxonomy): domain Eukaryota; kingdom Metazoa; phylum Chordata; class Actinopteri; order Osteoglossiformes; family Notopteridae; genus Chitala; species Chitala chitala. The sequence continues at coordinate 1,539,617 of JABJVR010000095.1, read as the reverse complement.
ATGAAGCTTTAACACTTGCCTAGATATGTTACAGAATCAGCTATGTGTGGCTAGACTGATAATTTTTTCATTTGCTGCTTCAGCTTTTATCATTACCTGATAAATTATGATTGTTAAAATGGCTTCAGCCTTTATAATTACCTGATCAATTATGATTTAAACTTAATTACCTGTAAGATATACAGTGTGTAGAGCTTATAGGAAAAAAATTAAGATGTTTCAGTTTCAAAATGAAAATAAATATATCTATAACATAATCACTTTCTAATGCTTTTTAGAGAGCATGGTTTGTGTCAGTTGATTGGACAGTGGAACTGAAGGATTTATTGTATTCTATACTGGTAAAAAAAAAAAAGGTCACCTGGCATTTCCTAAATGCTCTCCACAATCCAGGTCCAAGGTCTTGACATCCTCACAAAAGGCCAAATAGTATACTTAAAAGGACAGGGAAGAGTACAATCCAAAGGGAAAACTGCACATACGGATGCCTATTCATATATGAAATCACCATGGTAACAGGAAATTTATGTGTAAACATGCTTTGTGATGACCATAATGCCTTTATATAACATTTTAGGGGGGTTTAAAAGGCCAGTTTGTCCACTGAACTAAAGCAGACCCAGTTGCCCTGAGACTCCATGGCAATGATTCAACCATACTGGCAGTGGAATAGATTACGTATACATCTACATGAAAGACCCTGAGAAAACATAATTTGCAACGATGACAGAGGCAGTTGGGTGCTTGGAATACATGCATTGTTTCTATTGGTGCGTGCATCTGTACTCGAGGCCACTGAAAATCATTAATTCGGCCATCAAGAACCGGTGCTGCTGTCAGTCTTCTGACAGCGTGACCTCTTTCATAAAACACCTAAATATTCAAATACTCAGTAAATTAAAGAAACGTTTGTTGCATTCTTTCACACACCACTCTTACTTTTGCATTTACTCTTGCATTTAGTTTTCCTGCCTTTGTTACAATATAGTATATGCAACAAAAGCATTTTTTGCATTTTGTTGTGTGGTTGTGGGTTATTAAACACAATATTGAGAGGTCTGCAAAGCATGGTGTATTTTTATCTTCAGCTTTTTGCTTATCCTTCTCAGTGGCACCACGTCTAATTTTCATGTAATTAAATCCTTCTACTTTGCAGCACACACACACACACTCTTAGCAGCACACACACTCTTAGCAGTACCACACAGTCCGTTGACTTTCCAGCAAATTTCAGTAAAGATGTATGTGGTTCCTCTTGTTTACTGTTACTGGAATCGATGCCCCTGTTAAAGCATATTTCATGTTAGCATGCGGGCGGCGTTATCGTGTTTCATTTCCCAGCGTGTGAACTACAGCTGGTTAGCTGGCACTGTTTAACAATACCCCGTATGCTTCGAACCATCATGGGCTGCTGTTTACTTTTTCACAGTACCAAAAACACAGAGGGATCTGATGACTGTGTAGCTGAAGGCAACTGGAACAGTCCGGTATTTTAATATAAATATCACAAAAGACATTGACTTGCATGTTAGGCTTATGCATGCATGCTGTTTTAAATTGGGGAAAACCAAATGGCAAATTCTGGAGTCAAATATCAGAAATATAAAAAGTAAACATTTTGCGGAAAACGTTGAGAGAAAAAAAGAACCCATAAAAATGCTGTCTGGTAATAGACTGTAAGGTACAAATCTTGCAGTTTATGTTGGATTCCGATTTTGGCGACGCTTTCCCACAGTATGTTCTCCATTTTCTTTGACATATGTGACAGAGAGTTCTGGAAGGTGGGCAATGTCATGTTTCATGAAAAAGTAGCGGGATGGAGATGTAAAGCCTGACGCGGTGTTGAAAGTTGTGGTTTCTTGTTTTTGATGGACGAGTTTTCGTGCTTCACTTGTGCCTCCTGGCAGGGTTGGTTTCTGTGGGGGGGGGGGGCCGGGCCCCCCGCCCCCGCGGCGCGGGCCGGCGCGGGGGCGGGGGGGGGGGGGGGGGGGGGGTGGGGTGGGGGGGGGGGGG
>JABJVR010000095.1:1517465-1537594 GCA_025773905.1 Chitala chitala | reverse complement strand
AAATTTTCTGGTTGGTTCTGTAAAGCCTGGCGCGGGGTTTCCTTGTGTTGGTGCTTGTTTTGGAGGGACGGGGTTTCCGCCCTCCCCTGGGCGCCCGGGCCGGGTTGGGTTGCCGCCCCCCCCCCCCCCCCCCCAGCACCCACGGCCCGTAGGCACAAAGCTTTCCTCAGATGTGGCATGGAGTGATTGTATTTTGCAGTGCTGGTGAAGAGCACGTGAGAGAGGCAGGATGGGAAGCACTGTAAGCCACCCCCCCAACTAAAGGAGAGGGATTACTGTGATGAGGTGGGGCACGTTGCCACAAACCACAGCTCGGGAGTGTCTCCGCGATTTGTTTAATACACTTCCACTTCTTGAATGTCCATCAGGATGCATTAGCATTTCCCATCTAACGGTCCTTTGTAAGCTCCGTCATGCAGCCCGTCCACTCCATGACTCGTCAGCGCTGTGGCAAAGTAAAGGCTAGTGAGTATTTGGTCCCACTCAGTACTTCCAGATATTTGAACATTTATTATGCAAAAGTCAACAAGTCAACAAGTCAACTGTAACACCTGTATAGTCCCCACCCCACCCTGCATCCGACCCACTGTCCTTGTGGCTTCTGTACTGCTGCCTTGGTCTCTCTATAAATATAGTGCATTAGGCTCATATTTGTCATGTTCCTCGATATTTTAGTGTGTCATACAACACTGAAGACCAACCCACAGCAAAACATGCTGCTTTTATCAGTCAACACAATACTGGAGTAGGGTTTTATTAATATATGTATTACTGTATATAGAGATTGCTAACATGCTAACAAAGCTGCACTGAGCACAGGTGCTGTTCCCTCTCCTTCTCTTTGTCTCTGCGTCCTGCTTGGCAAGGAGAACAACTCATTGTGGCAGCCCTTGCTGCCATCATCACCCTTTGAGTCCTCATCATTGTGTCCCTACAAGGCTTTTGGACCAGTCCCTCGCTGTACACGCTCACACAAAACACACCTTCCGCCAATGCAAGCCCTTCTACTTACAACAAGGCCCAATTCTCAACGGGAAAAAAAATATGCAGATTGCATATATGTACCTATGAATGTTCTGTTGGACGCTTTGTGAAGGACAAGTTAGTTCTTATAAGCATCCATGTAGGACACTTGTTATTCTGTCACGAGACTAAGTAAAGGGTACCATGTTAAATAATTTGTACTACGGCATTTACAAGTGCAACAACTAAAATTAAAAAGCAAGGATAAATATAGCAAAAACTACAACAGATTGGAAAATATGCACTGCAATGTCTAGTAATTATTAAGGAAGAACAGATCGTTGCTGAGTGAATTATTTTTTTTTTTTTCAGTTTGGGGCAGGGGTTTGCTACGCAGGGTAAAATCTTAGATGACACAGCACAAAACTGGGTTAAAACTTTCAACCAATCGGCACGATCTGGATGTCTCGCTAATGAGTCTTTTCCTGGGGTAACCTTTGCAGGATAATAACTGACATATGACCGCGAGTCAATATTCGCTGTGCAAATTAATATCCAGGCAGATGTTTATATAACACGGTCGAAAGAAAGCGAGGCGAGCAATCTATGCGGCTAAGAGTGTGAGACCCGCGCAGTAAACACAAGGCCCACTTACTCACGCACGGGTTTCATGCGCGGCGTCGCAGGGGATCAGGGACCAGAACGTACATGCCAAAAAGCGCGTTTATGATCACGGTGCAACAAAAGCCTTCATAAGGGAGGAAGCACCTATTGATCAGTACTGCTTAAATGGAAGTGGGGCTGACAGCGAGACAACGAAAGGGGCGAAGGGGCTCGTGCAGAGGACTACATTACTCCAGAGTCAAACTCTCAGCTATCGACCTTTGTAACCTGAGGAACACTAGTCATGTTAATCAAAATGAACTACTTTTTTTTCGCTCGTACAACCGAGTAGGTTCAAATGACAGATGCATCGCGGGAGGGCATGTCGGTAAAACATATAATCTCCGAAGCAGTGCTGGGGTGAACGACTATCTTGCTTCGATTGTGCACAAAAAACGAAACGTGTGCTTACATAACATTCTATACTGAGTTAAATCTACAATAAATAAATATTTACATTCATGAAACAAGATAATACTTATTTTGTGGGAAGGGGGGGAAGAGAATTGGGATGAATACGGGTTTTTTTCTTTCGTTGCGAATTTAAAGGTACAATCATTTACAACGCCCTGCCATGCGTTGCTTCTATTTAATTATTTATTTTTCGTTTTGAAATGAAGCAACGTTATGTTTAATAATTATAGTGACTTTGATGAAGAGTGTGTTCGGGGGCTTTCGGTGTTTTCACAGGCAAAGCGTAGAAACACCGCATGGTTTGCATCACAGTTTATAACAAATAATTAATGTATACAAGCTGTTTTGAGAGCAAGCAAAGACGTTAAATATAAACGAAAATAACAAAAGGCATGTGAATAGATATTGCACAATTACAATTCAATTTTAAAAGTGCCTAACTTTTTTTTTTTTTTTTTTACAACAAATTTTAATGAGCGCCTTCAGAACGGATGAATGCGACTTTGGATAACGACTTTCAGTTAAACAGCCTATTATAAAATAATATCCCAATAACTGGCATTTACAATTATACAGCTAATTAGAAATAATACATTTTTAAAGTCAGAAACTAATAACGGTTTATGTAAATGTAGGCTACTCAGGTTTACGTGTTTATGTTAAATTTTTAACAAATAGTAACGTACTATTTTGTGCTACATACAAACTGTCTATTACAATGTTTATATACCACGTTAAACACAGTAATTTTTTTATATTACCAACGTTGTATAGTAAACGTTAAAAACTGATTGCAGCGTTGCTGTTACACATCTGCAGGTGAATTTACCTAATAAAATGTAACAAGAAAAAAAACCACCTATTGTATTCTTGTTTTTTATTTTAAAAGTACCTTTAAATAATTTTTAAAGTATACAGACACTACGTAGCACCCAAAGCGTTCTAGCGCCTTTCAGTGGTAGAACATGAATACAAGGACATGTTTTAAAAGGTTTTTTAAGTCACGTTCAAGGACGTTAGTGTGGTCAAAGCACACCCTCTAACTGTTTCAAAGTACTGATAATATTATTTGGTAGATTTTCCATTAAATTTACATAATTCTGTTTTTAATTTTTTTTATGAATAATTTTCAATAGGCTATATAACGGTACTTTGATATTTATTTTCAAAGTAAATTGTGATAAGTAACGTGGATTAAAACTGTGTTTGTGGTTGGAGACCACATTATAAATGTACAATGTTAAATAAATAAATATAACAGATATAACTATGTATAACATAGATGAATTAACGCTGACGGTATTCGGATTTGAAACTGCAGAAACACACAAACACAATACGTATATTGTTACAATAACTTCCACTCACCTCACACATTGCCGTGACGCCTGAAACACGCCGCCGTTTTCTTCACTGTGACCTCGGCTATTGCGAGTCACCTGCGCCGGGGGTACGAAGCAATTTCTCAGCGAAAAGGAGATATTAAACCCGAGAAATAAAACTACAGTTTGTTACACAAGTTCAGAGCTGGCTTTTAAAAACTCCATCTTCCCTAATTAAGGACGAGAGATGACAGAAAAAGTAAATAAATACTTATCCAATTTAAAATTTCACACGTTATAGTGAGAAATAATATGTATGCTATTTCATTTTACAAGTATTTACATAGTTTTAAACGAAAATCGACAATATTCAATACAGCCGTATATCTATATGCTTTTTAAAAATACAGTGAACGTGAAAAAACAATTACTTTATATCAAATGAAATTAAGAAAGAAGTTAACTTAAAAAATTATAATTTAGGAATACGAAGTTGCAGCCAACATTTAACGTGTTAAATGTTAAACGTTCAGCAATATTGAATTTCCACTAAAAATAAATTAATACTACTACTACTACTTCTAATAATAATAATAATAATAGAAACAGTCATCTTACGGTTCGTGGCTACTGTGGACAACCATTTGGAAAAACACATTTAACAATCAAGTGAAGCATTATATTACATCTGTATTTTCAAATAATTAATTTTCAGTTCGAATTGGATGTGTGCATTACCTTAGCAAGGGAAACGGAAAGCCGAATTCACTCCTCGTAAAAAAGACGTCGAAAACTTCGTATATAATCTCTCAAGGCGTACGCTTTTTGTGTGCTTCCATTACCATCTCGGCTCGGTCAGACAATCGATAATCTTGAAGAAGTGGCCCTCCCCAATGACTGATCGCAAATTAGCTAAGACACTTCATGGGTTTCGGGCCTGTTTCAATAAGACCGCATCTGCATTTTCATGAATTTGCACTAACGAGTTTAGTGGCATGTTGCTTCACTTCTGCACTGGTTTGAAATAATAATGCTGTATCAGGCATCATGGTTCATGGGATGTTTGCAGTGGTGTAAGGTAGTTTTTACGGGGCACATTTTTATTTAGCCCATGCGGGGAAAGTGGTAAGGTGAACATATAAAGTTTCTGTAATTTATCCGAAGAACATTTTGGTTGCAATGTGTATTGCAGGCATAGAACTTTATGTTCTTCTTGTAAAACTTCACAAAGCACTGTGTGGTTTCGGGGCATTTATGTAGGTAACAAAGAAATTATAAGTCTCCATATGGTGAAAGCGATGTGGAGAACGTAATTCATCAAGACACAATTGACGTGTTAACATACATTTTCTAGATGTCAAAAACTAAATAAGACCAGTAGCATTACCGTGGGAAACATTAAACCCCGTGTATCATTTAAGAAAGCAATCGTGTATTTACTGCACTGGGTCCTGTGTAAAACGGGGATATTTGCCAATTCATCCACTAAAACGGAGCATTGACTGTCAAACTGGAAGCATGTACAGTATTACTCTCTAGTTTTCTATAGAGGTGCCAAAATGGGCATTAGATCAATGTTCTGTGTATTATTATTGTTGTTATTCTATTGTTGCTGTTGTATTTCAAAAAAAAAAAAAAACTATAGAAGCAGGTTTATTGTTTTTGTTATTTTATGGTGGACAATTTTAGTGTTTATTCACTATGTTTTACACATGTGGAATATTACTTCCTTAAACATGTGATTACTAAAAACACCAAACATTTACTTCATTTAACGTATTTATTCAAAACCCAAAAAACCCTACCCTGGTGTGTGCTTCTGTCATGTACTGCATTTCTAACTGACAGGACTCTTCTAGCGACATGATGTACATTTTCCCACTTAGTGCTAGGTTGAGAAAAGAACATGTGCAACTGTTTAAAGAAAAGAGTTCTCTGTCTTCCTTTGTGAGAGGACCGACTGACAGTTGGAAACATCTGTTGCATAAAAATAGTGACTGATGACAAAATTATAGGCAGCGCGAGGAGTCGCTGGCTTTGAAAACGAGAGTAATGTGAAGGTAAAGGTTCAGCGCTGGGTTCCGACGCTCGACATGTCCGCAGCAAGGGCTGTCCTGACGCCTGGGCGCATGAATCCGCGGCCTCTGTGGAGCTGAGACGCCTGTAGAAAATCAGGACGCTACTGTAACGCGTTGGGTCCTCAGTCTGTTTACTCGGCAGGCTTTCAGTCAAAACCATAGCCGTACATTTGAGGGGGGAGGGGCGAATTTCCACCATACCCCCCATCACTGTGCATTTTGGTTACTTTAATCATATGATGGATCGGGTGCCGTGTGTGTGTGTGTGTGCGTGTGCGTGCGTGCGTGTGCGTGTGTGTGTGTGTGTCTGTTCGTCCGTCCCCGTCCGTCTTCCCCTTGTACTGGTCAGAACTACTACAGCAAAGAAAACTGTTTTTAATGTTTTTGTTCCATGTGAGCAAAAACTACGCACAGCGCTCAGTTTGTTTTTAATAGACGTATATTTTCAATTATGTTAGTACAATTTACAACTGCGTTCAACTATGTAAGACAGGTGACGTGTTCTGTTAAAAGTAATCTTGTTTGTGTTGTTCAGATGGAGTGTTTCTCGACAGGTCACTCGACAAGTAACTTCGAGATATTTACTTATTAAAAAACTATTATAAAGTGTATTTGTTCTCTATAACAGAAGGGTGTTGACCAGTGAGTTTCTAAACAGCATGATGCATCATTCAATAAATTTTATCAATTATTGTGATCTAAACAAAGGACACGCCAGGATGCACCTTAAGCGTTATTCACATCAACACTAAATACCGCGGAAGGTGTATAAGTAAAATTACTTAATGCCTTAATATTACATTCGCGTACTTATCTACCTTTTCTACTGAGTATTTACGTGGTTGGGGGTGTGTAAAATTTCGTGCTTAATATGTAAATGCCTGTGGGCCTTTGTCACACATTTCAGCAACTTAAGATGCTTTTTGAAAAGTGATTTGAATTGTGAAAATGTAACTTGAGGACACGTGTAGTTAGTCAGTGAAATCTTGGACAACATCCCCCTCTTGTGGGGAAAATGCGGGACTGTAGTGAGCCTTGGAGTGAACCGTGATCATGCGGCAGTTTGTTTTACTTACGTTTGTGTAGAGCGTTCTGTGTTTTGCGTTCTGCGTTCTATGTTCTGCGTTCTATGTTCTGCGTTCTGTGTTTTGTTCTGCTCCCGCTTCCCACTGGCTGTGGGCCAACGAAAAAAGATGCATTTTTACCGCTCTATAACTTTTAGAGTTGAAGATGTTGATTCTATTGCAACGTTAACTTTCACCAGGGAGGATGTAAGACGTGTGTGTGTGAATACATACAATTTTAAAAAGCAACTGAATTACTAGAAGCAGAAACATTATAACAGTCGGTATAAAAAATTCTATCAAAACTCAGTTACATCAGGTAATATGTTAAATCTACCAAACCATATTTTAAATACGAATAACACTTTCGCTGGACATATGAACGCACGTCCAAGAATGTCAGACCTATGTACCAGTGGCATAGTGGTGTCTTGGTAGAAGGGTATACTGTTCTATACCTTGAAAAACACATATTCACAGTTTACAAAACAGTTATAACCTTTGTTTCTGGTGGTTACACGGAAAATCAATTTTTTTACAGGTGGGTACACGCCGTATACAATATAGCAACTTGTATAGCACTACACCTGCGCTACGGTTTACTGATTACCTCCATTTGAATCCAAATATAATTACAAACGTCTAGGATGAAAATTTCCATGCTTGGTGATTTTTTTTTTTTATATATATATATATATAAATTTTGAAGTTATACTTGCAAAATGCCTATTGTGCATTCTGTCTTGTCAATTTTTTGTATTTTCCAATACCGTAATCAGTCTTTCTGTAAAATTTCTGTACCTATTAGGTTTCAACCATATTAAAATGTCGAAAATGTTTTGCTTACAAGATAGCGGTTTGTATCCTGCGCTGGTAGGTATGATGCACAACACGTTACACAAGATGAAATGAGGTGCTACAGCGTGCTGTCAGCGCTGACCCCCCACGCACGCACCCACGGACGCCAAAGCACGCACACTTCGCCGCAGTACAGAGGCCCTCTGTTTGTTTTTACCTCCATTTATCCATAGGCAGGACAGTCGGCTTTCAGCATTCCTGCTGGTAAACAAAGCGGCCTGCCAGCTCGTTCACTGTAACACTCTCGCCGTTGCCGTGACTGCATAATAGGATACGTTTTGGCAACGTCATGCAAAATGCGTTAACCGTGCAATTGCTCCAGGCCTGCATCAGAATAGAGAGAACGTCCAGTATTGCTTTTAAAATTCACATCCTCTGCCATGAATGAATTTGAAACACGTTTATGCAAGACGTGTACAGCACAAACGTGAGCAGGTAGACATAATCCGCAACCTGAAAATCCACAAGTTCATCTTAGCCCTCAGCAAACCACTTTCATTCTTGGCGCAATTCTTTTGCAATCATCATCAAGACCAGCCAGCCTGTGACAGGCTGCCAGAATAGATATTTCAGTGACAGATTTACTAAGATAAGCAATTGCAATAATGCAAGGTTTTAGAATTTCCCAGTCCATAAAAACAGAAAAATTAGCTTGTCTGGGTATTTGGTCTTCATGTTGGCTGAAATGTAGACTTTACAAGGCCTGCTTTTCATGATAGAAATTTACACGCTATAAATAAATATGCTATCAAAATTAAAAAAATAAATTAAGCAGCCCTTCATATTCTGTTCCCGCAACTCCTGTAACTCCGTCAACAGTTCGGTACATCTCCGGCTCGGCACGCCTTTCTCAAAACAACCACGACTGTGCAGCTCGGCCTTGTAACTCCACGAGCATATCCAACATGGTGTCAGTCACTGTGTCTGCTTCTCACATTAGCCGTCCGTTGCCTTCCACGAGCATGCTGAGTTCTCAGGCGTTGGCCAGGAACATTGCAATCTCCAAATTCTCCCCAGATGTACAGCTGTTTGCTTCTAACACAGTCATGTTTGTAGCTCAGTCAATAATACAAATGTCAGTCATTTTGCCACACTTTGTAGTGTCAGTGGCTGTTGCATCATGTTTTTTTTTTTTTTTATTTTTTTTGCAAAGCTTAATTTTTTGCATTTTGAACTGTTTCGTGAAGATTTCAGCCACAGGGAGAGCCGTTGTGCAAATATATGTTTATGCCATTCTTCTTTAACAGAAGACTAGGTACACAAATGCCTGAATTCTGAAGAGCTTTCATCTTCCATTACTGTATTTACTTTGGCTGAAGTGTTAATTGGAGCCTTCACATGACCCAGAGCGCTGTTTGCTCTCTGAGAAGAAGAGAAAGCAGAAGATTTACAGGACAGAAGGGCTGCAACCATGCACTGCTCTACATTCCGAGACAAGTGCTCTGCATTCAAAGAGTGCTGCTGCCAGAAACACTCCCAGGTAGAAAACACGGTATTCCGACTGAACGGGGGGGAGTTGGCACATATCCCATCACCGCTGGAGGGGTTCCTTCTTGAGCAACACCACTAATAGAGATGTTTGAACACGTGCCTTAGCAAACCTTGACATGCTAACGGGTCTTCAGTCTAACCGACACAGTCCTTGTATCAAAATAAAACAAGTGCTTTTCTGTGGTTGCAGAAAAACGTGTGTTGGTTTAGCTCTGTGCAGTAAATGGACATCTTATACTCTTCATGTGCCGGCTAGTTACTGACACTTTGTACAATTGGCCATTAAATCTCAGAAAAACAAACAATGAGATGCATGTATAGTATGTTTTTCTACTTCCAAATAGAAAAAATAGATTAAGATTAGATGATAGAAAAACAAGTGTGCAAAAACAATGTTTGTAATGAATATGGTTAACATACCTGCATTTATTGTCTGTCGGAGTAGGAAGTCCCTCTCCTGACTCAGAGACACAGTCATTATGTAGTGACATTGCTACACAGAGTCATTGTATAGTAAGCAGCTCCAGGTGTTATACACAGTGTGCGTGTGTCAGGACTGTAGGCTGTTAAGAGGAGAAAAAAAAAAAGTGCCACACTGTGGCTTTGTTTGGGAACTATATATGGGAAGTAATTTTTCCAGTGTGTTCACAGACGAGGGCACGAAGTGGTTAATCTGCAGCAGAGATTATTGGTACAGAATTGGACTTTCCATCTAGGTAGTGCATGTGCAGTCTACTTCATGCTGGAACCTCTTTGTCTTTTCACACACTTCACACAGACTGTTTCAAGTCTTGCCCTTGTCCTAAGATGGTTTAAGTAAAGGTCCCAGAGGACCCAAGGCACCCCCCACCCCCAGCAGCTGGCGAGACCTACGTCGTGGTGAGGAGTGGCTGATAAATCGACTCTTTTACCTGCCACCTTATAAACCCACAGTCCGATCGCACTTTGTGCCCCCAAGCACTCCAGTCTGGCACCAGGGGGTTGACCTTCCAGTGACCCCCACAGTGTCAGATGATTTTTTAACTGGACCCACCACATCGTCAAGACTTCAAAGAATAGTCACAACAGACACCTCACGCCTGCACCCCCCCCACCCCAACACACACACACACACACACACACACACACACACTTCACCTGAAGGTCAGGGCGAGGCTGGGAACATCCGCAGCAGAACCACCGCCCCGTGCTGTTTAACAGGAGCCGTGTAGGAACTACATGTTCCATGTGAAAACCTGTCTCGAGCCCAGCTGTAACTCTAACTACGGCTGTAAATACATTACTACATTCCTTTATAAGTAGTGTAATGTTTTACATCCAATTAGCTTAAACAGAGCAGGGGGAAAGCTATCAAACGTAAGAATTTGTTTTTTAAGTTTTATTCTTAATTTGTTATATTAGATTTAATAACATTTTCCTAGAATAAAACATATTAGTCCACCTCGTGTCATGACATCTTACTGCACCCAGTTTCTATAACATGTCTCACATAGTCCCATTGACACACAGACACCTTTGGATGTACGCTTTGCAAGAAGAATCTGCCTTTTCCTGTTAATGAAACAATTTACAGTTGTTTTAAACCACATTCGTTCGTTTCCATATTTCAGGAAAACTCGACCCAGTGCCTGCTGTTTGTCACGCCTGCAGGACTGGGCTATCGGGCAATGGGACTGTTTTCAATAGAAGCTCTTACCCATTCTGGACACTTCTCATGCCAAGCAGCCAATGCTGCACAGGAAAAAGGACACATGACTGGTTATGTATGTAATACAGTGATGACCCCCCCCCCCCCAGACTTTTTTTTCTGTACCTCTCAGAGCCCTCTGATATAGGACCCATGTTAAAACCCACAGACCTGACTCAAATTTTTTTCACCTGTTCACCCTGACCTTTGCTTGGCACCCAGAGAACACAAACGCTCATTTCCACATACTTCTGCATTAAAATATGGTCAACAGCTCTGCCCACCCAAACACAGGGGTACAATGTGCCACTGTAAACAGCCCTTAGAGGAACCATCCGAGACCTGCCTATCTGCAGAAACACGGTCCCAGCTCCAGCTGGACAACGGTTACACAAGCAAAGACAAGCACACACACACACACGCAACATACAGATCAAATAGCATTTTTTATTTAGCTTTCTCATATACACAGACCAGTGTGTCTGTGTATATGAGAAAGCTAAATAAAAAACACTGTATATGTACGAAAGCATAGAAATTCAAGACAAAGACTCCAACCACACAGAATTTTCGATAATTTAATAATTTACTAAAAAAGAGTGTAAAAGATACAGATCTTTTCCCCAAGAGAGATCTGACTGATATTGATATTCAAAATGATAACAGGTGTATCAAATTTGCAAACTTGACTTTTTTTTCTTCTTTAGTGCACTTTACCAATACACTAATCTTACCCATCCCTCCCTGACCCCAGCAATCCTCGAACCCCAGGCCTGACAGATACTCATATAATAATAATTAAAAAAAAGAAGTTCACGGCAAAAAGGCTTCCATGAGAATCACATATGATAAAATAAATCAAACCAGCGTGAAATGTACAGCTTTCTTAATCTCCAAAAACGCATCTTAAACGTGTATGTGTACAAACATGCGAGGAATTATACAAATAGCAGGGGTATTCGGGGCAGGAGATGATGAAACAGGAAGTTTAACGCTTTGCTTTACAATTTTAAAACCACCACTAAAATAATGCATATTAGTTAAACATACAATACATTTTTAATGCTCAAATGCATACTTTTATATCTATTGCCTATTTCAAGTTTATTTTGCAGAAAAAAATTCATAAATATATCTGCATTATTTAGTTCCTTAACTTAAATCATTAAATAAAAAAAGGCTAAAAGACAACATTTCTTGATATTAACCATAACAATAAAAAGTATAGGAAACTAAAATGCATTATCTTTGATAACAGATGTATATTTCTTGATTTTTTAAAGAGAATTTAAGGAATAGACTTTCCCTCCTCACATGTGACTGATTTAAGGAGGCACATATATATTAGGGCTAAGACAAAACACTTGATGACAATTCAGCTGGTAATGACCATGTTGCAGATAAAACACTGCAGTCAAATAAGCTATAGGGGCCGTTTCTTATGGATGTGTGAGTGTAAAAAAGCGTGCGGACGTTCTTATAAACCACCGCCCTTTCCCACTCTTTGTCGACATTCTGGCATTTGTCCACTTCCTCGGTGTGCACCTTAAAATCACGGTTTACGCTAACTTGTCTTGCTGCCAAACATTTGGTGTAGTTTTACAACACTGAATCAAGTGGGGACCAGAAAGTCACGCAGCACGACAGCATAAGAATATATTACTGTACAGCTTTGAGCATGTGAAACGCAAAGTGTCGTTACTGTAAATCAGTCATGTTGCGTGAAATGTTTACATTATTAACAGTGCATATTTTTTTCCATTTTCTTTAAAAGAAAGCCAGGCATAAAATCCCTGAAGACTGCATAAAAAAAATCACTTAGCTGATTGTCTCAAATATTTAGCCCTAATATATACTGTATGCATTTATATTACACGATGCTATATATACACACACGTACATATGGCATTTTACCAACTTTTCTTCAATTTTCTGTAAAATTAAATTTTCTAATTGCAAGGCTGCATAATGTAAATTTGGAGGCCTTGAATTGTTATTTTTTAATCAGATTTTTTTGTTTTAATTACTAAAATAATTTCAATTCTTTGTAAATGTCAGTTTTACAATATACACAATTACATTTGTTTTTTGGATTCATTTCTCAAAAAAAATCAGTCCATCACATTTGTATCTATAACAGTAAAACAGTCGCTTCAGAGACGAGGGGGAAAGTGCCTTTATCGAATGTTTGTCCTCAGAGGACGAGCAAGTTCTCCGGCTTCTCATCGACGATGGCACGATCCCTATTAGTAGCATGTTAGCAAATTACTTCAAGACAAGTTCGGTACGATAAAATACAAATAGGAAAACATGTCGTCGAACGAAAGGAACTTCAGATTTGCTCTGCAGAGTCAGTACTTTGTCATCCGGAGCTGTGGCTTGTGCTCTTCAGGACGAAACGGGCCAGTGGAAGTGGGGCAACAATCCTGGTTCTGGTTCTGATTCTACAGGCTTTGGTCCGTAATGCTGGTATAATTATACCCTGGGTGAGGGACCTGTACTGGCTTCACCTGCCACCACTGCAGAAACCACGCCCAGATCCCAGGCGGGCGTTGCGATTGGTTGTGACTCGGCCATTCCTTCTGTCACGGGCTGTGATTGGACAGGGTCTCTCCTGGTACGCCCTTACACTGACAGAGCAGCACACAGCAGTTGGACAGAGCCGACACGTCTGCCCAGAGCCGACACGTCTGCCCGTTTTATCCGTCCAGCCGAGGACTTTCTCCAAGTTTAAATGCGTTCAGGGAACGGCTTCAGGTTTGCGCTGAAGGCACACCACAGCGAGCGGCCTTAGAAGGCATACGCAGGCGCGCTGTAACAAGTCAATTCTTCTACATTCTACTGACACCAGTCTTTCTGTACAAGAACGTGCCGGCACCAGACTGCTACAGAAAAATGCAACCCGCTGTCTCCCTGAGCCAAAGGTGTCTCTCCAGCTGTGTGCACTAAAGGGGCACAAGAGGAAGTGCATCTCTTGCGTGGCGGGGGAGGGCGCGACCATTCTCCAAAGTCCTCGTTCAACGGCTGAGAGGAAACAGGAATTCCACTGTCTGGTCCCTCCTCCCCCTTAAGTCTATAACAAGTTCAGTATGGCGTTGTACATGTGTGTGAGGACGGCCAGGTGAGCAGGTAGGCAGGAGCGGCGGTCTTGTGTTGCAGGACTACAGGTCAGCCAGGAGAGGGCATTGTACTGCTCCAACACAAACCTGGAAATGAGGAAAAGATTTAAGATGTAAGACTGAGGGTCTTATTAATGAGCCATTTTAAGCCCCCCCCCCCCCCCATGACACCTGCATGCTGACATCCTAAACAACCTCTCTGTATCAAAATGGAGAACACGAAGGCATGAAAGAAAGGGCATTACAGGCAAATTCATTTGCAGACATTCGTTAAGTCTGACGTTTTCATTTAATAAGACCGTCAATTAATGACAGAGGTCAGACAGCCAAAAGGAAACTCAGCTCTGCCCTGCTCCACCCTAAGGTGGCTATCCAGGAAAGAGGGAGGGCACCTGAGCACGTCCGAGGTGGTCTTGGAGTCCAGAGGATGGGGACTCCTCTGTGATGTCTTGTTGGAGAGGAGCTCATCCGTCTGGGCGATGGAGATGTGGTGATGGAGTGAGGCCTGGACAGGAGGAATCATTTTAACGTGCGATCACTGAGCTCAGTGTACCTGCACTGGTTCTGTCGGGTCATGATTCTCTCTGCTTACACCGTTACTCCTAAACCCTTGTCTTAGTGCAGCCATTAAGCAGATCACAAGAATTTATTTCATTCTCAATATGTTAAACATCCATAATAACCTTTATTTACATCCAAAAGAATAAAAACAGCTAAATTGTACAATGGTTCTAATTTTAAATGTTGCTGTAGCAATTTACACTGTTTTAAAACAAACAAAATTTGTTCCACATGGAGTAGTGAAGTCACAATGGCAAATTGGATTGTGTGGCCTCTACATTCAGAGAAAGGTGGAGACGGATTGCTGTCCATCACAAAACATCTTCTCAGCCTCTTTATACCAGTCTCCAAGCACAGACTTCAAAAATAAAGTGTAGGACAGCGGTCAATAAGTGAATGTCTACTGTATGTGCACTTTAATGGAAATCAATTTTCAGCATGTGTATATATATCGCGCGCACACACACACACACACACACACACACACACACACACACTATTGGATCCTGATAAGCAAAATGGTGGCCCTATGAGTTTGCCCAAAACAACTTGGCTTGACAGTTAGTGCTCCTGTAGGGGGGAGGACGGGGGTCTTTAACTGCTCATTGACTCTGGAGGCTCCTGCTCATAGCAGTTGGAGTCGGGGGGGCGCTCACCTTGAGGAAAAGCGGACACTGGTTCTGTGCCTGTGGACAGGAGGCCCAGAACCAGTGCGGCAGGTCATCGGCGCGAGCGGTGGACACGTAGTAGCCCAGGGCTAGCGGCTGCTGCTTCAGCTCCTCTGGCGCTTCTCTGGAGAGCAGCCTCTCGCCCTGGCTCTGAACAGAGAGGCACGCACACACACACACACACACACACACACACACACACACACACACACACACACACACACACGCATCAGGCCCTGGCCCTCCACTCAGTCCCTCTTCTAATGTACGGTGTTCGTGTTTTGTGGCCGAATCATTTCAGTTCAGACGCAACTATACGACCATTCGGCCTGAGTTTAATTACACTGCTCAGGAAGATGAGGGCCAGTTGAAAAAAAAATGACAATAGAGCAGTGCATTCTGGTTAAAATTGTTTCATTAGCAAACCAGTAACATTTTATAACCATATTAAAATGAGCAAACCCCTATTAAAGCACGTTTGGCCTCACAGGGGAATGATTTTTAGGCGTGTATATAAAAATAAGTTCAAACATTTGTGTGGGGGGGATTTGCACGTAAATTTCTCTTTAGGTTTTTCCCGGTTCCGTGACCCCAGCTCCCCCCGGCTCACTCGGTTGTGCTGGAAGTGCGAACTCCCACTCATGCCGCATGGCGAGCCTGGCGAGGGCACTGGGGACGTGTTCGGGGAGGGGTGCAGGTTGCCCGTGATCAGCATCATGTCGTGTCCAAAGTCGTTCTCCAGCTCGTCGGGAAAGGGCAAATCGAACATGTCGTCTGGAAAAAGGTTAAAGGTCACGGACTAGAGCCTTCACACCCCTCCCACTCATAATCAGATGAGACAACAGCGCACCCTTAAGGTAAAGCTATATACTTAATTGCAGGTTAATTGTAACATCCCATTAAAACTGTACAGAGTTACTTTTATAGCTTAACAAATTAAACAGAGTTCGAGGAAAATTACTCACATAAAATGGTTCTAGGTTTGTAAAGATTTTTCTGTCCACTATTATGTAATTGTTTTAAATAGATCGTAGATGCACAGTGAAGCGGGATAAGTTATAAAGCATCCACACCATTAAGAGGACATTACTGAGCCTGACACAGTGATTGTGCAGGGAAAATTGGCAAGTAGGTTTGAGGTGGGCAGTGGACAGGTACCAGGGTTGTCTTCAGTGGGGTAGGTGCCAGGGGCAACCTGGGTGGTGGCAGACGTGGGGAAGACCAGGATGTGGGTGCAGGACGCGTCCTGTGGCGTGTTGAGCTGCGAGGTCTGGAGGTTCAGCGCGGTGCTGCGTCCAAAGACGGAGCCCATGGTCACTGCATCTGTGCACGCGCACACACACACACACACACACACACACACACACACACACAAACACACACACACAGTTCAGTGCAAGTCCATAACAGGTATAACATATAAATACTGGTATGTAACCAAAAAACTTGCAAGAAAATCTTGTTAAAAAAAAAAAAAAACTTTAAGTCCTCTACTTTTTAACTCTGACTATGATGGCTATGTGGTCCATTAATAACAGCTCCTATAGATGCAAAAACCAGGCTGCAACTGCATGTAATGTGTGCAGGGGGCACTGTGGAGCAACTGCAAGAGGCTCTGTGGTACGCTGCATCTACCTGGCATGACCACAAAGGAGCCCTGTGGCTCCATGGCGACCAGGCAGGCGCTGAGGATGGAAGGTGAGTCACTGGTGGAGATGCCACACATGCGACACGCCTCCCACAGCTGACGGCTGATGGAGTGCAGGGAGTGCTCCCCAAGGAGGACACTCCAGTCTATAGACAAGGAGGAGGAAGAGGAGGAGGGGAAAAGGAAGGGAAGAAGTGGATAGCAGGGGGATAGAGGAGATAAGAGGGTTAGGAACGAGAGGAGGAAGAGAAAAAGAGAGGAAGGAAGCAAAAAGGAGAGAGAAAAAAGAGGAGAGTAATTTAAGTAGTAATAAGTATGTTAAAGAATGAATACGTGTAGACGAGCGTTTTCCCTATATAAACTTATTTCATGTCTCAAATGCAATGACTACTGAAATTTTCTTTCAAAAAAGTTACCTTTCAGTTCCCCATGACCTAATCGTCCCAACCGACCAATCACTATCCTCCAGGGCAATGAGGTCATCTGGATAATTCCAATGCACCACTCCCACAGCTTCTGCAGCCCAATTTTTCTAGGGGAAATCTTGGACTTCCGTGACCTAAACAACACACAGACGATGTACAAGGAAAAGGAACATTGAATGTCAGACAGACAGACTTTCATTTTTGCGGAACATTAACACTGTTCGCTTCCTACAAATGTTAAAAAGGACAGGAGGGAGGTGGAATTTTGACAGTCAGGACAGCTTGAAAATGATGATGCTGAGAATGAGCCTTGCTGCAGGGTCTGCATTTCCTGATCCATTAACCGTAAGCGACACTTGTGTGAGGAGGTACATCACAGCACAGTACCTGCTAGGCATGTCCACATTAATGATGCAGGTCTCCAACAGCTCCCCCTGCTGGTCCGTGCAGGACACCAGGATCCAGCGCTGGTCATGTGAGAGGCAGTAGCCCACGAAGAGCACGCCGTAGCGGGCGGCGCCCTCAGTGCAGGTTTCGCCCGGCTCGGGCTGCTTGCTGCGCGTGGGGCCCAGGATGAAGGGCGGGGCGTACAGCTGCAGCGGGCTGGGGCGCTGCAGTCAGGCGAGACGCACACGGGCCACGAAGTCAAGCCAAATCGCTACGAGCTCATGTTTATTTAAAGGCCACTTGGAATTCGTAAAGAGCGATCTGTCACAGATGGCGTACTAAGCATATCATTAATTCTGAATCCAGCATGAATTCCAAATACCTTGTCAGTGTGATACTTTAACACTGTATTATTTCCTTCATATACCATTTTTATTGGATCTCAGCTATAGAAAAAATTCAAACAAGTCAAACGTGTGAACATGTTTATTACAAAACCAGTTTGTTCAGCCCTGTTCTACTTGTTGCCTAGTGAACAAGAAGGTAACATAACAAACATGCGCTTTGTTCACACACTGAAGAGCAGGCTTGTGCGTGTGTGTGTGTGTTTGTACATGTGCTGCGATACCTGAAAACAGAAAGTACTAACGTGGCCACGCATGTACATTACATGTATGTGCGTTTGTACATATGTGTATGATGTGTTTGTATGTGTCCACTCCACGCGCGTACAGCACACGCATGCACATGTCTGTGCTCGTCTCGGGTGGGAGCGCACCTCCGGGTTCCGCAGGACCGCGTCCACCGTGGAGGCAGTCCCGAAGCCCGTCAGGGACTTGATATGCGTCTGAGTGGGCAGCAGCCGGCGGCACTGCGAATAGGCGGAGAACGCCAGCGACCGCAAGTGCTGCAGGTACAGTGGGCTCTCTCCACTTGCGGGCCGGAGCAGGTACTGGCACGGCACCACCTGGGCGGCGAGAAAGCGGCTCACATCAGTGGAAAACAGATGGAAGAAACCAGCTTTGGGCCTCTGGTTTAACCTCTGCCTGTGGTTCACTCAGCCAAGTCACCTTCACTTATTAACACTGCATGTACCTGGAGCACTAATGCTGCCCGCAGGGTCTCCGGCAGCGTTTGCACCATCTCCGCGTAGCACCGCAGCAGACCCAGCAGCCACACGCCGTCCGCCTCCGCCTCCCCGTCGCCTCGCCCGCTGCCTCCTCCCCCACACAGAAACGGGTTCACCAGGTACAGCACAATGGCAGGTGGTTGGGTGTGGCTGTCCACTGAGTCAGCCACAGTGGGCATGCCGATGCGCTCCCTCTCTGCCGAGCTGGGGGTGGGGGGTGAACAGACGGGTTAGACACACACACACACACACAAACACACACACACACACACACACACACACACACACACACACACACACACACACACACACACAGAGCAAGACTCCATCCCACATACACTGACCAGGGTAGCTCAATATACGTCATTTAGAATTATGTAAGTCAGGCCAATTCTCTCTTCTGATGAAGGTGTCATGAAAAGCACTATACTGCCTTTTGCTTTTATTGAGTTTATCATAAAATTTGTCATTGTAAACCTTCTGCAATCAGGCACTGATCTGGACCTTTGGCCCAAAACCTGTGTGTGTCTGTAAAGCAGGCCCACACCTCTCCATGTTCTCTCCTGGGACAGCTGACACTGCAGATGCATTCTGGGAATTTTTGGCTTCAGGAGCGTCAGCCTGGGATCCCTCCATTCCAGATGGCTGGCTAGGCGTCGCCCCCGCTGGTGTCGAGGTGCCGTCGATGACTTGGGCCGGTGCAGAACCGTCTGCCACGCCAGAGGCGGGAGCGGGCTGGCTGGGGTTGGAGGACTGGGATGCGGGTGTGGCCGAAGTGGGCGGAGACTGAGGCTTGGGGGGTAGGAGGAGGCTGGCGTCCAGAGTGAGGCCTGCCAACTGGGGGGCTGAAGCAGAAGCAAGAAAAGGGCGATTGGAACCAAAGTGCCATCAGCGTCCGCTCCCAGCAGAGCCCCTCTCAGAGAAGACTGAGTGAGAGACAATGAAGCAGTCAAAGGGTCACACTGATAAAGTGGAAGAAAGTGCTCATTAGGGAGACAGCTGTCTGACTGAAAGACGGACGACCAGACAGGCAAACGCTGAGAAGGGGAGGGCCGCCTCTCACCCAGCTGCTCCCGGCACGTGTGCGCATATAGCTTCAGCCTGCTGATGTTGCTGTCCTGGTGCTGCGCGGCCCACGGCTCCGTGAACCACTGCTCCAGCGGGTCCTCTGCCGGGGCCTGTGAATCCACGGTGCCCACCCGGACAATACCGTCCCGGGACACCTTCGCTAGAGGCCGGTGCTTCCCTAGACGGCAGGTCTGGAAAGATGGGAAACATGGCAGCAAAAAGGGACAGATCTGTGTAAACAGACTGATGTGCACACAGGAATAAACTTTATGTATGTTATGGAAGAAGATGTAGTATGCACTTACACCAAGAAAAAATAAATATTAATGTTGTATAATTTATGTAATACAAATGCTCAGTATTGTTAATTTTTAGTTTACAGTGTCTGTGAGTTTCTGTGATTTTTGGTAAGATGAAAATTCAATTTAAATGTTTGCTGTCATCTCATAAACCACAAAATGTTCAAATTCACCAGTGTGGAGTGACGAACGCAACCCCTAACCCCACACACACCCGCGATAACGCAACCCTAACCCCACGCACACCCGCGATAACGCAACCCTAACCCCACACACACCCGCGAT
>JABJVR010000095.1:1462347-1497626 GCA_025773905.1 Chitala chitala | reverse complement strand
CTGTACTGTGGACTCCCCCAGCCCCAGGAAGCTACTCTTCCAACAATCATGTCTCTCAGAAAATCTACATACAAGATCTGTTCAAAATGTATACATAAAGTTATAACAGATCTTTGGCAAACGTTATAACTGATCTTTTAAGAAGTTAACTTTCCCAGCCCCTGATCGCGATCTCGCTGCCATTCTGTTTTATTTTTTTTATTTCCTTTCTGCACTTCAAAAGACTTCTCTGCCAAAAGGTTATCAACTGTTCCTAAAGACTTCTCCTTTCTACTTGAGCTTTTAAACATCATGTTTTACATTTGGAACAGGCAGGAAAAAGACACACTCAAAGGCTTTGATTTAAGTCAAGCAAGCACTTGACTTGCAGACCATAATGTTAAGGCAACGTTATGGTAACAACGCCGCGTGTCACAGCATTGGTATGCGATTATACTGCTGTTTACGTTGAGCTGCAGAAAAAAAAAAAACCCGGGTGAAACAGACAGATGCTTATCCAAGACGAACAGCTTAATAGTTTTTCAAGGTACTTCTGTAATGGGTTGCGGACGACCTCAGAGACACATACATCTTAACCGTTACAGTTGTCAGGGAGAGTTGCAAAACAGTTTCACTTCTTTATTTTCCTTCGAGTTCACAAAGGGCTGGTTGCTCTGTCGCTTTAACCAGCTGCAGCACAGATACAACGATAATGTAAAGAGAAAAAAAAGGGGGGGGGCCACTGAGACAAAATGAGAAAGGAAAGCAAGAACACTTGTTTGAACTTGTTTGTGTTTTTAGAGCAGGGTGTGGGTGTAATAATGGCTGAGTGAAAGTGCATTTTTCACCTGCACGACCTGTGTATACCTGTCTTGGCAGTCCCACGTGTGTCTGAGCTCATGCATGTAGAGTTCACGAGGACGTACACACTACATACGCCAAGCGACGGCCATGGCACCCCAACCACCCGATGCTGAAAGTACATGTTTATTTCATTTGCCCCACCCCTCCTCTGTACACTGCGGTTTAGCTGCCATGTGGCCCAAACACAAATGAGCTCTGATGGAACTGGGTCGCAGCTCTTGCCCTCAGCCAAGCCCTGCCTCCCTGCAATGGCCCCCTCTTGTCACTAGGGGGAGCCCGTAATAATGTGAGTCACACAAAGGCTGTGCTATTCACTTTAGGAGGGAAGTCTTTAGTCATATTACAATTTCTTAGCATATACAAGTCTAAGAGGCTATGACTGTGGGGATGAAATGTATATTCAATTCAGTTTTCTTTACAATCATAACATCCTCCTAATACCTCTCCAGAAGTATTACAATTACTATTTTAATCACGTATAGTGTATGAATGCTGTTGAAATCATGACAAGTTCAAACGAATGCAGAGGACCAGGCCAACAGCAGCACCACAGCAAATGACTACAGAAGTGAAGCTGTTGGGTTCATGCTGGTGGTAACCATGGGAAAACCCACACGTTCCAGTCATTAAGCTCCAACGGCTCCTGTTTGATGCAACCACATGTGCAATTAAAGTTACAGCTGAAAACACAGGGAAATGTGCAAACTGCTAAAGCTAGGCTCAATTAGCAGCCCACTGGCCAAAACTGGACATATGCAGCTTTCAGCTAGCCCCAAGTCATCCTTAAAAGTTTTGCTATATTCACTGGAGGATGAGGGGAGTGTTCACCGCCCAGTATATTAGGTGCGTGAGAATTTGGTCCCATGTATAATCTAATGGATAAGCCCTGCAGAAAACCCTTGGGGATGGCATCAAGGAATTCCAGGTGATCTTTAAGATATTATCAAAGAAAAGTATCATCATAAGCACCCAGTAATCCAATGAGAATCAAGACATGCAGGTCAGTGCAACAGGGTCAAAGGTTATCAACAGGTGCCTCTCACGCACCCTCTGTTAAAATGTGGATCCCTTGCCTAGGCACAGGTCCGCTCCTAGCCCACACTGAGAACATCTGCATTCCATATCCATATCTGGTCTCATCAGATCAACCTCCCATTACTATACTACAGACACCTCCCTTTAGGTCTTGCCCATCCTCAACAGCATCAAGCCTTTTTCCAGCGTTTCCAGGTACACGTGCAATTCCACAGCAATGATGTCCACGTCGCTTCCACACCGAGGTACTCTGGGATTATCGTTCGGCGTTTCTGCCTTCTGACGACGCTTAAGCGTTACTAACAAAATTCAAACAAACATGCGGCAAACGTCACCCCGTTATGGAGAGTGAGGAAGAACCACAAAATTTAGACCTAATTTCTCGCATAAAGACAACTAAAACTGTGCTCGTTCAACACCCTAGTGAGAATCTGAGAACTGACCTGCAATAAAACAGACATTAACAGCTGCCTGCCCTGATCCATCATCAAGATCAAAATTAAACAAACAAACATGTCAGGAAGTTAATCACTACCCAGGTGCTAGTATGAACTATAATCTGACATCAAGAATAACTACAAGCGGTAACATGAAAAAGTCACTGTTCACGCAGACAGCCAAACAAGTGTAATTAGTGTACTTGCGCACTGCTGTTTTGTTGCGTTACATAATGGGCGATAAAATCCATTTGATGAATTTACCTAAATGAACACTTAACCTACTAGTACACTTCCGTCAACTGCATCTGTGTCATTCACTGTTTGATTTTGTTTTTCATGTTTTGTCCACAATAAGACCATATACCTTTGAGTAATGTGTCTAATTAAAAATGGAAA
The DNA here is from genome assembly GCA_025773905.1 of Chitala chitala. Taxonomy (NCBI): domain Eukaryota; kingdom Metazoa; phylum Chordata; class Actinopteri; order Osteoglossiformes; family Notopteridae; genus Chitala; species Chitala chitala. The sequence continues at coordinate 1,494,912 of JABJVR010000095.1, read as the reverse complement.
AAAGATACAAATAGAGCTGGGGGAGTTACCCTGCCCCAGTTGTCCAGGGTGATGTTTTTTTTTATCCTGAAGAAAGGACTAAATTGATTCCATTTAATCATAAAAAAAGCTTCATAAAAACTAATAATTTTAAGCCACGTTCTACAAAAGTACCATCATAGATGGTATTTTAAAAAGGGAAACTGATCTCATAGCTTATGCTTGAACCTTTGACAGCTTGCATTGGAAAAGATGCATAACAAGCAGAGCTTATGATAAATTATTTTTTCAGAATGTCGTTTAGCAGAAGAAGGTCTTCAGCCGGCCAGCTGCATGCTGGCAGGCTCTCGGCACAGCCATTCACATTGCTGCACGTTACCCAGAGCTCATCTCTGCAGCTAAATATGTTCTCCAATAACCGCGCCATGGCTCGAGTACCAATTCGGCCATTTTTTTTTTTTTTACGTAATTCATTTTCATCTGACAATGGCGAGAAAAATCTTGAGAAGGGCTGCGCCTGTCCTCCTCGCTGACACACGCCTATCAGTAATGGTGAGCTATATTAAAGAGCTGAAACCGCAGAGGATCCGGGGCATCGGTAACAGCTCCGCTCCCCTGGCGGCAGAAGAAAGAGGAGGAGGCTCCTGGCACACACCCAATAGTGGCAGCGTCTGTTTGGCCCTGGAAATCCTCCACTTCGCCCCCCCACCCCTCCAAATAGGAATTAACGACAGGCTTTTCTCGCCAGCTTTTCCTGACACCTCAGATAGCTCGCCTCTGAGATTGACTGACAAGCCTTTCATTTCCGCGCAACTAACTCCCCCCCATCTCCATCTTATACATGTAGTTTCTTTCAAATTTAAGTGTGCACACACACATTTGCACATGCACAAAACGATTTATACCTCCGTCGAACATTTCTTCATTAAAACACAAGCCAAACATAATCAAGTTAACACACTTGTTTAACGTGATGTACTTGCTGCAAGTTTAACACTAAACAGGGCTGGCTTCAAAGTTAAGGTTATGAATAAGTCATATAGTTATTGTTGTTCACTTCTGTGATCCTCTGTAAGCAGCGTGATTGAAGCAGCATTTGCAATCTTCTCGTCCTTCACACTGACTGACATTCACTTGTTCTTCTCCAGCATCTGTTCCTCCTGGCCGGGCCTCCGGAACTTCAGCTGCGGCTGTGCGTTTTCAAAGAGCACACGGAGTCCGTCGCCTCCCCGATGATGTCACATGTAAACAACGCTACTGCAGCCCTCATTGGCTGAGCCTCATCCAGGTTCTCCTGTTACATGATCACAAAGCCAAACCAACCCTCGCTGTAACCTCTAAAGGATTTTGCAAACTAGCTATGCAAGGTGAAAAAAGTCAGAAACGGTTTAGTTTTGGTTCTTTTAAGAATCTCAAAATGTAGGCTCAGGTTTAAATGGCCATATTTGATTTGATGTGCCTTCAGGACTTACCCCGCAGTTAGCAGTTAAAGTCCACCACCTGCAAGATGGGCAATTTTTTAATTCTTGCTTCAAATGGGGGGGGGGGTCCTTCAACAATGACCAGATCAGAGAACTCTGTTGGCTCAGGACACTGTGGCACTGCCCACTGTTATGCCACAATCAAGGAGATCAACAGAAACTCGAAGACAAGGAGGGGAATCAAGCCAAAACACCCAGAGTCAATTAAGGATTGAGTGGTTATACAGCTAGATGTGTGAGCTGGTGTGGTTCTGGGAGGGGGTGCACTAAATTCATCACTCCTGCAGGGGGTAGTGTTTTCATACATCGTTCCTCTCTGGTCCAGGAAGGGGAGACATAGAGACATGCACACCTTAAATTTCATCCTTTCTGTGGGTGACTGCTTGGCTACATTACTAGAACCAGAGGCAACAGCTTCCAATGTGACAGCAGTGAAAGCTCTGCTGAGACTCTCCTGAGTCAGTCCACCCTACAGGTCCTACAGAGACAGCACCAGTTTAAAAAAAGCTCAAAAGCAAAAGGCTTTGGCAGGACAGAACCAGCCATGGAGGTTCCCTTAGGAAATCCAACTCAACTGTAGTTATACAGCCATAGATTTGCCACCATAGTGCAGCTTGGTCATGGTCACATGACTCCTACTGCCCTAGCAATACAGATGGCCACCTTCCTGATCTATCCTAGGCCACCACCGTGAAGCACGATCTCAGGGGGCTGGAAGGAGGGGATACATTGTCAGCATTTCTCTTGCCGCAATAACGCACATGTCTCCAACATGGACCTCCGGGCCCAGCTGAGGCACACGTCGGCCGGATATCGCCCTCACTTGGGCCGACGCGGATTCGTTCGCACCAGGATCAGCGCACGGCCCTAATCGTTTCTGCACAGCACAGCAGACTGCCGGGCTGCTGATACAAGCCCGCGGCAGAATTAGCCACATGCGCGGGGAATGCTAACAAGCGCACAGAAGCCTCTCTCACTCTCAGCCCTCCGCTCCGAGAGGGCTCACGTGCTACGCACCAGAGCGGTGTCACATTACACACCAATGGGGAGGCACATTACGCACTAATGGAGCAATTGGAGCAATGAACAAGAAACGATTAACCAGAGACTGCATGTAATGGGCTAAAAGGACTTGTATCTGAATTGTACCAAAAACACAGAGTACTTAAAAACATAACAATAATACATACACTAACAAAAACCACACTAACAAAAACAGAGATAATTACTCCCATAAATATTTCATTGCTACATAAAAAATTAACAGTATTTTTAAAATTAAAACGCTGCCTTAATGTCAAACATTTGAGCGTTCTTCTGTGTTCCTTTACCGCCTGTGATTCCCGCTGCTGCCCCTGCCATAAGCCGGTTGTGACGGGGCCAGTTGCCAAATCAAAAAGGTTGAGCCATCATGTGCTACGCATGATTCAGTGGTTCGGGATAATCAGCATGCCTTGGTTTTCAACAGCAAAGCGCTCCGTTTAACCATTTCTGTCACGGCGGACGCGGTCACATGACTCCGTCATTTGCATTTACTGATTCCTGACATGCCGGTACCACCTGCTGTCCATCCACCCAAGCACATGTGATGGTTTCTTACCACCACGTCACATCATCATCAGTGCAGGTTCCTCAGGCAGAAGAGCCACTCTCCAATCAACACTAACCTCTGTTAAGTCCCATTGCCATAATAAGGTGGGCAGCAGCACTGAAACGGTTGTGTACAAACAACATTAAGTGAACGGCACAGACCGAAAGTGAATACGCTTACTACAAACAGAGCACTTTGAAATTCTAGGCTGGCGGATTCGTCTGCGAGAACCACAGGGAGAATGGGTAGGGCATGAGAATGAGGGAAAGAGAGTGGAGGAGGAAGGGACAAAGGGAAGAGTTAAAAAAAAGGGAAGGAAGAACTGCAGTGACTGGGAGAAAAGATGGGTTTCAGTGGACCCTGGATCCCAGCCAGTTTGACCCGTACAGAAAATGCAGAGCCGAGGCCAGACAAAAGCTGACAGTGTTATCCAACACAGTTACGTAATGTGACAGTCACTGATCTCTCCTGTCTCATTTCAGTTCAGCTCTGATCAGAAAAAAAATAAACACAGCAGCATAGTCCTGGAACATGCCAAATCTAACTGGTGCAGAGTCTTTGATTGGCACCACTTCTACAGCCAACTGCTTCCCCTCCTCGACAATATCAGGAACATGCAGCTTTAGGCGGCATTCCTATTGATCTGAGAAGTGAACACGCAAACAACCAATGGGAAAACAGACAACAGACACGCTCCCGCCCCATTAAAGATATCTGTAGCTGCCATTTCCATGAGAATTTTGGAAAGAGGTTTTGTTTCCCATGAAAAGAAAGGCCTCTGATGAAAAGAATGGACTCTCAGACAATTCAGACAAGAGTTCAGGCGTCTTTGAAATGACGCCATTGTTAATTAGTCAACAACCTGGTTCCATGTGTTATATACATCCTTTCTGCAACCTCAAGTTCTAGGCTAGGAAAAAAATAAATCACTAAGTTTGTATGTTTTTCCATAATATTCCTTAAAATAAGCTTTGTTTTAAACTCAACAGCCAAACCATCCCACTGTCAAGAAAGGGTTAGGGCTGTAAAAACAACACTTCGCACATTATCCACTAAACACACTTGCACTATAATCGGAGTGATGCGTAGAGAAGACACGCGCGTATCTGTCATTCAGACCAAAGTGCCACAGCACACGGTCCTTGGCTTTGGACTTGGCACATTTTAGTGCTGTGTAGAATAGAGTGCAAGACATTATTTGCAGCAGTGCTGCCGTGCATTAGCACTTCACCCACGGTTTTCCCCTGCTGAACCAGACGTTTTGGCAACACGTTTTGTGCATGTAAAGACATTCATGTTCATACCAGCATATCCCAAATCCTGCACATTATAAACATACATTGTACAAAAATACAGAACTGACTTGTTTTAAATGCACCCCTCCCCCATACAAAAAAGATGCAGTGCCCCAGTGCACTCCAGTCCTGTATGTCATGAACTGTCACCCACTGACCCCCCACCTTCCTGTCAGGCTGACTCATGTATCTAAAAGTGCCCCCCAGTACAACTGCTAAAAGGATCGCTGAATCACTGGCAGTTTCAGCTGAGCTGTCACCCAACACTGTATGTCACTTGCACTCACAAGAGGTCATGGTAACGATGACACACAAGACCATGGTACACCCCGCTACACACAGACTCAAGCTATTTACCAACTGTTTTGTGTAGTTAACACTGAAAAGTAGCTTATCAGATGTGTAGAATTCACCCTGTGAAGCTTCAGCAAAAACCATTTTAACGGTTATTGGGCTCTGTCAGTTTTTTTTTTTTGAGTACTTAACAGGTCACTAAGAGGCCAGCCAAAATACTTTCCTTTATATGATTCATCTTCTTCTGTTGAAGCAGATAACAATAAACCCCTCCCACCAATACTGTACCCAATCACATTTGCTAAAAAACATAGCTCCGCCTTCTTGATGTCTGCTGTACGGCCCTCCCACCACTGGGCTAGTCATCCTCACCGTCCTTCAGGCAAGTTGCAGAAGCAACTACCATTATTCCTTACACGTTTCTGATTTTGTGTTTATTTTAATTTGCAGTTTAAAGCACAAAACCCAATCAAGTTCACTCCAGAAAAACACTTCCAGTGCAGAAGCGTCTTGTAAAGAATGAAGGTTGCGGTTTCATGGCGGGATGGGCTCTTTGAAGGCTGCAGTGCTGCAGCACGCGGTGCAAACAGGGTGCCCAGTGCTGAAGCCGTCTTACTGAACACCATGAGGTGTAGAGGACAGATGAGAACCCAGTGGCAGGCAGGTTCCTCTGCAGCAGATAGTCCACCGCTCCTCATAACGGCTGTCTGTTTCCTGAACACTGTTAGCTACCCTTCTCAAACATGTGCTCTTAATTAAAGTGCTTAAAATGTATGGAGAGGGAAAAAAAAGTGTCTGAATTTTTCTGACAGATTTCTTGGCAGTCTAGAGCTTTCCACTCTTCTGGATTCTGCAATTCCCTCTTCATTCTTAGCATCCTGTACTGCATGGAGTTTGTGTGTACCCCCCCACACACACACACACACACACACACACACACACACACACACACACACACACACACACACACAGAGATGCTCACATGCGCGCACAAAAAAAAATTATCCTACATTTAAATTTTAAATCTTCCATTTTCCACTGTTGGCTCATCACACAGACGGCGCACGTTCTGCAGTCAGGAGCTGGTAACCTGTGACACAGACAAATCCATCTGCCATCTTATACAGTAACTCAGGTTTACAGCCTATCAGTCCCACACCCATTCTTTTTTAAACGCTTACAAAAAATGCACCTCTTCCCTCTCTATAATCATTAAACTGCCTTGGCTCCAATTCAGAGACGCTTGTATCATCTCCGTAGTTGTTTTTTCGGACGAGTGTCTTCCTGTTTAAGGCCTGCCGGTGCGGCGACAGAGACATGGGCAGGCGCTACGAAGATAAATCTGACAGAAAATGTTTTCACAGTGTTATTGATGTTATTACGATACTGCAGTATTAGAATAACTCAGCCACTTCAGGCAAGTAGCAGACACGTTGTGTGAGATGGATAGCCCCAGTCCACTCAGCCCTCCCCCACCCCCAAGACACACAAGCATTTCTGTCAGCACAGGGGTTGTAATAATAAAAAAGTTAAGCACTACTTCACTATTCCGTGTTAGCAGCACGTTGTGATGTGAAAACACTCTTATTCACTTTGAACGGTGCTGTCAGTCTTTCTCGAGCATGATTAGCGTTACTGAGAGATTTCTGGAATTCCCTCTTTCGCCATGGGCTGTGGGAGAGACAATGCTAGGCACTGGGAGGAAGGGGTTAACGAGTCATAAGGGATGCTCTTATGAGTCATTTCCATGCAGTGGAGTAAGGACCTGGAACATGGATGGAAAGCTGGGGGGTGGCATCATCTAGCACCCCTCCACGCTCCCAACGGGGATTGAAACAGAGGACCCAGTTGGACCTTACGTTTGTTGGGCCTACTCATGAAAAACGGCCTGCTCACACAGAACAGCACATGCACAAATTGGTTGCATTTTTGGGGGAGGGACATAAACAGGGGTGTGGCTATGTGGCTATCCCATTTTTTTTTATTGGACTGAGAAGGATTCTGGAGATGCAGGGTGACTCTGGAGATAGAAAAAAAAGAGGGAAAAAAGGCCAGTCCCCACCCACCAAAGAGAAGTTTCCAGCACATGTCTCTGGAAGGAACAAACACCAAATGATCCTGATTTGGCAGGGGGGGGGTCACTGGCTTCTTCTCCTCATTTCATGCACAAAAATTTCTCCAGGCAACTCCAGGCAATAAACTAAAAACGATATCCAGCAATGAAACTGACCATCTCGTTTAAAAGTACCTCAGATCAGAGAACGCATTTTATGAAAGGAAAACACAAAACTGGACTATACAATAAACTTAAATACCCCTTTCTAAAAGAAAACAAATGGTATTCTAGTAATACTTTCCGTTACACCACCATTACGGCTGAAAGAATGTCATGGTATTTGGTTTCAGCATACGTGTCTTCATCTTTTCCCTGTTTCTATTTTTAAAAAGTATCAAAATCATTCAAATTTTTGTTCTACTTCCAAATTTTGTCCCTCCAATAGAGGTAACGTGATATTCCCAGTTCTCCGCTGAATATTTTCTCTTTCTCCGATATGCATTTTCTCATGGTTTCACTATATAACAGGGTCCCTTCAACGGTACTTTGTATTTCGTAATGCAAGAGAGCAGGGAAAGTATTTCTACAACAGAATTATTTTTCGTGAAAGTGTGTGTAAATTCCAGCCCACAGGATTATATCTGCCTGGCAGTACTGTAACAACGGAAACATCAGGAACACGAGGAGCAGTCTAATTTTCAACATCATGATTCAAGAGCGAAGACCACACTCAGCTGTTCACCAACAAAGCTCTCTGAAAATGCCACCACATTTTGTGGTGAGATATTCTCTGCCTCCTGTTGACCAACCTCATATACTTTAGGCTTTTTTCATCTTAAAAAAAAAAAAAAATCTCTTGTCGTTGGTTCCAGCATAAAAATTGGCTTGAAAGGCATGACTCAAACACGGATGCGTTTTTATTCTATTCTTTGGTCAAACTACAGCAGGCAAGAGAGGAAACAAACATGTTATGGGAAAATGAACGCAGGCTAATATGCACTGATTTAATAAACCAAACTGATTGACAACGGGTTTTGCACTCTGAACTTCAGACTACATCTCGGTGCCAAGCATAGAGACAAGCACTCAACTTCAGCTCAATTAAAGCTAGTCATGATTATTCCCATAAAGATACACTTCAGTAAACAGAAGTCCCATACAAAACACTGTAGCAGCTGCCATGGCTAAGATCCCTTGTATTGCCATACCTCAGCAACGCACCTGTTCCCTTCAGTCTTGACAAACGCTGTTATTAATTTTATCAGACAGGGCTCTGACACTGAAGGCGAGAGAGAGAGAGAGAGAGAGAGAGAGAGGGGGGGGGGGGCAATGAGGAAGCACAGAGTCAGCAGCGAGATTACTCATATCAGGCTAATGTTCCTGCAAGACGGGGCAGAACCTCAGCAGGGACCTGTTTGATCAGCTACTGTGTCGACTGCCTCTCGGTCACATATTCTCAAATTTAAGAGCCTTTACAGAACTATGAGAACCTTTACACACACACACACACACATGCACACACACACGCACGCACACACGCACGCGCGCGTTGCCCAACATCAGGATAGAGAAAACCATGCACCACACAAGGTAATAAGAACAGAAAGCGGCTACAAACCACTGGATTAAGTTACACTGCAAAAAAACTACAGATTGCATGATTGACTGGCCATGAGAAAAGCATGGCTAGCGATACAGACATGTGCATATAGTGTACATCAACACACAGAAAGGCAACTTGTGTCTACACAATGATATGCTTAAGGTCAATGTATTCCTCTCTGTATCTCTCACACACACACACACACACACACACACACACACACACACACAAAGCCTTCATTCTCTCAATCTGCCGCTTTTCATTCAGAACAGAAAAGCTTGTCGAGGGGAAATGTGTCAGCCCAAACACCCCCCCCACCACGTGCCCCACCTCCTGCCTCACTTAGTCCAGCTGGAAAACATCTCCCCTTCACCTCGTCATTGCTGCGTGCTAGCAAACACTGTGCACGGTAACAGGGTCGCAGGCCACACCTGCACGGGCTGAGCAGGGGCGGGAACGGGCTGAGCTAGAGACGCTCGGCCTTGCGGAAGAGATTACAAATATACATCATGGAAGGAACCTCTGCCTGCGTCCTTTCCGAAAATCTCCCCTTGTTTTGTCTTCATGGAGTCGGGCGCTTACAACATGTGACTCAGTTTTTCACAGGCGTGGGCCAAACTGTAAAACTCTCCAGCTCTCCAAGAACATTCTTCTGCGGGGTGCTAAACCATACCAGCTGGTCACACTCGTCCCCATGCGGCTTGCTCTCGCCCTGTTCGCACAGGCACCGGCTCTGCACAGAAGCCTTGCCGTGACCTCAGGTCACGACCCGGCATGACTGGCCTCTGCTTTGCCATGGGAACGGGGTGGGGTGGGGTGGAGGGGGGGTTTCCTCGGGTAGCCGTGTGCACCGTTCCCCGCACAGTGCAGAAGAAGGTAAGAGCACGCTCAGCAAGCGAGATGGAGAGTGAAGAGCTGTAAAGTGGGGCTGAGATGGGCAATCAGCGCCTTCCACAGAAACCCTCATGCGGACGCCAAAAAAAACTCATTCAAGAAGAAGAAGAAGAAGAAACAAATCAAACGGCACTCAGCCATGGGCTCAACCATGGAAAAAACAAAGCATTCCCTCCTCCACTCCTCTGGCTTCCCGACTGTCTGGACCTGAAAGGGTGCCTCTCCTTTGACTTCCTGCATTTCAAAATGAACACATATCCTGTTTTCCTGTAATATATTTTTTTGTTCCTTATTTGCCACCACACTGGACAGACTCAGCTCCAAACCAGCACCTCTAAACACCCCCCCACCCAGGGCCTCTCACACCACAAACATTCCATTTACCCATCTCACCAGCCCTTGTCCCCGTTCACATCTAACACAGCCTGCCTGTCTCTATAATTTTGACCCAACCTCCCTCTTATTTTCTGCTTTCTTCCTTTTAACTCCTGCTCAACAAGGGGATTTACATTGAATAAACAATGAACAGGCCTAAAAATATTCTCCTTCTGCTTAGTTGGGGGTGGGTCGCCTTTGTGTTCTAAGAACCCTTCATTACAAAAGACAAAAATGTAAGGAATCAAAACCTGTAACTCATGCTGAAGGCCCATGACGCATGGATCTTGGCAGTATTGCACAACGTTATTACTTAAAGCTTAAAAAAAAAATTGCAGTAACTGAAAAAGCTCTGAGGTGCTTCATACATTTTAGCAGAAATGTCCGTTTGTGTCTTTCTGCACATTTCAGATGTTTCTCACTGCCGGGGTCACACCTACGTCCCATAGTCAGTCAGTTTCCTATGACATCGGCTGAAGCGTGGGGGAGGAGGGGGGGGGGGGTCGTGAAACTGAAAGAGCAGATAGAAGAGGAAAAGAGAAAAAAACAAAAGGAACGGTGTTCGGCAACTCTCGCTCTCCTCTCCCAAAGCCATTGATTAGTTTAAGGCCCGCGTTTAGCCTGTGATGTATGACAGCAAGGGTGGGAAAACAATGGCGGGGGCGAGGGGGGGGCTTTGGAGGCTGCAGAGAAAGACCGCAACAGCAATACTGAGAGGGAAGTACGTCTCAATACCATCCGACACTGCAGAATACTTTAAAAGTTTTTTTTAATTCCTACATAAATGGTATAGGTGGTAAAGTGTCTGACTTCACAACAACATCCCATGGAAAGCAGGTGTAACCTGAACTCGGACCGTGCCTTGCCCCATACAACTGTGCCCTCTGTATTTATCCGCGACCCACAAAAACAGCAGCAGAGCAGCCCTCATGGCATTTCTGAGCTAATTTCCAGCAGGACCAGAATCAAGGCAAGCCCACAGAGCTTGCATAATAAAAGGCACACATTATGGAGACATAACAGAACAGTGAGTCTATTCTTCGGTCCAGCTACAGGCTGGCAGGACCCCGCAGGCCAGCCGTTCCAGACCCGAGCTGCTCATGGCGGCCCTTCCGTTGAATTTTACTCGCACATAAAGTGCTTAAATTATGCCCTACTGTGACTGCTTTTTCTCAAAACGGCACATGTAAATTAGCAAAGGCGACTTAAAAAAAAAAAATTATATTTAAATTGAGTGATTTTAGCTATGTAAGTGGGAACAGGACAAGCTGGACCGTGACTGACTGACCGACCAAAAGCCAAAGCCTTCTCCACTGTTGTAAAACAAACACAAGGGTAAAAGGAGAAAGAAAAAGACGAAGGCACCTATATTCCATGTAATACAGCACAGGTAGACTAAGACTGAACTGTTTACCTACCAACGGCATATGGGGAGCACCGTCCCACCCCAGTACTGCAATAACGTGACGGCATCTCTTCTTGGGCATCCATTATACGTCTAAAAGCGTTAACAGAAACCAAGTCGGGTCGCGATGGGTAAAGATTTGTGAGCTTCCCGCGCAAACAACAGCAACAAGAAAACTTTTAAGAGCGATATAATGTACACAACACGTTACACACGAGAAGCGCTCTTTGCATCTATGGGCTGTGTCGGCCATCGGTCGGTTCATTGCACGTCGTTAAAACTAACAACCTGCATCACCCCCTGTGCCGACGGCCAGCGCAAACATCGGGGAGAAGCTGCACTAGTGAACATGAAGTCAGGAGACCATTTAGTGCGAGGTTCTTACACTGCATGTGAAATCGCAGTTGCAGCAGTATTAAACACGTCTCACATAACCAGAGCTGACTCTGAGCACTCCTGCCGCTTCCCACACTGGCCAAGCCGGACCCTAACGGGAGACAAGCCAACCAAAACATCGTACCATTTAAACACTTCTGCCTGCAGGAGCAATTTCGCAGCAGCAGCGGGGAGTGGGGTGGGGGTACGGGCCGTCGCGGTGTCTCCACTTGACCTAACCTCTGTCCCCACGCCCCCCCACACACCCTTCACCCACCATTTAGCCCCCCTCCAAATTTTGATTCCAATCTTGCAGCATGTAAACGAAAGGCACACACATCCCTCTGTGCAGAAACGATATGGAAACGAGATGAAATCAAAGGGGGGAGCAGGGGTGCACAGGATGGAGTGGCGGGGGGGGGCAAGCATGGAATGCTGCCATTGCCTTAGAACTTTCGCGCTCTTTTTGCAAGGCTGGTTGTAACGGATGAGATAAAAGGGGCTGTCAGTCTGAGGATGGAATGATTTGGGGAGGGGGGGGCTGAATGTTTTTGGAGGTGTTGGGGGGGGCTCTGCAAGTATTCTGAACTAACATCCCAATCAGCTATTCTAATACCCCTCCTTTTCTTTCCAACCTCCACTCAGACATTTACCTTGAAGGGGGACTGGAGAGGGCAAACCCTTCATCTTCTCCACAGAACGACCAAAACACCCAACATGTTTTCTTGTTTGTTTTGCTCTTGGGTTTTACTGTAGTGTAGACACTGGTGAATTCTACCCTGTGCAGCTCATCACCATCAGGAACCACCAAAACTGACACACACAAACCAGGGAAGGGGTTTGATATGCACGCTTAGTGTTCATTTAAATTCAGTCACACACAAAAGAGGATTTTTATTGATGTTATATCACGTCTAGCAGCCCCACATCTGCATTAAAAGTACCATGAAAGGGATAATTGCATCCAGTTGTGGCAAATTCCATCCACTTATCTAACGACAGCGGGACCCGACATGCTGTGGATCTGCAGTACTGTAGTACGGAGTCCAACAGCCACACCAGGAACTCCAAGCTCAGCAACAGGTTTAAAACAAATGCATCAAGGTTCTGCAACAAGACCAAACTTCCACCTTTTTGTTTCCACTTGAAAGTTCAACTATTTGCTCCTTTTTTCACTCGACGTTTCCGAAACGTTTCTTGACTTTGCTTCACACCGTAAGGTTTCGTTGCTCAGAGGAGAGAGGAGGTGCAAATTTTTCTCTGATGCAGAAGCCAGATAAAAGTGCCCCAAAGTTCTGACCTAAACTGTGCCGGTTTCATTGCACACTTCCTCTCCTTTGTTCCATAAATAAACTCTGTCATCAGCACTGCAAACAGCCACACACCTACAAACTTAAACTGCAAAAATCTCCACTGCTGTTACTGAAGCACAGTACATAAAAAAAAAACACGCAAACTGAAATGAAACCAACTGCAGGTTTACAGTACGACACAAACATTAGGACTAATACATACGTGGAAGAAGTTTACAGTAAGCTTATTAAAAATATTTTTGCGCTTGTCAAAACATTAAATGAAAATAACGGTAGATTTGAGCGGTGGCCAGACTGGATGTTGACGTGATCGTGGTGAGATGGAGATACAATGTTCATTTCACACTTTTTATCACCCTCAGCAGAAATAAGTGGTTTCGGGTTGTGCTGGAACACAGCACTTTGCTGTAAAAGCTACCTTTTTAAATGTCACACAAACTAAAAGCTGAAATTGAGGCATAATTACAAGCATAACCAAATGCCACAAACTCACTATTAAATCATATCACGTGTGGAAAGATGGCAAACATAAATGCACAAAGTCATTTGTGTAATGTACCCCTACAATCAAAAAAAAAAACAGCAACAAGCATTGTCTTTTGTTAAAAAAAAACTATACCCTCTACTTTCTCTTCCTTCCTGTCACCCCTCCACTCCCTTATCCATTCACCCCCCCCACACACACACACACACACACACACACACACACACACACTCTAACGCCACCTCACTCAACACATTAGATGTTCTACACAAGAACAGCCAGATAATGCAAATATTTCTATAAATAGACCACGTTGTGCTGATGGTGGCACTCTTTCAGGTGAGATATCTCACTGAGATACACACACATGCACAGAGCTACCTGCCAAGAAAATCCAACCCTGCACAAGTGCGCTACTTCAGCAGTGAACCTCTGACACAGTGTACTGCTTGCTTTAATTTTATTTTTATTATTATGAAACCATTCAAAGCAATACCACCAAAATCTATCACTTCTTTAAAGATCACAAAGCCAATCAATCAGCTGATGGGGTCAAGGACTCACCCTCCAGCTCTCGGTGGATGACGTCAACCAGGTTGGGCTCCTCCCCCCACCAGAAGATCCAGAGTTCCCTGGCGTCGGGCTTGGCTCCCCGGCGCCAAACGCACAGCAGGTTGGCCTGCACGCAGCGGACGAAGCTGCGCAAGATCGGGTCGTCCTGGGCGGGTGCCGAGATCACCGGCCCGCACTCCCCCCCACCACGGAAGATGTAGCGCCGCCATTTGATGCCGGTCAGCTCCGCCTGAGGAAAGAGGGACAGAGAAGCCGTTAGTATGAGGGTGAAGCAGAACCATTACCTACAGCAAAAACACATGGACATGGAACTGGGGTGGGGGGCACGACGGTGTGGCTGGGGGGTGTGAAATACACGAAATCACATCGAACCAATGACAGAGCAGGCCAACAAAGATACCGCATTCCTAACAAGCCCCCCAAACACACACGTGAGCCTCTATGGAGAAACCCATCCAAAGTCACAAGAACTGAGACAATATTTTTACGTATTAATATTATATTATTGTGTTAGACAATATCATTCTATTTGAATGTCAGTCACTTTGGCTGGGATTTCCATACACACGTGTTTTAATAAAAACGCACACACATTAAAAGCTGTGGTAGAGAGATAAATGCCTATACAATAACTCTTTAAAAAACGGACATGTGCAAAAACAAACAAAAAAAAGACAAGTTAACGGTGATACAAGGTAAGGAGAGGGACCCCCAACTTTATTCAGAGCCCAACTTTGCAAGGGGTGTAGAAAAGCTGCATCTGTGCAGCCATGCGGGAATCTGAAGAACCCCGCAGATCACAGACACGTGAGGGTTACTCGGGCTACAATCCAATCTCCCAAGCCTGAAAGCTTCAGTTTATTATGTCTGACAGGATTTTCCAACGCCTTTATTACAATGCAAATCGGGCATTTATAGTGAATTTCCAAAAACGTAAAAATGCAATAAGAGCACAATGCTGATAGGTGTGCAAAGATCCTGGAAGCGCAATATTACCGTCGCGTTACACTATATTATTGTCAGGATGTTAAGTCAGGATATCCATCTAAAAACTGTGATTCAGTCAAGAAAGGGACTACAGAATAACTACTGAATAAATGCAAAGCTTTGCCTTTCACACGGTGTCGTCAGAGGTCAGGTTTAATTGTTGAATAAAGCAGAGTATACGTGAAAACAAACTGTTCATCTTTGTTATTTAGCTGGAACGCTTGCTCTAAGTACAAAAATTGCTTTCTGCAATCGTTCGTCGCAGAAACATTCAATTGACATTAATAAATTTAAGGCTTTTATTTACTTTTGCCACAATTTCAAGATTATAATTATCTCGCACGGGTGATTCTCATTAAAACACGTGTCTGTTATAACTGCACTCAGAATGCTTGTTTGACTGCAATCATTTAAGACAGCGACGCTTGTAAGCTTTCATTTACAAACAGCAACATAAAAAATCTTTGAGACAGAAGGCAGCACTACCAACTTAACATACGCTTGTCTGTTAGGTAATAAATCAAGACGTCTTTTGAATTCAATCTGTTTACAAACGTATCAGTACCAAAAGTAAGGGTTATCTAAACTGCCTTTTTTTAAAAAATAAAAAATTAAAACCCGTTGTTTGTTTTAGCATAGAAAGCAAAGAGTTCACCGTAGCTTCTCTCATCACTACTTCAGCAACGCCAGGCGTGCTTCTTGTCAAGGTGATCAGGCGTTGCTGAACCGAAAGGGTAAGAACAAAAGACTTCAGAGAGAAGATGGGGGGGGGTTTCAGAGCCCAGTCACTGGAACTCTGTCACCCTCTCATGTTCTCCAGGCTGAATGAAATGCGTTTCTCCCCACCGTCAGCAGGTCAAGTTGGGGGACAAGCAATAAACAGCCTAGCTGAATAAGAGGGTTTGGTTTATCGATGGACACTTAAAGGGGTTCCATAGGTTCCTCCGTCTGCTTTGCAGAAAAACTAATGCCCGTCTGAAGATTCACCATGTGGAGCCATTTGGGCGTTTCTGCATTAACACACTGGCATGTGTAACGACAAGAGCCCAAGATTCCTTCTTCTGGCTGTGTCTATTGGCATTGAAAGGAAACGGCAAGAACCGTGTGTAAAACCAAGGCCCTGAAAAACAGAGGGGACACCTGTCACCTCGTAGGTTAATCTGTTGGAATAAGTAGAAACTGAGCTAAAAAACCAACAAAAAATTGTTTAAAAACCTTGTTCCAAACTGGTATGAGATGCTAAGCTTGTCCAGAGAGGGTGATGGGAAAACTGTGGACAATCTTCCATGTTCACCTCTGCTCAGCAACATAAGTAAGGGAGGCATTTAACCACCACACACCCATTGGCACAGAGATCCTGGCATGCACAATCTGGCACACAAGTTCAACTCTCACCATCTCTGTGCCACCATAGCTGATCCCTGTTATGTTTTTTTTTTTTTGGTCTTATACAAATATTGTGTTGAATGTAATTTTCTTCTTTTCTCCCAGTAACAACTGGTGCCATAAAAAACTGAAGGAATGCCAAATGTCCTCTATCATTACATCCAGTGTGAAAATTCACATATGGGATGTATGTAGACTTTCTAAAGGAGAAAACACGTATGGTACTGCTGAGCTGTAGTTTTGTAGCACTGCTAGATGTGTGTCTGGGGGAGGAGTGTGGGACTCTGTAATTGCAAGAACACACCACTTTAATGACAGAACAAACGTAATCTGAGACACAAACGGCACAACGATAATCAGACCTAAAAATAGGCACTGGGTTTGAGGAAGTGTTTCCACATACAGCCAAAGAGATGCAAAGTCCAGTGGAATAAAAGGCACCCCCAGCTCACCCCATCCGCCCATGCTCGGTTCAATGAACCTGCGGCTTCGTTTCCGAAGGTGCACAGAAGGACGACAGGCAGGCCCTGCATTACCCACTTACCACCGCTGACCGAACGACAAGATTTCGCCAGCCCAAATCGATACACGCCAACGAGCGTTGTCAGCACACTTTAGGGAACCGTGAGTTTGAAAATGGGTCTGCAGCGGAAAACAGAAAAACAACGAAATCTCAGCACCTAAGCCTCCTGCCTGCGGCACTCACCTCCCCGCTGCCAAAAAATCAGACCGTTTTTCTCTGCTGACTCCCTCTGACCCCCACACCAGCACTAACGATTCAAACGAAGGAATCTCAGGTTACACAGAGGATTCTTTTCATCGACGTTCAGTGGTTGTTGGCATATTACAAGGCTGGGAAGTCAGCTGCTGATACCAGAATCTCTGGGAAATACCAGAAAAAACATGGACACAAAGGTCCCATCCCTACAATTAAAGCAAAAACAGGAGTTGAATCTCAGCAGAAGAATTAAGTTTGTTTTCCTCAACCTGTACACAGACAAACTGGAAACAAAGAAACAAGTGGAAATGAATCCATGACCGTCTGCAGAAGATTTACTAGATGCTGAGTAAACAAAACGTTCTCAGAACGAGAGGAAAAAAAGCCCAGTGGACTCAACACCTGGAAGGTCATTCACCTAGACAGGTGAGATGGCATACAAGTGTGGAGAAACGCTGCTCCATCCCCATAGAAGGTCTTTGGAGCTTCTGATGATGTTAACTGCTCATTTGCCCCTTTAAGCAATGAGACCGATGTGTGACCGTGCTCAGGACACCCAACAGAAAACGGGTCATAAGGGCACTTAGTGGAACCACGTTGGGAACCTACCCCTAATCATGACCTAACGCTGTGTCTCCACCACGGATTTCATCACCTGTCATTGGACAAATGTTTTCGGGTGATTGTAGTTACAGCATCGTGGTGTAAGGCACAAAACGTGCAGGAATGCGAGAATTCCCATGCTACATAACACTGTGTTCTCTGAGCTGCCACTCAGACCTGAACACAGGATGGGATGAGATCGCCATGGTGATGTGTGAGGAAGGAGAAAGCTGTACAGCTAAATTTGCAGCAGCAGCAGCTTTATAACGTGGTGTAATCATCATTACTGCTATATTCCTTTCAGTAGTCTAGGGACCAACATGGCCCACATGCATTCCATCTTTGTATAGGAGCGTTCCTCAACGCGTTCAGTCACTGGACCAAGGAAGATGTCAGGAACCTAATCACTCAGCAGAGGGGAGGACAGATGTCGTCTGTAGAACTGACGTAGACACACATCGGCGCATTACGGAAAACGGTGCGGAAGCGTTAACTTGGCACAAAGTCAAACACACAACTCCAATCCTGGACTGTGAACCTCCAGACACTGAGGATAAAAATGAAAAAATGGAAAAGAGAAAAAAAGTAGACGTCAGCTGTTTAAACAGACTCATACACCATCTAATGTTCTCTTCAGGAGAAACGCCTCCTGGGATTTTACTCCAAAAATGACACAGTCCCAGGAAACAGAAATGCCAAGTGTTTTATGGGAGCTTGAGACATGAAAGTTACTTCTGAGAACACAGGCAGTTATTTATTCACTGAGAATATTTGCTGTTCTGTCCTTTTGCTGGATATTTTTACTAAAGTAAATCAGGCAGAGCAACACATGTAAGAGACCTTAAGGACAATTCACACCCAAGAACTGGTGGAGATGAACCCTGTGACCCACACTCAGGCCCACAGCCACAGCGTGTCCTGCGGCTAGCAGCGGCGTAGCAGCTGCCGCTTTGCCGCAAACCAAGCCCAGCCTCCAGCCGGAACAGGTGCACGAGAACATAGACGCAAGCCAGCCCTCGCTGGCACAAGAGAACGCTGTGCCCACCCAGGCTGGCAGAACAAAGCTCCCAGCATGGGCTCTCAGAGAAGGATGTGTTTAGAAAAGATCCCGCCCCCTAACCTAACCTACCCTTGACACGACGCCTCCAAAAAGGACGCAGACAAAACTGTCACCTGCCCCTTGGCACCCGATCCCACCAGAGCCAGCAGGGCATGGGCACAGCAGATGTGATGGAGACAGAGAGGGCGAGGCAAGCATGCCATGCAGGTGTAGCCAGAAGCCTCCTGGGCAAACAGCGCTCAGAGATGGGATTTTATTCCGTCCTCCACCGACACCTTTCCAGGGCCCCACAAAAGGAGGTGCGTCATTTGATCTTCAGCTCAGTTGCTGGATCAAGCCCCAGGAGGCGAGCAGAGGGAGCGTCCTAATTAGAGCGACAGCCGTCCCTAGGGCAGAGTGACAGATGGACCTGCCAATCAGCAGTGGCTCTTGCCGCCAACTGCATCAATCGACCTCCGACAGCCTACCTGGGGGAAGGATAGATGGGTGATGGGGAACAAACCCAAGGAAGACCAGACGCTGACCACTCCTGGAGGAAATGGAGGCACCCCCCCTCCCCCCAACAGCCAACAATGTCTAAGGAGGAATAACTTTAAACATCAGCCCCACTACACAACTCCAAATTAAATATTAAAGACCAAATAAATAAACCAAGCCTCCTTTTACCATCTTCTCCTGTGCAACTTAATTAACTCTGACGGACTGGAAAGACATCGAAAAGGGGGAGACTTGGGGGGGATAGTAAAACTGTTGCTAGGCAACATAAAACATCTGTAAGTCTTCTGCAACTTATTCAATTTCTGAGTGTCTGTCTCCAGGGTTACAGTTGGAAGATAAAATTAAAGGATGTGGTTTCTTCTCTGTAATGCAGAGAAGGCAACAGCAAAGTGGTCCAACAGCAGGAGACAGCAGGGCCACCATACTGTTGAATACGGTCTCCAAATGTGCTGGCAAGAAAACACAGAAAGGAGAAGTGTGTAACACAAGATAAACGACAAAGAAGTCACAAATAAGGTGAACCCTTTCGCAAGTGATCTAAAGATCATGCGGGTTCCTTCCATGGAGACAGGTGGTCTGGTAATTGTGGTTCAGGGCTCATACTGTCACTGTAAAGCATGCCGAAAAAACGTGGGTCCGAGTTCTCCTTATCCTAGCTGATCTTCATCTCACATTGTTACACATTTGGAAGTCCAGACAATGGAACTCAGGTTTCTCCATAGGGTCCCCAGATTTACTTCAGTGGAGCGGCAGAGAACCACACAAGCATAACACAGGAGTACTTTCATGTGCTTCATGAAAGGTCTGTTTATAGGACACACTATACTGACTACCCTACAGCTGGGCCTGACTGGGTCAATCAGCTGTCCTCTGCAGTAAGAGCAGACAACACAGATGGTCATTTTGAGTCAAACTTTCAAACACCTCGAGAAAATGAAAGCCAATCTGTGTCAAACAGTGTGTATTTTAGCTTCCTCAAAGAACAATATCAGTCTCCAACTGCGAAAACACCAGGACTGTTCGCTTTTTCTTCACCAAGTTCACTTTTACCTTCTTTCTTTACCATGAATGATTTCCCAATGTGGATACAGCACTACTGCATTTACAGTGTTCTTGAAAAACTGCAACTGATGCTTTATCTTCCAACTTTCTATCGGTCACAGATTTCTACAATCCATAAGTTTCGAAAAAAAGGTCATCTTTTATTTTCCAGGAAAATCAGTGCCTCTGTGAAAAACCCATCCTCTATTGCTGCCATCTTTCGACAGCTAGCATGAGCTAGATTTAGCAACTGTTGCTGTGGTGACATAAACAAGCGAGATGATTGGTTGTTCATCTAACAATTTATTCACAGAAGCACAATTTTTTTTCTATCAGCCAGATCAGCCAGTAGGACAGCTACATTATGGATATGTGCAGCATAACTGCAACACTTTTCAATTAATTCTGGAATGCATCTGCCACAATCTGATCTTCCTGCATTGCTGCTATGATGTCACCAGCACAGAATCCTTTGATGACTGGCCCGCCGACTGGATGGCAAACGTTAGAACAAAACACATTTTGCCCAATTATTATAATAATCTACAAATACTATTAGTTCATGGCACGCTGATGAAAAATCTGGTCTTTACAATATGCTTAGACAGAGATGGACAGATGAGTGATCGAATAAATGTATTGTTTCTTGGTCACTGTGAAGAAGAAAATAAAAAAAAAATAGCCATTATCCTGAATCTGCAACTCTACTGCCTGGAAAACCAAGGTAATCTATTGTTGTTATTATGAAGTGATTTGGTGAAACCAGCATTATTCCACACTTCACTCTATGTGGTTACCACACAACTACAATGATATGATGATATAATACCAAGAATAAATTCAGTACAATCTTTTTTTTCTTTTCTTACTGTTTTCCTAAGGCTCACAAGGAAGACCATTTCCATAAATGCAGCCAAGGACAATAGCAGAAGTTAGGCAGCCCTATGCACTGTCTTCTATGGCCTGCTCACTGTGTGCAGAACTCCCCTAACACATGCAGAGCTGCAGAGCTGTGCTTGGGGAGTGTCCAGGCTCGCCTAACACCATTCCCTACAGCTTCCAGAAACTAGCTGGCGTTAACATCCGTGGCTAAGCAAAAGATCCCACTGAAGCAAAGAAGAAGAAAAAAAAACTCGCACAGAAGAATGTCATCGAATAACCCACACAGCTTTATACAAAGAAAAGCAGGTCTTTGTCACCAGGATACTTCAGATGTTTCACGACTGATTATTCCATATGACTTTTCTGTTAAGTTCACCTTCTCTCAAACACCACAGGCATGGCAAGAACCATTTGTACTTTCACATCATATCATACTGTTTGCTTTTAATTTCACCACTGTAGAAAACCATTCTGAAAACATAAGCTGACAATTACCACCAAAGTGCATATTACGCATGTCGCCTAAACAGCGCCTGTGTTTACAAAGTCTGCCGAGATGCAATTTCCATTTAAAAATTATCAGACCAATAAACAGTAGAAACTGAGAGACAAGGGCTTTATTTCACATATGCGGTAAAAGCAAGACTTTTTAAATCGCCAACATGACCAACACACCTTCAGAGCTGTCTGACCTTCTTAGGCCCTCAGAAACTTTCTGGCAACAGATCAGAGGGCTGTTGTTGGAGCCTGCAGACTTCCAACACTTACGTACGACTGCCCAACCAGCGCACACTGCTAAAGTCAGTGTGTGCACAGACAGGACACTCAAAGACAACTCTTAGACACCCACGACTGTGGCATTACTCCCAGTGCCCATATCCCACGGGCAATGTCATCGGTAAGGGCCCACTTCAGCCTAGACACTACAGACAAGACACTCTCCAGATGCTATGCAGAAGACCCAAACTGCAAAAGGAATTTGCTCTTAACAAACAGTTTCCTTCAAAACAAATGTTGTAGTGTGCGAATCTGGCATTTTACGCAACTTGTGCTGACATACTTTGCTCAACAATAAAATACCACGATATTCTCCAGGGTTTTGAGTCTGCAAACATTTGGACATAAGTTCAGTTCCTAAAACGTAATACTTAGGGGCGAGTGCTGCAAATTGATTCCAGACACCCTTTTCACGTGCCAAAATATAGGTAACGGAACTTACTATTTGCTTTTCCTTTTTACTGCTTTTCTTTTAGGAACCACAGGGTCAGTATTACATTTTTTTTCTCGTTACCCATTGGACTGACCAGCAAAAACTGTTTACATTAAACATATTTTCTTCATAAAGAAACACAGGAAGAAATCCACCAAAGTAACTGTAAACCAATGAACCCCCACACAAGTTGTTGGAAAGCATCCCCCCACACGGAAAAAAAACCCTTAAAGCACATATTCTGTAGGAAGCAACCACAAGACGCAAGTGTCAGACCATGGGGCGAATGGTGCGAGGCGGCTCTGCGGAGAAACGCAAGCAGGCCTCAACTTGCCACTCACTTCTACACAGCGAGAGCTGTGCTGCTGAGCTGCCCAGTGGGAGCGACCGTGAGTAAGGATTTCAGGGAAAGGGAGGGGAAAAAAAATATATAATAAAAAAACAAAACAAGGCACTATGTCTTTAACACCCCACCATCCCAGGACTCAGTGTCGCTTTACTGGAGACGTTGCATTCCTGCCCTCTCATACAGAATGCTGGTACATTTGCTCTCTGGTACGCCGTGCATTCGGCACTTCACGTACAAAAAAATTTAAAAAACAACGATATCTTGTTTAAGGTAAAAGCTAAGTCAGAGATCAACGATCAAAGAGTGGGGTGTTGACAAATTACAATGTGAGCGTAACAACACTAGAATACATGTTTTCCGTTGAGTGCCACTGGTAAAAACCTGACCTAGCTGTGTCAAGCCTTTATATAAACACTCTATGGGCAAGTGATTTTCACAAATAAATAAATCCTAAAGGCAAATAAATATAAAGCCTACAAAGGAAAACCAAATACCCAGCAGCGGCAGTGCCATCTTACTGCAAATATGAATTCCCACATGTGGTATACTCGCAACTTTAAAAACATGGTAATTAAGAAGTGGAGTACTAAGGAGCCTTCCGTCTAACGGAGGCAGCAGCAGAAGAGTGGCGTGTTCCTGCCGATTTCGCTCCCCCCCGCCTCCCTCGACTTTGTCCTGCCCACCGGAACAGCAGGGATGCTAAGAATAGCACACAGCTGGCACTGCAGGACTTGCATTCTTCACACTTGCAACTGGGAGCTCAGGAATATCTCCCACCTGCAGCCAGCCTGGGTCCACACCCACCACCGCCGACGGCTCCGCCCCAAAGCCTGGGTCCCATCCGAGACGAAAATCTACCGGGAGCAATCGACTTATTTCCTGGGGGTTCACAACAGATCACCCACCCCCCTCCCGAAACCTCCTCTCACTGCACCTTCAATCTATCCCTTTGCAAGTGGGGGGGGGGGGGGTGATTATTAATAGATCAATTCATACAGGAGAAACCTGGAGGGGGTTGACTGGGGAAACCTTGTTCCTGTACAAGGGTCAAAGCAAGCCAGTAAGACAGCCACATTCCAGTCAGGCCCAATTACCTGGTTCCCAGACCTCAGGGAGAGAGCGGCAAAGCCTGAGGTCTGAAACAGGGAGAGCGACAGAACAGGAGTGGAGGGGATTAGCACAAGGGTATCACAGCACTGGCTCACGACCCAATGCGCCTTGGGCCACACGGCTGGGAGGCAGAACCAAACCGCCGCAGACAAGGCTGACACTATGGAAATGCCTGCCGCATGTCCCAACGTAAAGTGGCGGCAAGACTGTCTTGGTAGTGCCCAATACATCCGCACACTGAACGCCATGCCACCCCTCCTCTGCTGGGTGAGCCACTAACCTAGATACAGCAAAACAACAGCAGACCTTACACACACACACACACACACACACACACACACACACACACACACTCCTGTTCCAGAAAGCACGCCTGCTCCTACCCAAAAAGCTAACACCACCACCCCAGCTGCCTGAGGTTCAGCAAGGACTGCCTTGCAAAGCCTGAAGGCACCATGTGCCATGCGTGTCCCACCCCCCAGGCACGCCTGCACACGGACGCATGTGTTTCCCTGCTCCTGTCCAGGGGCAGTGCTGTCCAACATACAGCGGCCCGCATTTTTCAGCGGTGACTTCAGCGCGAGTCACAGCACAGAACCTGCGCCAGGCCACAGAGGGGCCGGCCCACAGCCCTTGGACAGACGGAGCGCTCCCAGGCAGGAAATGCACACCACTTTCCTAAAATGAAAACAGATTCCTTCTTTTCCCTCTCCGGCTTGCTCTCTTGCTTACTTTCCCACAATGCAAGAAGGCCACTGCATTAGGACCTCACTGCTAAATGTCCTTCAACAAAAATAGTTTCACTCCAAGCTCTGGGACAAAAACTAACTTGCATCACACTCACAATGTAAAGCAATACCATTTTTAGTACTTTATTTAGATTACTTTGATTTACTTCACTGTCTTATCAGTTAAACACCGACATGGTGATAAGCACAGGATTTGTTTACTTTATTTCACAGCAAATGGGTGCATTTTACAGAGTTCAAAGCCGGTCGCTGGCTTTCCATTCATACGGTGCACATGGCAAACGCCTCCACCACCTTTTGCAAATGCACAACACAGCGGAGCACCCGCCACAGTAAGACACAGATACTCCTTCTGTAAACAAACATCCAGCAATCCTTTACCGCCTTTTAAACCTAGGCAATAATCATGAAATAATAACAGGGCGTCCACCTTCATTACTTGTTGTAAATAACAACAGTCCCGGTGACAAATATTTTTTTTAACATTGAGGAAAAGTTAAAAGCAGCAGGAATCCTTTAAAAGTGGAACAGTTAATTTAGGAAGATCCCCTTCAGGTTGCCGCTGCACCTGCTGTTCACTGCTGCTCTGCAAGGCCAAGTGAGACTAGGCAGTGCAGACAGGCACGCCGCTCTAACCACACCACTTCCACGCCAGGTTCTCTCATCTTACCAAAGCTCCTGGAGACAAAGAAGAACACCTTCAAAACACGTTTTCATGCGATCCCTGCCGTTCTAAACACGTCCCACTGATGAAGAGGTCTGCACAGCACCATCGGTGCAGAAAGTACAATTTGCAATAAGCCCCTACTCCTGACCGGATAAAGCTGCACACAGAGGTGTGTGGAAATTTGCCTGCCATCTGAGATAGCTATTTTGAATGAAAGCATTCCTCCCAAGGTAGGTATTGTACTGTAGGGTTGTAAAAAGGGCTCAGAGGTTCAGTTCGGGCTCCACATTTTTCCCACCCTCACAGGAAACGTCACAGCAGAGGACAACCTAAACCAGCACGCACTACCCTCCGAATCAGGCTCACATCTGCGTCATGAAAAAAAAAAACATTACTGTGATTCAAAGACACTTCCTTTGAATTTACATAATGTGAAATGAAACACTGCAGGGGTTATTCACCCCCTACATCAATGGGACGAGTCGTGGGCTCTTATAAGTCTTATTGATTAATTATAATCAATCCCACATATTAAGACAAAAGTGACATCACAGCAAACCTCGCAGCCACCACAATGGCAGCCACACGTCTTTCACCAACGGCGCAACTTTGCCTTGTAAAACTACAGCTTCCAGAGATGCTTGGCACACATCCCGAGACTGAAAACTGCACCGTGCATCAGCACCTGTCACCAAACGTACATCCTGAGTCCACAAGCGCGGGAACGCGCCCGGACACGTGCGGCTTTTTCTGAGCCACCCCCCTGGAGGGTCTGCAAGACTATAGCATTGGAAATCCTTCAGCTGTTTTCCAGAAAAGACAAGTCTTACTTGCTGAAAAAACCCAAAACACATCTGTAAAGTTTACACAAATTTTGTACATTGTGAAAGCTTTGGCCCAGGCAACACTGCAGTAAGTTGAACTTAACTAAAGTTTATGTGTTTAGGCCATTCAACTAAAAATGTGTTTTTTTTTTTTTTTTATTATTGCACGGGGAATCAGGTATCTTAATGAACTTGAATTTCTTTATTGCCGGTCTGTATACTATAGTCTCTGATAATAAATTATACTGTATATACTGTGACATTTTGTCCACGCACCTTCAGTAACTGACAGTTTCACTCAGGAAAAATCACTGGATTATCACATGTAGGCTATATACCAATGACTCTGTATTCCACATATATGTGCTTTCTGAAATGGACAAGCATCATCTTACATGAGGACACAACCTAAAATTTTATGCCTAACCCACAGTAGCTTCAGCTACAATTAACAGCCCCAAGAATGTGCTATCCAAACCATGGGCAAGAATAAGCATATTTTCATCTGAACGAAACATATTTAAAAGACCAATCATGTAAGCAAAAGGCATAGAGAATGTGGCCTATTGAAACAGGTTCAGCATACTCATCGTCCGTTTCAATGATCCGCGTATCAGTCACCGGCAATGCATTCACTTTTGCACCGCGATCATGCAACTCCCAATAAGTGTACCCCACTTCTATTTTTGACAGCACGTTTGTATATAGCAGCGTTTTGAGAGCATGCTGTATTCTCATAAATTCGCTTTTGTGTACCAGTGAGAAGAGGTTGGAATGGCAGTCCTCGAGGCTCGCCCCGTTCGCCACCCAATTCGCCGATGTAGTCATAATCGTCCGCCGACCGGGTCGTCAGTGCTGTGCATGTCGAAATCCTGGGTCGGTACCGAGACCGAGCCGTGATGGCAGAGCGCTTTTCTCCCAAGACCCGGTATCTTCCGCCAAATCACGGGAAATGACAGCCACACAAGGAGACGAGATGTCAGATTAATCTCCTCACACAAGCATCAATTATTTTTATTAAGCTAATTGACCGACAGTAAAAGATCTCCAGTAGTGCAGAATCCAAACTATAGTTGAAGTTTATTCAAAGCAATAGGGACCGAAGGAAGCTTATCTTCACCGCTTCAGATCTTAGTACAAAAGCCAACCGAGTTTATTTTGTAAATCCATACTTGTTAGCAGATTAGAAAATAACAGAATCCAGGTGAAGGGCTCCGAACCTTCACTGCCCAACGCGCATATATGGAAACAGATTCTTGTTTAATCCTGGCGAGGAGAAGTGTGTGTGTGTGCATCCATGGCTGTCCTCCGTCGCCTTGTTAGTTTATCGATTAAAGAACAGCAGGCTACAATCCACACGTTGTGTTCAATGCTTTGCCATTAAAAAAATCAAAATTCAAAAAAGGTCAACCGGACGAGTGCAATTTCATGGTGCTGAAAACTTCACACACAAAAAAACTGATCGTCAAAGCAATATTTATTGTCATTGTGTTAAAACAACGGCCGTGTTGGCGGTAAAACAAATACCACGGGAATGCAAAAAAATAAAAAATAAAAAATTAGAAATGCACGACCATATGAATCAGCTGTGATACAACGAAATGTAACTGCTATTTATAGTATTCCTTTCTTACCAACTGCGTCCCCTGACTGTAGGACCAGAGGCAACAGAGAACAGTAACGTTTAATCCTTGTTTCACTTTGCAAATAACAGCAGGCTGAACACTAACACTGATCAAGGGCCGTCTCCTCCGTTTCATTAACCAATGTATCTGTAAAACGTCGATCCTCGCAAAGCCAAACGTTTGGATTTACGGCGGAAAATATTTACATTTCTTCAACAAACGAGAAAGTATTGTCTGTCGATAATCAGGAAAACGGTAGTACAGCCGACCGGGCTAAAAAAATCCTTCCTTCCTTCCTTTCTGTTTTATATCATTACGAAACGTCCTCTTGAAGCAGTCTCGACCCAAAGATTTCTTTAGCTAATAACAATGGCTGTGATAATGATAATCACAAAGGCGACGGTGACAGTTCAACAATGGTGCCAATCCTCGTCCTGCGTTATGATTAACAAACAGCTACAAATGTATCCAGTATGTATTCATCAAAGCTCAAAAGCACAACAGTGAGAACGGCTGGCTCGAGATCGGCGTCTTTATCGCCTTCAAAAAAACCATCACGAAATCGCAAAACAAGACGTCCTCTAAAAGTCTTTTAAAAAATCACAAAATGCCGATATGCCATCTAGCGCGCCCAGCGGCTTCCAGAAGCTGTGATTCCGTGTGCAGTCATCTTGCATCTCAGTCAGTGTCTTTTTACTGTTACATCGGTAAGTGAACGTGTGCGCGCGCGTGTGTGTGTATGACTATGTGTTACTCTCTGTGTGTGACTGCCCGCACTCGCAGCGGATCGGAGCCTCTCTTGCATTCAGCCTGCCCACCACATACAGCGATGTAATGGCGGCAGGCAGGCGAAGAGAGAGACTCGCTTTCCCGTTTGGCACCGAGCACGCGCGTCATCAAAGCCGAGGATTACGGCACTGTTTTAGGATCCCTGACACAAGCCTTGCTGCGACGCTGGAGGCGCCAGCCGCCTTGATCGAAGGCGAATGCCCCTAATTTATGCAATGTATTGATCCAAAGGCATAAATTGCCCTTTTATTTATAGCGATTTTTATATCCGTTGTTATTTTAAAGTTAATCAATAGCGAATATTTTCCGCAAAAGAAGTAGCAGTTATTTTAACCGTGCTCAGTTATTGTGTGCTGGAAAAATCTATGAAATACAGGACCTGGTTTATGATTCTTTCACACACACATATTTTCTGCACTTAAATGAAAAGCAAATAAATAAAATAAAAAGCAAAAAATTCAACATTAAAACACGAGTTTTTACAAAATTTTCAAATGCGTCCACCAGTAGTTTTACTGAAATTTTAAAATGTAAAAATATTTAAATCGGAATTTATAAAATTTAGATTTTGGATGTTGTGTAAAATGCAGTTATTTGAGTGTAGCCGTCATTCTTTTCTGTCTGGCGCCAGGACGGTGCGTCGTTCAGCCCCACACGCACAGGTTCGCAGGACTCCAGGGATCCCATTTTAAGGAAGTATTCCCAGTTGGAGACAGGTTATGACAGGGTTGCCGGGATGATACATAAATAGGACAGCAACTGCCTATGACCCGCTAAACGGCGGTGTACAGTAATATGTTAACAAAAGTGATACATTTTTTGGTGGTGTACAACTGAAATTAAAACTACCACAATAACATAAAAAATGTGTGGTGTTACAGCAAGTTACACGTATATTACAAAATATATGAGAAATATTGGAAAAATTATAAACTTCAATAAACGTTACAGTGAAATTTTAAAATGGACCCTACAGTATCCATCCATTACAGAAAGCCTACAGAATTGTATAGGTATTTAGATTCCAAGGGAATCTTGACTTAATTTAAATACATTACAGACTAGTGTGGAAAATTTAGCAGCCCAATTAAAGTACATGTACTTTTATATACATACTGATATGTTCATTTATAACTTTATTGCTATATATGCAAAAACACGCTACAAACTCAGTATGTTTTGACAAATGTGGAACACCAATTCAAAATGCTTAAATCACAGGAGATTTGATACTTAGCTAAGATTATTTTTAATAATTCAGAATGAGGACAGGAAGGTTTGCAGCCGTGGTGAATGGAAGTCGTAAGCACATTGCTGTAACCTCGAAAGGTTTGATCTTGGCAACACTGTCAAGTTCTGGCACCCCTTCCCATTCTTGAACCTGAAAAAAAAGGAATCCAAAGATATGAAGCTTTAGCTTAGAGCCTATTGATCCCCTTCTCGCTCAGGGAACAAAGCAGAATTCATTTGCAGTTTTTTCCTCCTTGTTCAATACCTCCTCAAGGCCCATGAAATGCTCTCCGAAGTTGCATTACAGCTCTGTCTCGGCAAGCTTCAACACCCATACAAAGAAGCGTTATCCACTTTGTTAAGGCTAATGAATGAAACGTGTGTGTACCTTACTTTGCGCTTTGGCAGACGGGATGAGTGCTCATAATTAGCAATTGCCATACATGCCCACGCCTTTAGACAGAGATCAAGAGGACTGGAAGACACTCTAACATGGTAGTGGGTGTAACCACGCCTGCTGTTGATTATCTGATTTTAATAATGGCTCACCCGAGTCAATAAACACGACAGTCGTCCTACAGATTTTTGAACAAATCAATTCCTCTAATAAAAAAAAGCCTGGGGTAAAATCCCAGAGATCTAAAATGACATTACACGAGGGAATAAAAAATTGTAATTCAGTGCATAGCTCAGTTGTGCCAATTCTCATAGTTAGAAGAGTACATTTTTTTAAAACATTGACTTTATATCACATACAGATCATGCTTGGATGGAGTCCACACTTCAGTCCGGATATGGGCAGGATAAATCCTGCTCCAGGCATATGCCTTTCCCAACCAAAGCATCTCTGAAGTCTGTGAGGATTTAACCATGCCATTTGTGTGCTGCAGTCAGGAATGCCTCAGCACTAGAACATAACCAGCATCGTTCCACCATCGACTGGAGGAGCTTCTGCAGGAGAACAGAAATATACAGCTGTACAGAGTATTGCTACAGTTGGATGTTGGTCAGTCAGCAGTGGATAGGGGGTCCCATTCCTCCAGTGGATAGGGGATCCCATTCCTCCAGTGGATAGTGGGTCCCATTCCTCCAGTGGGTCATAGCCCTCCTGTATGGTATTGCTGCTTAAGTTCCTAAAACAAAAATGCCATTGGTTATTCCGGAAAACACTGTGTTGGGACAGACTGCACAGCATTACACGGACATGAGGGTGGGTTTGTCTGGGGTAAAGCTGTTAAAAGTATAATAGAAATTAGAAACATTTTTAAAATACCTGCTGCAATAATAACTCCAGTGTAAAATTGCTCCACATGCACATATGTGCTACCAGCCAACTTGTTTCTCTGTCAACTCACATTCTTCCAATGTGTTGCAGTTTCCCTCAGAACACAATTTGTGGTTGTTAAAATGTGCGCTGCCTGCCCTGGAGGGCACGGCCTTTTTTTTTGTAATTTGCATATCTGATTAATTTTTGCATAATGCGTATAATGATAAATTAATTGAAATGTGTATTGTCTGGGGAACGCAACATGCTAAAATGGCAGAATGGGCTGAACAACATTTGTAGACGTTTGAGGAGGAGCCGCGAGATGGTTGAGCTCAGTGTTACGCTGTTAGCAGTGTGACTGTTTTGTTACGGTAGCCGCCGAGCTGAATGTTAAACCAAACAAAATCCTGAAAAATCCTCTAAAATCAAATATATACTTTTCCCCCTCTTGGTGCTGTGAAAAACCAGAAAGAATCACATGAAGTACCTAAATAGCATTACCCAGAGAACGGGAACTCTCTGAGAGGGATATATGGTCGGCATTATAATGAACAGAGGCTGACACAAACCCATCCATCATGTTCCCTTGGAAAATTACAGTAGACCAGTGAGCTGAGGAGCTCCTTGCAGCCTCTGTCCTACGCCTGAAGATGGGCACCATTCCTCCGCCAGCTGTTACCAGGTTCTCCCCCTTAAGCATCAGCCACAAAACCTGCATGGTTATCCTACATAGGGCTGGATGCCTCTTTGCGCCTTTGTTTATTTTGTCAAAACATAATGCATGCACAAGTGTTTGTAGTTTACATGTACCAGCAAACAGCGGTCCCATTTCAGCCCTGGTGTTCTTATAAATGCGTGTCTACTCTATTTATAATTTGTGGTTTTCTTTCTAAAGAGTACCAAAAGGAAATGATGCTCATTTATCTGTAAAACATATTACTTACTCGTTAACTTATTGCCACTGTTGGTGCTATACACTATAATATTTCTTTGTAAAAAAACAAGTCAAAGCCCTATTTATGAACAATAACACTTTTTTGTTGGTATATTGCAGAATACCTGTCTGTGTTTTATTATTACTTGTTTATCAGTATTTCTTTTTACATCTTGTTATCCTGCAACATGTCTCACATGTAGCAGAGCATATGACACAGTCTACACCAGTGCTGGTATGATACTGAATATGACATTTTTCTGGCCCGTGTTCACAATTCTTCTCCCAACATGTCCTGATGGTGCCCAGTCTGGGTACCACCTGAGAAAGATGCTGCGTCAGAGCTATTGACCCCAGTGTAGCATCGTGGGCGTGGCCACATGCATGGGCCTCAACTCTGACCCATCAAGTCGTTCGAATACAGGCCTTTTCACCTTTATAATTTAATTAAGTATGGCCTGATTTTTTGTTTACTTGTTTTCCTTTTTTTTTTATTCGATTTTTTTTTTCCCCATGTGTAGCGTTTTTCCATGTGCCATTTTAATCACCCAGCAGGAGCTACACAGACTGGCCCAAGCCTTTACCGTCAGCCTACATAGCCAACAACTTCGTACAGCAATACGTACGTTCACTGCCTTGACTTCTTCTCACAATAGATCAAGCCACTTTGACTACATCAAGCAGAAACCCAACTGAGCTGGGTTTTGGCCCCCCTAGTAATTTTAGTTTGAGACCCACGACCTAAGGGCTTACAAATGGATTTCATACTGATGTACAGGGTTAAATTCTTGATTTACTGATATGTAATATCCATTATCTTAACCGCTTATTCCTGGTGAGAGTCGTGGGGAAGTCTGGAGCCCATCCCAGAGCACATAGGGCGCAGGGCAGGGGACACCCAGGGCGGGGCGCCAACCC
>JABJVR010000095.1:1419750-1461131 GCA_025773905.1 Chitala chitala | reverse complement strand
GACACACCAATCAACCTAACCTGCATGTCGTTGGACTGTGGGAGGAAACCGGAGCACCCGGAGAAAACCCACCAAGCGCAGGGAGAACATGCAAACTCCACACACGCAGACCCAAGGCGGGAAGTGAACCCCAGGCCCAGAGGTGCGCGGCAACAGTGCTAACCACCACGCCACCGTGCCGCCTTTGATATGTAATATCAGCGGTGTAATGTAACAAAGGAATAGTACTTTGTTACAGTACTGAAGTATTTTTGGGGAGTACCTGTACTTTCCTTGCATTTTTCAATTTCTGTTGACTATTACGCTGCTACTTTTCTTAAATATAATGCATAGTTTTATTTCAATACATTTTCCACCTGGCATTTGTGTTACTTACTACAAAAAAATCATGGAATCAGCAGCATCCTCCTCTAGCAGCAGTGATGCTGCTCCAACACCTGCTATGTTTAAATTTTTTGCAATTTCAAAAACCAACTTCTATTGAGCTAAACAGTAGGTTGTTCAGCTTCCATTAAGGCCTGCCTGGCTTGTAACTATAGGGAAGGAATTTAGGAATGAAGAGTGAATGGGAGGCCTTCATAGGGTTAGGGAAGGGGAAGTGATGGGACAGATGGGGAAATGATAAGAAGGAAAACTGGATTTTTTTGTGTTGCCGGTGTGTTATTGCTAAACATTACAGATAAAGCATTATAGAAACGTTCATTTCATTATGTTCAGTTTATTTCAGATGTATTATATTTCATTAAGTTTTAAAGAGCTGTTTTTACAGTTTTTATATATATTTGGAATTCTAATTCTGACTGCTCTTTTAATGAG
Organism: Chitala chitala; assembly: GCA_025773905.1. NCBI lineage: Eukaryota > Metazoa > Chordata > Actinopteri > Osteoglossiformes > Notopteridae > Chitala > Chitala chitala. Next base: position 1,460,315 of record JABJVR010000095.1, on the reverse strand, counting down.
ATACATTTACTTTCAGTATTTAAGTACATTTATTCAGAAATTACTTTTGAAACTTAAGTTCAGTTAATAACAGATACTTTCATATTTTCGCCTAAGTAATACTGCAATGGGTGACTTCGACATTTATTTAAGTCATTTTATAGTAAAATTTCTGAACTTTTACTTAAGTGTGGTTTTCAGGTATTTTGCACAACACTGTATAACATTATCATGCACATGGTGGTTGAGCAGCAAGTCATCCATGGACCCCCAGAGGTTTTTTTTAATTCTGCACACTGTGGAGTTTTTAGTACCTGCCCTCCATTGTCATGTGTTGTTTTTTTTTTTTGTAATTACCACCGTTAAGTGCCTTGGGGAAACAAAGTTATGAAAGGTGCTGAATAAAAAAATGAATTGAATTTGCATTTTCTTTCTTTAAATACAATTATGATTTAGAATGTAGCTCTATGTTTCTTGTAAGCTTTGAGCACTGGTGTTTGACTCTGAAGTCTGTGCTATGTCGCAGAGCCACTGTACTGTACAATAAATCAAAAGAGCCTCATATTTTCCATACGCCTATAGAGCTTGGGACAGATTTTTAAAATTCCAGTTCTTCCATACCTTTTTCTGCAGTTTGTGCAAAATGTATCCCTAGGAGAATTGAAGCTGTTCACACCTGATTGTGGGTGACCCTCTCCCCCAGGTCCCGCCCCTAATGATTCTGGGACTTTGTGACTTACAGTTTCGGGGGCCGTTACACTGGCACCAGGTGCGCCACTCGCCACCCAGTCCCAAAGAGCCTCGGAGGCGTGAGGCCACTCCACTTCCTGCCAGACCAGGCCACCTTACCCCGGCTGGCCCGAGCAGACGTTCAAGCTCCGGTTCGCCAACCCCATTATTTTCTCCTGTTTTCTCTCCTGGTCAGCGCAGGTCCTGTGCTTGCCAGGTCATGCGGACGCTCTGATTATTTTGCTTGCTGAAAATCTGGACAACACATGCTTTTTTGTGACACTTCATCAATAATTTTTGCAAACTATAATTGAGTTACTTACCCCCCCTTCCCCACACACACACACACACACACACACACACACACACACACACACACACACACTGGTTCACTCAGTTATTAACTGCTCACACTTTCCCATAAAGGTTATACATGGCCTCAAATCTGACACATTGAATAACGGTGGATGAGGGTACCTCTGAAGGGGCGCTGTTAAGTCACATCCTCCCTCTTGTGCTTATACAGACTGCTTCGTGTGTGGCAGGTGTAATCCTAACTGCTATTCCCCTTGACATCACTACGCACTTTAACTGTATCTGCATTGTTTAGCTAGCGTAGCTAGGCTGTCAGGCAGGGTATCAGCAGGGTAGACAACCTGTGGCAACCTGAGGAATTTCTCAAATAAACAAATATTTGATGGAGTAACAGATAGTCTCGATTTTCTCCCATCCTACTCTATTACCTTCTACGGCGCTGATTTAAGTTTTTATTGAACTACTCTATCAAGAAGTCCATCTTGGGCTGATAGATGGATGTCTTGTAATTTTATTTGCTGGAGCTTGGCAAGGTACTTTATTATGTCTGGAATGAGAGAAGTTTGTGGATCCATCAGGGTCTGCTTTAGAGTTTTGAGTCTGTTGAAGAAAGCGTCAAAGTTCTCTGTGTTATGACAGGTAACGGAGAGAGCTGGGTTTCCTGTGGCAGGCTGCTACCAGTGCGCAGACTCAGGTCTTCCCTGTTAACTGGTGTCGTTCCCTGTGGTCCCATCTGCCTAAATTCAAATGACAACGATTTCATTGCCAGGTGGCACAGCTAAATGGAGGGGGGGGGGGCACGGAGGCAGCTCCACCAAGCTGCAATCATCTGTTTTACCTGCCAACTGGGGCCTTGAGCAGGTTGGTCTGTCAGGGGGTTGGTCTGCATCTTCTCCCATAACCTGGCCTGTCACCTCCAGGCTTCTTCCACATACGCTTGGCATGTCTTACTGTAGCAGTGGGTCTCCACTGGGTAGAGAGGGTGAGGAGATTGAGTACACAGGTTCTTCAAAGGTATGGACTGTAGGAGACTGAAGGCCATTTTTCCTGGACACTGGTTCTGTTCCCAGACCCAGCCTCCTGTCTTTCCTTAACAGCGATGGTATCAGTCCAGTCATAGACTCAGTGTTAGAATTTTTTACTGTTTCATATGCAAATATTATTATTTCATTATACAGGGGGGAAAAAACTGATGGTTTGGTTCCATCACACAGAGGTCAGTGGTTAGGTGACAAACGCTAGTAGGAATTGTCAGGTGAAATATTTGCCGACAACACTGCATAGGAATAACTGTAGGACCAGATTTCACACATCAATAAGTGCATTATTAGCAACTCCCCAGCTTGCGTCACGTTTGCTTTCATTTCATGTACTTACATGTGTAGATTCGACTAAACTCCCATCAACGGTGAGCTTCACTGTGCACTGAGCTTCGCTGAGCTTCACTGAGCTTCACTGTGCACTGAGCTTCGCTGAGCTTCCCATGACAGACTACAAGCTCCCCGTGAGCAAGGATTCAATAAATGGTTCTGAAAAACCAATCATATAATATATACAATATAAATTAATTAAGCAACAAATTAAAATGACAAGCTAAAAATATTGAATTTAGCACATTCAGTGGTATAAATTCTCTAGGAAGTGAACAAGTTCATGGAAATAACAGTTTAAACAGTCAAAATAAAGTATTAAAGGTATGGTTTTAAAATGTTTTAATAGCAATCCTTTCAACAAGTGTTATCTTTGTGAATAGCTGAGATTAAGTAAGATATTCACGTGTGAATGTACTGGCAGAGATAGATTTGGACACGTCAAACAGTAAGCAAATACTGTTATCTAGTGGGTGTAGTGCAAGAAATGCTTAAAGCTAACCCCAATAAACTGAGCTAAACACTTCAATTAGGCCTGTGAGATGACTCCCCCCTCCCCCACAACTGATTTCCTTGTCATGAACTAATACGTCAAAGTGAATATTTACACAAATGACAAGGGAGTACAAAAGTACTTTGTCTTTCTGCTTAGTTCACTGTAATGTTAAAATGATTTACAGTACTTGATTTCGGGGCTCTTAGAGTCTGCTCAGACACTATGTCAATTAGTTATGGTCCTTTAAAGCAAGTTTCTGATATCTCCTGCATGAGAAAGGAGATGGGGGTTAGGCAGAGGGACTGCGGGCCCTGGGGTGGGGGGGAATAGGGGGGCTCTTGTTTCACCACTGGGGGGATCAGAAGCAAAGGCATGGCAAAGCGGGGACAATGCCTCTGTCAAACAGAAACTTTGACTTTTCTCAAGGGAGAACGTCATTCAGATGTCACGTCTCATCATCAACGATCATCAGCTACAGCAGCGGGAAAAGTCGTGTCCAGCTTCATCAGGTCAAGGGCTCGATTTACTGCGTGAAAAGCGGTAAAACAACCTAATCGAGAAACTTCTGCCAAACGTTCTCCTGCAAAAGTGAAGCAGGGGTGGAAGAAAAGATAGGCTTCTTTTAATGTCTTCTCCTTTCTCCTAATTTCTTGTGAACTTGCTCCACCTTAAATGAGGATTACAGTTGTTCTGCTTCTTCGGAGCTTGTGTGCTATTCTGGGCGGGGGTACCTGTTTAGTAATGCAAAGTCAACAAACAAGACAATTCTGGCACTGCAGTGTCCCCCGTGAGAGGGTTTGGGGGCGCGAGCCCGGCTGCGAGGGCATACCAGAGAATGGAAGGAGGGAGCTGATTTTCCCACTTGTGGCCTTCAATGCGAGCAGCAAATCAAAGAGGGACGTGGCCATCGCAGTGACAGATGAACAATGTCCCCATTTTCCCAGACCCTCGGAACACCCCCCATCCATCATCGGCCGAGAGATTAATTCAATTCATCAGCTCTTTGTCTCCCCGGGCCCCCCCCCCCCAATGCGGCCTGATATCGCTCGAGGGAGCCACCTAATAAATGTTTGTGGATCTGATCTGGGGGGGCCTCTTCACGACCAAATTAAAACATTACTCTGAAGCAGCAGTCAGGCTCCACTTCTCCCAACCTGCCCATTGCAGCAGAATTTCAATTATTCTAATGAGGAGGAGAAGCCGCCCCCCAGCAAAAAGAGTGGGGGGGGGGAGGTAGAAACACTAGCAGGGAACAGAGGGATTGGATGCACGTTGGGGGGTGTTTTTGCGAGAGAAAGGGAGGCAGAGCCCCACACTGAGGTGGGCTCGCCATCCTCTGAAATACCACAGATTGTTTCCAGTCTGTTCAATTGCACCATGTGTTTCCAGGGGCTGACGATACCTTGCTTACCATCCTGGCAGATATCTGCTGTTCTGTTTATAGGTTCATCACATTCCCTGCCCCTGAGCTCCTGGTATTATTCTGGTGCAATACAGATAGTAAACTTAAAGGTTATAAAAACACGCATACACAGCATGAGCCCCGATACAACAGAAATTTGCCTGCCTTCAACATTCCATCATAAAACGTTTTTCATTCTTCTATGTCACATTTACAAGGTCAACATCTGAGATGTTTTAAAATTTAAGCTCCACCTTTTGATTCCGGTTAGCGTTACATTTTTTCCTGGTGTTTGAAATACACTTACAAAAAAAATTGACAACACCAACATGCTGTAAAAACACACAGAGCCCCCCCACCCCCCAGTGGCAAGGGTGACCTGAGATTGTGGGACTATGGGAGTGTGAGGGGGCAGAGCAGTGATGGCTGTCTCCCCCCTCTCTTCCTTACATGCTTGGAGGGGGTGTAGCTGGAGCGGTTGCTTGTATCCCAACGTGGAAGCACACAATGCACTTCATTCAACCCTCCCGGCTGCGCGTCTGTGCTGCGCCTCAAGAAAGAGGCAGAGGAAACTGTTGTCATGGAGGGGTTCCAGGCAAACACATGAGTTGTTCTTTATTTCCACGTTAGCAATGCGCGCTGATTGACAGAACCGTCCTATCCCCTCTCCCCAAGGGTAGTCCTCACACTGAAACGGATTTCCGTGCCCATGTGTGTGGAGGAGAGCCGGTGCATAATCCCAGTATCGTTCATCTATATTTAGGTTAATCGGGGCCGTGATAGATCACGCAGGTAGCTAGAAATGACAGCCCTACAAACCTTGGTTTTATTGACTCTATTTTTTATCGTGCACAGAGCTGGCTGGTGAAAACATCCTTCTGCTTTTCTGCAAACATTATCGGGCGTGGAAAAAAATTAAATGCATGTTTTCAGGGGTTTAAATTATTTAAACGTGTCCATTTGAGAGCACTGTCATTCCGCCGTCCTCGAAATAGCCGGCGTTGAGTGCACGACGTCATCTTAGCTGGGAAGGCGGGCTTCCTCTCCAATATTAACATTAACAATCCCTCCGCAATGATTTTAAGCACCGATAAAACAGCCGTGTTTTCGGATCGCATGCACTTCATTTAATTTGATCATCCCCTTTTCACGGTCCTCAGACTGAAACTCATTTCAATTACGACGCCGCCCTCTGACTCTCGACAAGCTGCCGGCAGCAGCCGACGACTTCAGACCGAGCGGAAAGCGGAGGGGGGGCACGGCAGCGTGCGCACCGCTTGACAATGTGGACAGAGCCAAGCAGTTCTGCATCACACAGAAATGTTCCTGACAGACATTCTACTGTCTGCTGCCAGCCTCCCTAACACGCCCTCTAGTGGAAACCGAGCGATTTGCAGGGGAAAAAAAAAACCAACAAAACCAAATTACTGCCACATGAATGTAGATATTGTCTAACAACACGCAATGTTCTCGCCTTGCTTATTATCTTAGCTACTGCTTGACCATTATACATTATATATAAAACGTTCAATGTGATGATTACAGTACCTACGTAGGTGCGGATGTCTTGATATGCATTATTTTAAGTAAACTTTGCACAGGATCATTTACATGACATGATCAGGCATCAGGTATTATTTGATGGTGCCCCTTTGTAAAATCTGGAAATTCTTCACATTGGGCTAAATAGCTCACAATTCTGTATAGAGGGTAGTTGTCACAGTGCAGTTTTCAGTTTTGGTTGACAATATCCTCTTACCCAACTGGCCACATGTGGCTCTCCTGCAGCCTGCCAGATGTCGCCTGCCTAACGCAGGGTGCACATTGTGGACTACAGTGCAAAGGAGAGCGATCGTTCCTTTAACAGGTGCACGGTCCAAACTGTGGCCTGGAGAGTGGGATCACATCCCAGATTGAGCCCTGGAACACTGTTGTGTTTTAATAAAATGTACTGATTAGATAAATGGTTGAGCAAAAGGACAGATTTTAAAAAAAGGTTGTTATGTAGAAGTTTTAAAGCTTGTTGTCTGTGGTATATCTATCCAGCATACTTTTCACATTATAAATGAGGTTTCATATCATTTATGTTTGTCAGGAATTTTTTGAGTATTAAGACAGACATGTCCATACTGCATTGTAATCTTCCAGAAAGGTGTTTAACAAGTGATCTATACATTGACTTTTCTTATATAAAAATGCAATTTCTCAAAAAGCCTGTGAAGACAGTGAGACAAACCAGCTGATGCGTGCCCTGCCATGTTCCTGCCTCACTCCAGTGCGTGCCCTGCTGTGCTCCTGCCTCACTCCAGTGCATGCCCTGCCTTGTTCCTGCTTTGCTCCAGTGCGTGCCCTGCCATGTTCCTGCTTTGCTCCAGTGAGTGCCCTGCCGTGTTCCTGCCTCGTTCAGTGCGTGCCCTGCTGTGTTCCTGCCTTGTTCAGTGCGTGCCCTGCTGTGTTCCTGCCTCGCTCCAGTGAGTGCCCTGCCATGTTCCTTCCTCACTCCAGTGTGCGCCCTGCCATGTTCCTGCCTCACTCCAGTGTGCGCCCTGCCGTGTTCCTGCCTCGATCCAGTGCATGCCCTGCCTTGTTCCTGCTTTGCTCCAGTGCGTGCCCTGCCATGTTCTTGCTTTGCTCCAGTGAGTGCCCTGCCGTGTTCCTGCCTCGTTCAGTGCGTGCCCTGCTGTGTTCCTGCCTTGTTCAGTGCGTGCCCTGCTGTGTTCCTGCCTCGTTCCAGTGAGTACCCTGCCATGTTCCTTCCTCACTCCAGTGTGCGCCCTGCCATGTTCCTGCCTCACTCCAGTGCGCGCCCTGCCGTGTTCCTGCCTCGATCCAGTGTGCGCCCTGCCATGTTCCTGCCTCACTCCAGTGTACGCCCTGCCGTGTTCCTGCCTCGATCCAGTGTGCGCCCTGCCATGTTCCTGCCTCACTCCAGTGTGCGCCCTGCCGTGTTCCTGCCTCGATCCAGTGTGTGCCCTGCTATGTTCCTGCCTCACTCCAGTGCGTTCCCTACCTTGTTTCAGTGCATGTCTTGTCCTGTTCCTACCTCGCTCCAGTGCATGTCTTGCCTTGTTCCACTGTGTCCTGTCATGTTCCAGTGTGTGCCTTGCCTTTTTTTCCTGTAATGCCTGTGTTATTCTCCACCCCCCTCCAAAAAAACATATGCCAGATAAACAGTGGAGAAAATAATTTTTAGTTTAAACCTTTTGTATTTACACATTTTAAGCAATAAAATTTTCTGTTCTCTGCCCCTTTAGCACACAAGTCTATTTTCACAAAACTTTCTTATTCCTTTGATAAAGTTTTGAGTGTCAGTTTTGAAACTAAAATACAAGTGTTTTTTCTCTTTTCTTGTTATAGGATTTCAGTTTCTTCTTTTCCATTGCTCCTAATTTGCAAAAGTAAGTCCAGCGTTGTTGCGAAAGGGCCGTTCAACAGAAGTGGGTCTTTTCTGTTCTTCTTCATAAACGCACTACAAAACATGCTCCTGCAGCGGAATGCCAAGACACTGAACAGCCTTTGTGTTTGTTAACATCACCAAGGCAGCTATTAAACAAAACAGCCAGTGCATTTCGAAAACAGACAAACTAGTGCAAAGAAGCAACTACACTCACTCCCTGAAAAGATGTGTTAAACCTTTTCATTACAGGCACAGTGTGTGGAAAGGCACTTTCAATTTAAGCCTTACTGCCAAGCCAATATCTTTATTTGAAGCGGTTACTTATCTTACTCGCTGAGACTTTACAAAGTGGACACACCTCACTCAGCTGTACTACATGCAAATTTAGTCACCATCCTGGCCCCTACGCTGAGTCACAGCGTCCTGGTAAAACAACCACATGTGTTACTGCATTGTTCTCAGGAAACCTGAGAGAGAACGAAATGCATTGGCACATTTTTCTTGCATAAATTCCATCTGCAATCTGTCACGGTGAAAAATTGTGTTGAAATGTGTACTGCGTATGTGCATGTGTACACAAGTACTACAGGTCCACATCTGGAGCTTTGGCACGAAAACACTCAAAACACTGAACTAACCAACTGAAATTTTATGTTAAAAATCTCATAATACTATGTTAGCTGTGAGTACGCTTGACTACAGAAAGAAAAAAAACTTGAAAATATTTCAGTTGGGATGTTGGGATGCAAATGTGAATACACAACTAACACAACTAACAAACGGCAGACAAATATTCCACGGACGTGTAAAAGTCATAAGCCATCTTTTAAGATTTGCCTTAATTATGTGGTCTGACATCCATGTTACACCAAGCAATTACATTTTAATGTTGTTGGAAGCTATTTTTCCTAAACCATGACTTCCAGATGATTTAAACATGGCACACAGGTTTACTGTATAAGCCTGTAAGCTCTTGATGCCATTTGCAAGTAGACTGTTAACGATTTGGTAGCTATTTTTATACATTTCGCAACATTCTTACATTCTCAGTTTGCAGACTGATAACTTGCAGCCTGTAATGTTTTTTTTTTTAATTCAATATACTAATTATGTCATTAATTTATGGATATTAATATAATCTATCCTTTTTATAGTACTTTATTAGTCTCAGAGGGAAATTACTTCTCTGCATTTATCCCACCCCCTGGGGGGAGCAGTGGGCCGCCAGCCACATGCGGCGCCCGGGGAGCTAGAGCTGAGTGTCTTGCTCAAGGTCACACCTGGCTGTGCTTCCACATCCCAGCCTGATGTTCTACCCATTGAGCCACTGGACCACGTCAAAAACATTTAAAGTTTGCATTCAGTTCTTAAAACATAACAATACATTTACCACATAAATTAAGATTTCCCTATTTTAATTCCAAGATAAAACGTCAAACTTGCCAACTTTGAATAAAATACTTCATACTTCACACCAATTAAATGTCCATCAGCAACACTGTTTGAAAATTATCAGTCTTGTATGTATACAGGTAATATTTTATTGCTTCTACTGCAAGTGTATGGTAATATAGATAAGACCTTCCATGTTCAACATAAGAGTTTCAAAAGTGGTTTATTACAACACCCATGTTAACTTCAGTGGCATTCTAGAAAGAACACTGTTTTAAATCACTATGTGTACTGACAAGCTACATCTATCACACACAGTATTCAGAATTTCAAGAATGTCAAAAGTTACCAGTTAATTATGACAAAACAGCCTTCCTTTGACACCTTGATCACCATCTGAACCTCAAGAATATTCACATCCCACATGATAATTATGTTTACTGTAATTATATTGTTTGACACTGATGACCTGGTAACTACTCAAAAAAAAAAAAAAAAAACAACACAGACCATTATGCGTAATTTCAGTGCACTTAAATTTTACTTTTTTTTTCTGATAATAACAGCACAATAGATACGTTTTTAAATGCAAGTTTAATAACATGCAGAGCAGAGTAACTTGATAATTCCCAGCAAACAATGTGCTTTTTTTTAAACTTTAAATGAAAGACTATTTTGAATAATGTAAGAAGTGGCAATGCAAGACAAGGTCACACTGATTGGACAAACTAAGTGCAGGATTCTCTCCGTCTACAGTACAATTCTCTCCTGGGGAAAAAAGTTTGGATATTGAAATTCTGTGTAAAGAAAGGCAATTTCCAGGAAAGAGCCAAGTGTTCCCAGCCTGCTTGAAAACCCCACACCCAAGTAACAGTAAAATAATATAAAACACCTAAATAATCATCAACTTTCTGTAAGTCGGTGTGATGTATGATCTCATTTGAGGTCATTATTGAGCATATGGAGATATTACATACATACAGTGCTGCACTTCCTGTTTCCTTATAGCCTGTACACAGCAAAAAATGTAACAATGATCTTTATGGCAAAACAATGAGTACAAACATTTTTATAACTAACAGAGCAATTTGCGGTAATGAACATCTACTCACTCAAGGAGGAGGGGAAGAGCTGGTGAGGTTTGGTGGGCGATGCGTTGTTTTCATTCTGTCCGTTTACGTTCACACAACGTAACATAAACGTGAGAGGAACGCAACAGGAAAGCGTTGATGCTGCGCTAGTGGCAACCAGAATATTCAAATTCTTTCATAAGCATTTCGGGTTAAATTCCCTTATAATTAATTTTTTTGTCTTGATGCCCAAATTGAAATCTCAAAGCCACGGGCCGTTACAGTGGAAATTCGAAGAGAAAAACAGGAGCGCGGCGTGACGCCTGTACTGTCATGTGACACTGTTTTTCAGCATATATATATATGCGTTCTGAATTGATCTCCCTCCACCATCAAATAAAAACACGAAGTAACTAACGTTTTAAAACTCAAACATTTCCTTGTGTTTTACAAACAGACTGCATCATGTCTACTGCAGCAAACAAATTGTACCACGTTCCCTCACTATATAAAACATCTATAACTCCGCTTCTAAGAGACATGCCTTATATTCTCTCTGCACGTTAAGTGTTATTGCTGCGTACATAAACAAAGCGTGTTATGTTTGACACAGCTGGAAACAACATCTGGCTTCCCTGGGCACATGACTTGTCCCCACTTGTAACTGTGGCTCCATGTGATTTAATGTGCGGGCAGAGCTGCCGAAGTACGACAGCCTGATCGGGCGCTAGAGAACGACCCACCTTTTCTTAATTACCCTACCTGACTCACAGAGTCCTTGCAAGTCTTTGATAGCCATGGGCTACAGTGAAACTATACATCATGTTTCATTCAGCAGCCTAATTATTCAAAGATCACATTTTCCTCAGAAAACGCTCAAGGAAAAAGAAGGTTAAATTACAAGGGAGATGCTTTGGCGCTAGTAGCAGGTGGATGATTATCATGAGCTATCAATCAGGCTAGTTTAACTAGTTTAATCCCTTTTCTAGCTGTTACTCCATTGGTTCCCACTGAGTTGTACAGTACTTCACTGATAGAGCGCAGTAATCCGGCCACTTTGTGATTCAAGGCCTGTGGTAATTTTCCCAGAACAGCTCAGAACCAGCCATTGTTAGTACAGATCACACCTGCTTCTTTTAATCTGAAAGCCATTTCAGATATTTACAACAGCTGCTGGTGATGAAGGTAGAGTATTCGTCTTTTTGTCACAGTGAGGTAAAGGTACGGCTGGGTGCTGGGTACAGACAAAGAGAAAGGCTCATCTCCATCATCTTCACACCAGAGCTCTGGTTAGCACACAAGCACCAGTGTTTACCCATGTCCATCAAAGAGAAACTATCACAAAACTGCTGTCAGCAGATCCTGAGATTTCCAGGCACATAAAACACATGTTAAAAATAAGAGATAAAAGAATACCTGACAGCCAAACCAAAGAAAGGCCATAAAAGAATAAAACGTACGATTTGACCACAGGCATGCCTGGAGGTCAGCGCACGAGAATTTAACACGGAGCTGACAGAATAAGGGTGTCGCAGAGTGTCTGCGAGACACGGGAACGGATTTCCTGCTGCGGGAGGCAGCGACCAGGCCTCCTCCCCCCAGGGGGGGTGGGGGTGGGGGTGGGAGACACCTGCCCTAGAATCCTCGTTCACAGCTCCAGCGACAGCCCAGGACCTGTGCATCACGGCTCGTGTTTGCGGCCCCCGCCATATACCTTTCGAAGGCTGGAATCCAGGAGGAAATCCACGGACCTGAAGCAGATACCAAGGGGGGCGGAGATTGTGGGGTTAGTGGTGATTTTCATTCGGTCTTGTTTTCACCTTATACTGAGATGTCACATGGGGAGTCTAATAATGTGGACAACCAAGGACTGTCATTTCTCAAGACCTGAGTGAGCTAAAGCCAATACAATGTAAATTTAAGAAAACGGCATACCGTCAAACTCACACATACATAAACACACGCACAAAAATGAACACACTTAAGCAAGATTGGACACACGCAGAGATTAACAGTGCACCGACAGTGTCATGTAAACATGCCCACGAATACACTCTGTGAGAGTGAAATCGGTACAGGCTGGCCGAGGCAGACGTGCCGGACGGTGCAGACACCTGTCGATGGGGGTGATGATGAAGGGGATGGTGGACAGTCCGATGGCCGTGGTGGTCCACTTGCGCACAGGGGGGGGCCAGCGGGTAGTGCGGCCCAGCAAGTAGAGAGAGGCAGCGCACACACGGTTGATGGTGAAGCCAGGAATAGCAACCGAGGCCAACGCCTGCCACACGAAGGTGTCCACCACCGCCACCGCCACCCGGGTGGTCTTCCCGGGACCGTCACCGTGTTCCTGAGAACGATGAAGACACTTAATATCCTGCCCCCTACAGCAGCCATCTATAAACAGTGGGTCAGCTACTGCTTGGACAAGACACCTGTAGAGCCCACCCCCCACCTGCCCACCCCGTGCCCTCCAAAGTACTGACTGCCCCACGGCCATGATCACTGGTTACCCACAATTCCAAGTTACAGCTGTTTCAGCTGCCATTTAGTCAGGAAACTAAAGTGCCTCACATGACACAATCCATTTGATTTTCCTAACTTCCATTAAGTGAATTAAATCCTGAGATGGAATTAAAACAAAACTGAGCTGTGAAGCCTGAAGCCTCCACTAACCGCTCAGCTCTTCCATACTATGGTCAGAGCTCTTTTCATTTTATAATAATCCTCCGGGAGGCTAACCTATATATAGTCACAGGACTGCATCTATTCTCTGTGAAAGCATTGAAGGTTCAGGTCCTGCCTCACATCACTGAAGAGGTGTCGTTGCAGATTACAGATAAGATTACGGATACGCCACGGCCCCCGCTGCTGAGCCAGCAGCGAGGCCCGCAGCTGGCTGCTGCAACACGCCACGTGCATGCGCACACTCACCGCAGCTGCCTTCTTGCCCTTGTCGACGGCATCCGCGGAGACATAGGCCATGGCAACCCCGTAGCTGGCCCACACCATGCCCACTGGCACCAGGGCACGGAATGCCTCGCCCACCTCATTGGCATAGCCTGCGGAGACCGTGTGCATGGCAACGGAGAGCACCATTAGAGCGAGCTTCTACTGCAATGCATGATGTTCTTAAATAATAGATTAAAGCAAGTTTTTACTATTTTTTTTATCCTATGTTCTTGCATCTTAAGAAAAACTGTGGCTGCAATACATTACATTCGCACATATTCTTGCTCTGACAGAATGATAAAGGCAAAACTACTGTAAGACATCATGTTCCAACACATGACCTTTACACCCTAGTCAAGCATTGACTAATCTTGCCCTTGGTGTCATCGCCACTTTCCACCGCAGGTGTTAATCTCTGCTGCCACCGTGTGGACAACTGATAAAAATGATCGAACAAACAGTTATGTAAAGTAATACACAGTACATGGTTTTTCATGTCAGATTCGTTTTGCCACCTTCATTTGCGTGCATCTGAAGCACTGGGATGTCCCCAGGAAATGAGTCATATCTCGGAACAGAAAAAAACCACGGCAACTGGCTGCAAAACATGCTTTACATCTCCACGTGCACCGAAAAGAAAGTGCGCTTTGCACTGCAGGAAAACATTTCCAGGAATTACACTGATACTAGTAAAATACCATAATGGTAAATGTATGGGGGCGGAATTTAAGAACAGCAGCAACGAAAAGAGCAATGTAAAATTTGTTGACTTGTGGAATTTCTGAAATGACGCTGTGCCGCGTGCACCCCGATTTAACTTTTCTTTGCGCTTCCGCTGCTCCAATAACTAGGCACTCTACTTGCCTGATTGACTTGTTCAAATGTTCAATAACCATGCGTGTGCTGTATAACCTTGTCACATTCTGTAAAAATCATCTTAGGATACTCTTATATCTGGCGCTATCAGTTGCTTTGAAGTGTTTTTTTTGGCATTAAACTAGGGTAGTATTTCTCACTATTTTGTTCAAGACAACCGCATTGCATGGGAAAAAAATCAATGAGTAGTATGGAACAAGAGAATCCAATAAAATTGCGCTCTGAGAAACACTGCACTAGTTTTTTTTAATTTTTTTTTTTACGGGAGATCTGCAGCTACAACTGTTGTCTTGAATACATCCACATAATCCACATCACGCACTGTCACAGAAGGTGGGATGACATCTGACGTTTAATATAGCCACGCTTCAAAAGTCACCGCTGAACACGAGAAAGCAATATGGCAGCTACCGCAGCCGCGGTGACATTGTGACGTCACGACGATCATATAACAGGGAAGAACCGTACCCAGCTAAAACTGAACCAATACTTCCAACTTGCGAGACCCTATAGGAATCAAAAGTGCATCGCAGCACATTACACTGATAGGTTTCCGATTTTCTTTACCGAAAGTACACAGGAAGCGCGCATACCACAAATACGTAGGGACATCTTCCGAGTAATTCACGTGGCTTTACTAGAACTTTTAATGTCACAGAATACACCTAGCCAGTGATAAACTGAAACACATCACACTTTTTCAAAATGAGGTGTGCAGTTTGTCTAAACAAAAAAGGAGGTTGTCACCTAGTTCCCTCACCTCTGAGTCACCTAAATTGAAATACATGCATACAGTATAAACTATCACAGCAGGACTTAATGCAGTAATTTCAAATTTATACTGTCAACATTAATACCACGGGAAACATGAACTATATTAGTAAATATGTATTAGTCACTCTTTTGCCACAAGTTATCCATTAATTTAAAAAGTATATGCTTACAAGATATTGCCACTAGCCTTAGATGACTTTCTAAATATCCCTCATTTTTAAAATTCAGTTCCACTCACAAACCATCAGAGCAGACTTTACCTAAGAAGCGGACCCAGGTGTCGCGATAAATGTCGACCTCCTTCCCCATTTTCTCTGGTTTATTATCCATTGCCACTTAGAGTATGTTACAGGAATCGGTGCAGGAATAGTGAAATTAAAATTTCAAAAAAAACAAAAACGAAGTTTCCGCTAACCATATTTTTGTGTTTCAAAGCTAAAGTCCAGTTATAGGTTTAAATGACAAGAATGCATATGCTGCACAACAACAGTGAAAATTTCATATGTTGTAAATTTATAGTACAGTCACTTCAATTGCTCACTTTTAAGAATTGTAATAAATGTACAATTCACATATTTTACTTAAAATAAAATAATTTTATATTAATTTGTCATACGATCATAACTCGAATTCGGTACGTAACCAAACTCAGTTGTGCGTCAAACGTCAGATAGGACTTTTATTCTGCAAGTCTTAGATAGGAAGTATCTTAAACTTCCGATTGTGTTGTACCGTTTGGATATTGTAGTTTTCACAAAGGTCCAGTTTCTGAAAGAATTAGATCTGATTTATGCCATGCCGCACTTAATGAAATAGTATTATGTAGAAAACTTATTATTATTACTAATGTATCTGAACAAATTTAGATTTAAATATCTTAAATCTATTCTATAGTTGTGTATCTGTGCTTACAAATACTTAAAAAAAAACAAATTTATATTACTATTGTGGAAGAATATTCTCTTAAAAGATCATTCGGCGAATGAGGGGGGAGGGGGTGTCTTTTTACGTTGTCATTTTATACGTAGTATTATAATGTACAGGACTGCTAAACCAATTCGCTCCAGCCTCGAAGGTGTGCCCGACCCACGCACACGGACAGTGTTCGCGAACCCACTGTCATCTGTCACCGTGTCCTCCAATAGGTGTAGCTTGGAGAACTGGATATTTGTTTGGCGTAAAATTGAGCTAATTAAAATAAGAGATAGAATGAGGCAAACCCAATAGTATTTCAGGGGGCTGTCCTAAAGCTGCAGGAGTATAATGGCAGCCTCTATGACAAGGAAGGCGTTAGCTTTTGGGAGTAGTGGTAAATCGTTTGTTCCTTTCAGTTTCCATCAAAGCATGGTTAGTAAAATGCAGTGGCTGCTGTTATTATTACTTGTTCATTCAAAGGGAGGTTGGTGTGACGATGACCATGAAATGGAAGAGTTTCTGAAGAGGGAGTACTCCCTGATTAAACCCTACCAAGGTAACGAGCTAGTTGGCATGAGTGGCTACAAGCTTGGACTAGGACTGTAGCAATATGCTGATGTCCCCATGAAAGCGTAGAAGACGCCATTTAACATATTTGAGATTACAGATGTACCGAAAGCGCAAGATTAAAAAGGTTGCTGCCGTTGTTCCTCCTTTGGGTGCAAAGAATAATAACGCTAAGAATAATGCGGCCATCCTCCGTAAGGTCGCTCACAATTTCGGCGCGCACCGATTGAGTTCATTAAATCAACTAATCAAATCCGTGACCGTGAAGAGTCACTTGAAATAACCTTAATGCATTACATTACTGGTTTATTGAAAACGAATTAATCGCCGGAGTCCCTGCCGCACGTTTGATCTTACGTCTTCGTGTGAATCCCAGCGATTCAGGATACTGTACAAGTTAACCATTAAACACAAAAAGCGACGCTTTCAGCTGGGAAGAGAAGGAAATATTTAGCCAGGCATCGTAAATGTTAAATTACGTACAGGGTCGTATGACTTGCTGTCCATTTTAAGTTTTACTTACTCTTGACCTTTTTCAATTTGTTTAACTGGTGAATGGTATACGGTTAATTAATTTGAACTATGCGTATTTTTATCCTGTTCAGCAGTTTCATTTGTATGGCGCAATCTTGACTCTTGTGCATGTAGGTGTAGGGTCTTCCAGCTCATCCCACTGGGAGCTCATGGGGGACGCCATCATAACGACAGACCAAGTGCGCCTGACGCCCGACCTGCAGAGTAAACAGGGGGCGGTGTGGAGTCGCATCGTGAGTACAGCGCACGCTCGTTTCGCGCGCGGCTGCCATGGGTGTATCTGTAGGACTCCTATTGTTCTCTTTGTGTTTTGCTCATTATTGTTCCTGACGTAGTCATGGCAACGGGCACCCTCCCCATGACCGGATTTCTCATAAATGGCTGATACTTTACCAGCAAAGTAGAAGATTAAGTATAGCAGGTATAACGACAGTCAAAGATGCCTAGCATCTTTATGGAATGTTACACCATTCAGCACGCAGTATCTCATTCATTATGAAACAAGATTATAAAATTCTCCTCTCCTGTACTTAACATCTGAAGAATGAAAAACATTTCATGTTATGGCACTCAGCACTTCTCCCTGACTTCGTTTTTTGCTTTCTTTGTACCTCGCTTGTAAGTCTTTTCGGATAAAAGCGCCAGCCAAATGACAATGTAAATGTAGATTTAGCTTTAATGCTCTTGTCTGGTGCGTTGGATGCGCCTTATGGCAGCCACTCAGTTTGCGGGTGCAGTTTGAAACCTGTGTGCTGCTGTTGGCGTAGCCCTGTTACCTGCGTGACTGGGAGCTGCAGGTGCACTTCAAGATTCACGGCCAGGGGAAGAAGAATTTGAACGGTGACGGCCTGGCAGTGTGGTACGCCAAGGATCGTATGCAGACAGGTGCGGCTCCCCACTGCTCCGATCTGCTGCAGATGTTCCTCTGCAGGACAGAGACCTCAGGAGGAGGGTTCAGCAACTCCCACCTCACTTCTCTGTGTGGCTCACACCTCAACACTAACAGCTTTATAATTTTAAGATATCCTTCATTGTCATTGTACAAGTACTGCGAGATTTGGTGTGCTGTTCCCACAATGGCAAAAAAAAAACAATACATGAGATATTTACAGAAAATACACAATAAAGAAGTTGATGTGTAATCATACAAAGCGCAATAAATTATAAAGTATTTGTAGTCCAAACATGCAATAGTAGTGTACAGTATGAGTTATATAGTCGTATGCTATGAGGCATTTTCAGAAGCTGCGTCTTGAAAAACTTGGTTCCTTGTAAAAGGCACCAATGTGATTGGTTGGCTGAATTGTGAGAATGTGATCTAGACTCGTCTCTTGGCAGCATGCCTCTCACACTGGATTATGTGGAACGTGGATGTATTGCAGCTTACTGTGTGTTGATTCACAGTGAATTCAAGCGAACATATTTGTGTTTGTTGCAGGTCCAGTGTTTGGTAATAAAGACATGTTCACAGGACTGGGTGTGTTTGTGGACACCTACCCCAACGAAGAGAAGCAGCTGGAGGTATGATCCTCTGTCTGTGACAGATAGTATTTGATTTGTTAATTATCTTGACTTTTTTTTTCCTCTCATCTTTTAAAGGTCAGCTATATGAATGGCTGGCTTTAAAAAGTAAAATGTTTTAATCCAGAATCAATTTTAAAACATTGGACATTTTTAATACCATTTGAAGACAAGTGAACTAACTCTTCAGTACATGAAATACAATATATTGTTTTCTGACAGCATTCTGCCTTTCTTATTTTTATCTTTAACCACTTTACATAGGAATAGTATCTATTGACACATTTACAGATATAAAATATTTCAAATTCCACAATCACAACACATTTGAAATGGTTTTTGCAATAGCCTTTATGCATCTTCATAAAAACCACCTGGTATTTTAGGGTTGTTTGTAGTGTAACTGTGGTTAAACCACAGTTGCATCTTTGTCATGTTTATGATTAAAATTTCATGAAATTTGCTCTCAGATCAGTGGTTGTTGCAGTTTAATACAGTGTTATTCCATTGCGGTCCAAGAATAGCTGGAATCATTTCGTTTTTTAAAAATGTTTTCACCGTATTTCCCGTATTGCTTGTAAAAGGCTAGCTTTTTTTTTTTTTTTCTTCATTAATCAAACACAGGTATAAGATGTGTTGTGTGTTCATATTTAGGCTGTGTCTGAGAAGACTTGCACAGTCTGGTTTTTTTTTTTCGTGTTGAGAACGTTCCAAGGTTGAACAATTTTCACGGCGCTGCAGATAAGCTGCCAGCACAGGGTTCGATGATCTCTTTAAAGTGCCCGCCTTGTGTTGTGCTCCTGTGTTTTGTGCAACCTTGTGGAGAAAGGCTCAGAAGAGGAGGTATACCCCTCGTACGCAGGTACACGATTTCTGGTCCCCTCCCACCTTCTGTTGAGAAGCATGCAGCCCATGTCCATTACCCCGCCTTATTGTGTGCCACGCCTGTGTCGGATGGGTGTCCGTGTGCCTTCTTCACCCCACTCTCTCCGCCATCAGCCATGTTGCGAGTTGATTGGAGAGTCATTGAAATGGGGCAGGGCCACAAGGCTGCGTCATTTGCTATTGGTGTGCTGCATGGCGGCCCTTCCTTCCGCCCCTGTTCCACCGCTGCTGTTGCCGACTCGCTGCTGTTCTGTCCTGTCTTACTCCGCCCTGTTAATGCAGAGGATCTTCCCGTACGTGTTGGCCATGGTTGGAAACGGGACCCTGACCTACGACCACGAGCGAGACGGACGGCCCACTGAAGTGGGTGGCTGCACCGCCATGGTGCGAAACCTCCAGCATGACACCTTCCTCTTCATCAGATACGTGCGCCGCAGGCTCACGGTGAGGAGGGGGTGTGTGCACACCAAGGTTCACGTGCACGTACATGTACGCTCGCTGGCTGATGCAAGGATAATCACTGCAGATACGGTCACGTGCTTTTGGGCATGGAAGAAGGCTGTTGGGTAGAGAAGACGATACTGTTAGCTGAAGAACGTTTGTTATTTGTTCAGCATCGTATCGTTATTCCTAAGAACTAAGAAGTGTCAAGGTATAGAGACACGTACCGAATATGTTAGGAAAGAATGCTGTCTGACTTCTTGGTTTAAGACCTATGCGTACATCACATTGGTGCACATGAAGATGCCTGAGGCAAACCAAGCGTGCGTCACCTGTGCTGCATGCCTGCAGCGGTCAACTCTATCTTCATTCCCTGCCCAGGTAATGATAGACGTGGACGGGCAGCATGAGTGGAAGGACTGCCTGGACATCCCTGGCGTGAGGCTCCCCCAGGGCTATTACTTTGGAGCCTCAGCTGTCACAGGAGACCTGTCAGGTGACTTCCTTTCTGGAGGTCAAAGGTTACAAAACAACTGTTTTTAATTTTTTTTTTTAATTTTGTAGAACTTTATTAATCCCACAGGAAAATTACTTGTCTGCATTTAACCCATCCCCTGGGGAGGCAGTGAGCAGCCATTGGTTACATTTTACCTTGTTTTTTTACAAATGAGGAGAAAGATACCACAGTTGATCTTTGCCATCAGTCTCCTTGAGAGGTGTGTGTGTGTGTGTGTGTGTGTGTGTGTGTGTGTTAAAATAGAAATAGTCTGTAGCCAACTTAATTTACCAAAATATGGCCCTTGGTCTGCAGATAACCATGACCTGATATCCATGAAGTTGTACCAGCTGACAGTGCTACGCACTAAAGAGGAGGAAGAAGAGGCAGAGGAAGAGATCACTATTCCCAGTGTGGATAACTTTGAGCTGTTCAAAGGTGGTAAGTTACCTCGTCAGTGACCGTTATGAGGATAAGACGTACTGCCTTTACTTAACAGTGAAGATACTTTCTGTACTTAATTCTGATGATCTGTAATTGGTTCAGCTGCCTGTCATGCTCTGTCCAAGTAATCTGGCAAGTCCCACCCTCAACCAGTGTGCCAGTACATGACGTTCTGTCTGACAAACACTTATTGAAAACTGCGTGTTCCTTTCCGCTGTCTCCTTGGTGACCTCTCAGGGGACGACAGCGAAGGAAAGATGAGCGGCGTCGCCCTGTTCTTCACCGTGCTCTTCTCACTGCTGGGATGCATCGTTCTGGTGGTCATCGGCCTCGCCCTCTACAGCCACTGGAGCGAAAACAGCCGCAAGCGTTTCTATTGAGCCTGCAGGCTCGTGGTGCTGGCATTGTTAGGGGGTGGTGGCGACAGCACACGGTCCTGAGATGAAGCTGAGCTCAGCTGCACAACAGATTTGACGGACCCCACCCACCGCTACCAAGACGAGTGTTTGAGTGCCTGTCCCTGGTAAAAATGAGAGCATCCTTTAAACATTGTTTCGGAATTATGTTCTCTACATCAAGCAACGCACCCGACTCTTCCTGCTGTGTTCTCTTCAAATGTGACATGCAGAGTTTGGCTTCCCTCCCCACTGGTGCTTCTCAGACTGTCCTGCCAATAGAAAGACAGAGCCTGCACAAAAGCTCCTCCCACACAGCTAGACTCTGCCTCCTTCCCCACCCTGTTTCTTGGCTCAGTCAGATCGTTGTTCTCATCTGTTATACGCTCTTGTTGAAAGTAGAGGTTGTTTTTTTTTTTTTTTTTCTTCATTCTAATTTAGTTATTCATTCTCACATTTTTGTGTACCTAGTGTTGAAGTAAATTTTTAAAGCCAACACATTTTTCCCCTGCTCAGTTCCTGGTTGTGGAGCTTTTAACCACCTATGTTGAAATTTTAGAATGCTGGACTCTGGCCTAATGTAATTCATTTCTCATTATCACTTTTTTTTTTTTTTTTTTTTCCCCTCCCCCGCCAATAATTTTTTTGTATGCAGCATGCCGGCACTATGTTGTCCAGATTTGACATTAGAGATGTGTACTTTCATATGAAAAATATCAGTCGTGACTCAAACACTGAATTTTGGTTTTTGGATGGACAGACTTGTAAACATGGGTTTTCATGCGTTGCTTCACATTTTTTACACGCAGATTTACCAGCTGTGTCATTTATGTCATGGAGACAGCATAGGAACTCCAGTATAATCAGTATTTTAATCTGAATGCTGCCTTGTCATGCCTCCCTCACAGGTGGGGAGAAAATGTTCACATGAAGCTACAAACTGACCTTTTCAGGGCTGGCAGTGGACTTCCATCCCAGCACGCTAGTTTGGATGGTTGAGTTATTGGCTTTTCTTTTGAAATACAGACACAGATCTACACACCCCTCAGTACCTCTGTGTTCATCTCTGTCCATCTCTGTCCTTTCATGCTGCTCTCGAGCAAGTTGTCTCACCATCTCTGATTTTATTTTTTTGTACTGTCATAATGTCAATGTGCAGTTCCTAAGGTGACCTCACAAGCAGGGGACACGCCACCCACTAAAGAACAGAGCGTCCATATGTCCTTGAGCTTGAGAATCGATGGGACAACAGAGGTTTTTCTTTGCATTAACGTGCAGGTGGGAAACCCAACCTGCGCTGGTTTCAGAGACAAACGTATGTAAGCAAACCAGCGTATCTGCCTCAGTTTCACCTTCTGTTAATGCCACTACTTTGTTTTAAAATGAAAGTGAAACCAAGAAATTATTTGTTCAGGTCAACTGTGAGCATAAACACTGATGGGCAAGATTAACTGTCACTGTGCTATGAAATGACTGCTAAATAATTTGAACCACTTATCAATGGTGGGATATGAAAACTTGTGAACAAGGAGCAGTTGTAGCCTCACCAATCTTTGTTAATTAGCATTTCTTGCAGGACTATAGAGAGCTTTATAGTCTCCCAATGTGGTCATTCTGTGGACTTGGTGGCATTAACTTGTGTAGTCAGTCCTCAGGAGTGCTTGTTCTTAGATGGCAATTTTTTTTTTTCTTTTTAAAGAACTTTATCTTTGACGTAACCAAATCAAAAGTCAGGCCTGCTGGAATGTTTGGAAGCAATAAACAATCTGGAACTCTGACCTGAAATGTGATTGTCATTAATGCAGTGACAGTAGGTATCGCCTTACATGCACTGATTGTCATTGCAATTTGTTTTCTTTTTTCAGGAGAAGCTGCATGTTGGTTTGTGTGCATTATGTTTGTATCTGGAGGTTCATTCAGTTGTGAATAAAAACTGTTTTAAAACTGACATCCATGCTTTGCGAACTTGCTGCCTTCCTTATTTAGCCAGATGGCTACAGGGTTGAAGTTGCATCGATTACAGAACACATCACAGAATGCTGGGCCTGCTGTCTCCTGTACTCGGCGAGTTCAGTTTGCTGGTGGGAAGCTTTGAGCACTTTGCCGCAGCTTATTGTGAAAAGCACTATATAAAGATAAGTTGAATTAAAAAGCTCCAGCCAGCCTTCTTGAGCACTGTTGCCGCTGGACCACACTAAGGACTTCCTGGTTGAACAGCATAGTGAGAAGCCCCCAAAGGCTTCATGTCTGAAACTGTAGTCATAGAAAGGGCATGCTAAACTTCGCCATGTCCCAGTCCAAACTACACCTGTGCTTTCCTTGTCCTACATCTCTGCCCTCATCCCAATACGTAAACCAATCTTGATTGGAACAACATTTTTTAAATCCTGTCTCATAAAGCTCTAATATGAAATGACAGGATCCTGCAGTTTAGTTACACCAGTTTTACCTACACATACCAAACTAGCAAGTTATGCTTTTCCTCATTTCAGTTTCGTATCCAGTTCTTCACTAAATTATGGTTAAAGTCTTACCTGAATCTTTCTGGGGATAGCTTGAAGATTGTCGTAAAAAAAAAAAAAAAAAAAAAACCTTGTACAAAACAAGCAATGATGTAACGTCTCATTTTATTATAAAAATAAAATACAAATCTTAAGTGGATGCTACAATGTTAACTAGTCAAACAGTTTGAAAAGGGCATTTAATCTTTTTTTTTTTTGGCTTTTTTTTGACCACTTCCTCTTTTCATGTACTTTATTTGGCAAAATTACCACAAAAGGGGAAAAAAAAAAGTGGAATTTAAACATATAAACATGCCCAATACATTTTAAAATTCTTCACGTTCTCAGTTTCCAAAAAATGCTGACTGACAAACGTGTCTGGCAGCTACTGAAAGGAATCCCAGCCACCAAGACCACACATCCCACAGGCGACAGAAAAGGCGTGTGGATGTGCGGCTCGGCCGCTGCAGGCAGGACACCACCCCAGGTGCTCCCCACACTACATCAGTCCTGTGGGATGCTCCCCAAGACATCCACCTGCTACGAGCAGCAAGAGCAGAACTCTCACAGAGAAGCTAAGCAAATCAAACTCAGTGTATGTTCTCTGTATAACTCAGAGGCCTGGTGTAACGATGGATCGATGGCCAAAACTAGTGAGGACCACACCGGTTTCCCGGTTCATGGCACCAGAAATATTCTGTCTGAAAAACACATTAAAGGGACTGAAAGTGCTGGTTTGAGGCGGGGGGGGGATTCGTGGGGGTGGAGCCACTGTCCAAAACAGCAGTGAGCACGCACAATTGACATTCATCTATATGTGGATCTCTCGCATTCAAAATAGGTCATGTCACCCTCCTCAAGGATAACGACAAAAACCTCCTCTTGTACTCTCTCTCTTACACTGCTAGAAACAGCAAGACATATGCAAAAAAAATGGCTTTAAAAATGAAGACAAAAAGAAAGAGTACAATCAGAAGCAAATATGGCAACAAAATCACTTCAGAAAGTATGAAACCACCCCTTCTTGGGAACAGTGCCATAATAAAGAATATTGCCAGTTCTAAATACCAAGCAAACCAACAAAAAGGAGTATTATTGCAGCATATACCAGAAAGATACATATTTGCATAGCCTAGTAAGACAGAGTCCTGAGGGGTGAAGTGGGGAAAAACAGAGGTAGGGAATGGGGTTACGGATACCCGGAGGGAGTCGGGGCTTGAGGAACACGAAAAAAGGTGACATACTACTCCCAACATCCCAGGAACTGGAGGGGGAAAGGTCAGGTCACAGAAGCCATTGTTTGGAGTAGTAACAGGTCCAGGAAGCTCCCAGACACACTCTGCCCCATGGGGGGGCCAGGGGGGTTAGACCAAACTAAGGTCTGCAGATGCCAATCAAATCAAGATGACCCTTTCAAAAGCTGTCAAATTACCTAAATAAAAATAATGCTGATGTTTGCTTTCACTTCCTCAAAGGGGAATTCAGAGGGCAAATCAACAACCATGAGAGCTTCTTCCAGGCAGTCTGAACTCTGTCCTACTCGACAGCATTCACGATAAAGAACAGTTCCCAGTCTTTGATACCTGCTTTCAAACAAGTTATATCCCTGCACTAGAACTCTGTACAAGATGTCCGCTCCCCAAATGACACAGCATCTTTTTGTCAAACTACTGCAGAACTGGGGGGCGATGCTGTAATTACAGTTGCACGTGCCCATACTTGGGAGCTTATCTAAGGGAAGGGTTACACAAGCAGGAAACAGCTGTAACGGAGGGCGTCTTTCTTCCTAGCAGAAGCTATGAGAAATGGACTTGCTTACGTGAAACATCTCTGCTTAAAGATTCCAGGAGTGACAGAACAAGGCAGAGCACAGTAGACCGCATTTTGTAAAACTGCACCTGGTCACCCCACACACACGTGCGCACGCGCGCGCACACACACGCATGTCCTGTAAAGGGAACAGGCTGTACTAAGACAAAGCCTTTGGGACCCGTCCCTTGTGTAGAACTACAAACGGAACACGCAAACCTATCCTCATAACCGAGCACAGGGACACCAGTGAACCAAACAAGGAACAAAGTGTGTATAAACATCAGGTGAAGGGGAAAAAAAGCAACGCAGAGATGGTAGTGTAGGCAAAGCAGGGCTTTACCAGTCTCCTTCTGGTACAATCTGTCTGTCGAGTTGCTGTGCCTGAGACAACGTAGCTATCTAATCATTTGGGGGGGGGGGGGTTGCTTGTACACAAAGCAAGCACTTGCATTTGTGTTTTCCTTTCAGAAGGCTTCCATCCAACACCCTGCATTACTTGTTGCGGTTGACAGGGTAAAACCATTCTTCACATTCCTGGTATTTCATCACCTCATGTTTCAGAGCTGAATCAGATGGGAGAAAAAAGGGGGAAGGTGATAAACATTTCACAGCAAGCCAAAGGAGGATGCTGGCAATGCTAACCACAGCCCACAATGTCAGATTGAGCCCTGATCACCCTGCGAGAAGTAAGTCTAGTTCCAATCCCTCATTGCCAATACAAAATTTACTGGCAGGGCTACATCATTAAACACGAACATGTTCTTCCCCCATCCACTGACAACTAAGTACTATTTCATCCATTTGCTAGTTTATTGTTTTTTTTTTTTTTGGGGGTGGGGGTTCAGACAAGATGGCACGTGTCACTACATTTTTTTTTATTTACGCCCCCCCCCTTATATGTTGTTTGCTTTTTTAACATACGACACTGTGCCCAAGCCTACAAATGAAGCAGGGAAAAGTCGAGTGTATTCATCGTACAACTCAGCCAATCAGACGGAGCGACCAAAGAACTCCGTCTCTCAGTGCATTCTACAGGGGCGGTGTTAGAGCAAAAGCTAAGGAAATCGTCTGGCCATCAGTACTGCCATGGAAAAACCCGCTGGAGGTGGGTGGAAAACCAGAATGGACCAGAATCTCACTGGAACATAAGGGGGGGGGGGGGGAAATCCTCCATGTCTTCAACTACAATTGTAATTCTGAGCTGCAAACATTAATTCACCAACATTGTTCCTAAACCCCCAACCCTCCAGGGTTCACCATTATCACCCCATTATCTCACAGCCTTGATCGCAACAACTTTCTGTGCCCACAAGTCTCCCAGATGCTTTTAATAGTGCCCCTTTTGGAAGCATACCGCTCTGGATCTGGTGTCGTCTTCTATCTAGCTGGTATGCCCAGCCTTGGCTAAGACCCCCCACCCCCCACCATACATGTTTACTGTCTGCAGACAGGTGCACGTAGTTCCAAGACACGTGGAGAAACAGGTTCACCATTGTGTCCTCTTTATTGAAAAAGTAAGACCCCTCAGCCATGACGACAGCCGAAAAAGCGTCTGGGGCAACGTAAGGTTCCTGCCATCAGCTACAACACCCAGCTTTGCACAGCCAAAGCTTGCCGTCTTCCACAGAGACATCAGCAGCCGGACACACAGGCCAAACCTCTCTGCCACACCCCCTCCCCTTTACCACATTGCCAGGTTGTTACTAGATATCTGCATGATCACTGTAATGGTTTTAGAGCCAAGCAAAAACCATCGTAAGAGAAAGGGCAGTAGAGGGGGCTGGTGTCTCAAGCTTTGGTGAAATTAGAACAGTCAGTCAAAGGGCAGACAATGTGCCAACACAGTATATTACAAAAATACCCAGGGCTGACGGAGGGGTGAAGTACCGGAAACTGTACCCCCCCGCCCCACCTAAGAATCCCTTTGCCTCTTTCTGTATGTGAGGAGGGAACCGAGAGAGCAGAAACTCCACCACATATCTCAGGACAGAAAAATAAAACGCTTGTACTGCCATTATCATCATCACCAAAACTCTGCAACGTTTAAGGCAACAAATCTGCCCCAAAAAGCAAATGGCGCAGCCCGCGTCTCAGCTGACGTGGTTTTACTGCAGCGATGACAACAGCAGCAACAAGTCTCCGACCGGCCTGCCCAACACTCACACCAGGGCATCTCCGCTGCCACAGGCAGCCGAGGGCGGAGTCTCATAGGACTGTTTCCGGCGTGCACTGTCCTGGCGCTCGGCGCAGCAGTCTCCAGCGGCTCCCTGGCAGATGCGCTCTTCGCCCTCCTCTTCCTCAGGCGCAGAGCTGTCGCCTGCGTCCAGCTGGCACACGCATACCTCGATGCCCGAGTCACCGGTCACGTGCCGCCGCCGGCTGCTAAGCTCCTTGATGGAGGGCGAACACTGGGCCAGCACAACCTCCTCTGGCAACGACTGGCGGGACGCCGTGGCAACCTCGTCAGGTGCTGCCAAGCTCGCTGCCTGACCCACATTCATCTCTGCCTCCAAAACAGACTCAGGTTCCACTGGCTCCACCAGGGGGGTGGTGGCAGGGACCTGGGAGGCATCCTCCGAATATGGTGGAGGCGGAGTGGGGGGGTGGCCCACCACCTCCTCATAATCAGGCAGCTTGCAGTCTGTCCAGAACCCTGACAGGAAGAAAACACAACACAGTTAACACCCAGGGAGTATTCCTTAATTGCCAATTTCAGGGAGAACATTGCAGGTCTGAATCCAATAGCATACAAAACCAGAAATTGATTTGGACCAAGTTTGTCTATTGAGTGGGTTATACACTCAATTAGCACACAATTTAGACAAGTAGAAATTTCCGCCATCCCCCAAGATGTTTACTTCATTGCAAGACACTGATATTGGACCTCATCTGGCAGGCACCCATATCCACATTCAAGGCAGAGGTAAACATGAGCGCTACAAATTCTAAATTCAGCTTTAAAACATCATAGCTGCTGCATGCCATGACACTGGCAGCCCTTCCCAGACATGCTCTGCAAGGCCCACATCAAGCACATGCACAGCCAGAGTTAAAGCAACCTTAAACACACCACCAACCTTGAAGATAAAACATCACCTACGCTCCTCCACCAAGCAGATTACATGACGTGAAGCCATTTTGCCACCAAGACAAATTTAAGGCTTGGACAGCCAAATGTCAGATGTCAGTTTTGTAATATGTCAGCAGTTAAGCAATTGCAATTTGTCATAATTAGGAAGCAAACTGCTAGTCTCACACAGAATTTATCTTGGGGGATGGGGCTGGAATTTAACATATTCCAAGTATGTCGATGCGAAAATGTCTCGAGTTACAAAAAATAAATAAATAAATAAATAAACCCACTCCATGAATAGAATTTAAGACCCATCATGGAATTGTTTGCTTTGCTTCAAATTACAGCCCATATATGACACAAGTATAACACAACCAATTCAACTGCTGGCATAGAAGTGCAACTATATTCATTTGTGACCCTGTGACCTTTTCAACACAAGTAATACCCAAACAGTTAGAATGGGGTCCAGGTCAGCACTCCCAGAGTGGGACGACTCACGCAGGCCAAGTGGCGGCAGGGGCGCAGATGCAAAAGAGTTGGAGGCGCCCTGGTACGCCATGAGGCTGATCTCCCGCTGGCGCTGCTCTTGTTGCATGCGTAGCTTCACCCTGCGGTGACGGTAGGCGCAGCAGCAACTCAGCACAATGATGAGGGTCCACACCAGCCAGAACCCTGTCATGGGGGGCAGGGGGTCATGAACAAACGCATCTTCACAAGGCCACCTCTCTCCTAGCACAAAACTCTCTAACAACCAACCCTGAATTGTTCAACACCAGCTGGACCTTAAAGGTGAGCTAAGCTAGCCAAGGGCAGTTTTATCATCCTGAAGCAAAGCAAAACAACAGTGTGTGTGTGTGGTGCAGCTGGAATGACAGACTGCCCAAGTTGGGCTGTGACATAAAGCTGTACTAAAAACAGGAATGATGAAGATAGTTCCCTCAGATAAAAATGGGCAAAGGTCACACAACAACGGTTTTATAGTAGCCTGCGTCATATTCTCCCTACGTATGGTATAATTACAGCTAAGCTGAGCTATTATAAGAAAATGTTTAAAATGTGTAAAAAAAAAAAAACGTGTTTTGGCATACCAGGTACGTGGCAAAACCGTGCTAGATAAGAATCGATCAACATTAACACATATTCCCAGGTTATGAAATCGGAAATAAAACGTGTAAGAACAACTCAAATAGTTGGAATTATGTAAAATTTTACCATTTACACAGTACTGTAAAACCATGAATGTTACTTCTAATGAAACAGCCAAGTTTTACTTTAAGGACCATTTTGCCAGATGTCTCATAGAGAATCACAGAGGACATTCAAACAAATCCTAGGTGAGGAAAAACGGGAAAATGTGGACGTACACCACAGCTCGTAGTAGTACGTGCAGCACTCGGTCTCTCCGCAGCAGTAGCCCATCTCACAGCGGTACTGCTCGTTGTTGACCCCAAAACAAAACTCCTTTCCCTGCGTGAGACACAAAACAGAGCACAAAACGGCCTTAGACCCAACAAGAACATTTTACGGGGGCTACACAGGCCCTCGCGTGTGGAAAGTGACCGCGTTCGTCACTGCTCGCGGCCAGCGCGCGGAGGCGCGTGCCACAAAGTGTCATTTGTGCGGACATTCCCACGCGCGAGCGTCCCGGAACAGCGGCGCGCAGCAGCGCACCCACTCCAGCCATCTTCTCACAGTTGGCTACCCTTCAAAAAGCTGTAGAGCACTCTACTTCTCCTGGTCTTCGCTGTATTTTTGCTTAAAAAATAAACATTTTCCATTTACGTAGTTAGAGCAGACGTAAAAAGTCAGCCGAAATGTTTAAAAAAAAAAAAAGTTTAAAACTGAACAAAAACTCTTCCTCTGTAAGGACAGCCTCAAAACCACACCATAGAAGACCTTGTAAATAACAAGGGCGAACAGCAGTAACCACGACCGTAATCTAAAGTTTCCAACGCAGCCGTTTGTTGGTGTTATGCTCCGAAACACGGCAGCTTCAGACAAGTAAACAGAAATCCGACTGGTTGGTTGACTCAAAATAAATGAAACTGTTATGAGCCAGCAAAAAGCTAGCGGTCTCAACACTGCCAACTAAATAAATACCAATAGTAGGTAAACTCTCAAACGACTGACAGCAAATCAATTTAAATAATGCCATCTGAAATACCGAAACAAAATACAATTTGACCACATTAAACAAGAGGAAGCACAGTCACAAGTAAAACAAAAAACAAAACTTTCAACTAGGGATGTAAAGCTTCTCTAATTTGTACTTTTAAAGTTTCCATTTAAATTTATTTCGTTGTTACTGCTTTTAACTTAAAAGTTGGTCTACAGTACCACCTAGATAAACAGGACCCATCCACAAGTTCGTCAACTGTTTTCAAACTATTTTAACAACGTCAATCTAGCAAAATTCTTAAATTGTTAAATAATATCCATGCAAAACACAAGTCGTCAACTGAGAATAAAGACGCGTTTAGTCATTAACAAAACCTGCACTCTAAGTTCTACCGTCCTCTAGTTCCTTTGTGAGAACAAAAAAAGCATAATAGACGGCCTGTTTCCAGCAGCGATCCCCGGACTAAACTGAGCTCATAACGGGCATGGCACCCGAAACGCCGGCTTACCTGCACCAAGCATGTCCCGGTGCAAAGAAGACCGATAATGGACCCCACCGTTTTTTGCGACATGTCTCTGGGCAGCTGGTGAAGTCACACTGGAGACCATATAGCGAAAATCAAAACATTAAATCAAGCAAACAGTCGAGATTACCACTGTAACATCAGACGCTACTGCCTCACTTGCAGGCTGACTAGCTAGATACATTGTTTCGCCTCCTAACGAGAAGCTCGGGTACCGCTACACCCAGGAAAGAGAGCGCCATATGGCCAATAGGGGGCGCCACATCTACATACAACAGGTGAGAGAGTGTATGCCAAGCACGCAACTTTTTAGTCAGCTGCCGTACCTGCCGGTTCTATGAACATGAGTTTAATGTAAATTAAACAAAATTATTGTCAGTGACAGTTGATTAGATTAATGATAGACGATCCCAGCTGTCCAAAATATAATAAAAGTACGTATGTATTCGACTATAAATTATTCGTAAATAGTTGAGAGGATTAAATCATACGACCATTTACAAAGCGAGCTACGAACGAGATTAAGGAGATACGTTGTTTTCATACATTTTTAAAAATTCTAACATAGATTTGTATACACACAAACGTTTTGT
This sequence comes from Chitala chitala, assembly GCA_025773905.1. Lineage (NCBI taxonomy): Eukaryota > Metazoa > Chordata > Actinopteri > Osteoglossiformes > Notopteridae > Chitala > Chitala chitala. The sequence goes on along the minus strand of JABJVR010000095.1, from coordinate 1,428,744 downwards.
ATATTGCAAGCCGCAGCTATAACGAGAAGGGTATCAGCATGTCATTTATCTGAAAGAAAACATTTTAGATTAATTGCTTCCGAGTTGTAGAGAAAACGTGATTTAAAATCTACATCAAAACAAATGAACGGACGAATGACGTCATTCTGCGATAGCGCAAACGCGTACATATTCGCGTTCCTTTCCTTAGGAGCGAACTGTGGCAACGCGCGAGCCGCTGTTTACAATGACGTCACGGCTTCCATAGTTACAGCAAGCACGGGAGCTCGAGGAGGCTGCGCTCGTTAGTCTTACGGTCTAGCAGATTTTTTTTTTCCAGCAACCGGCGGACCGAACCATGGTGAGCTGCTGTACAGATTGCACGATAACGTTTGTTTGCGATGTGTGTTATTGCAGGAGTATTTCGGGAGGCTGAAATCTGTCCGGAAAAGTCGCCACTGCAGCGCGTTTGCGGCTCCCTCCGTGCACACCCGTATCTCAATCCCGGCGACATGATCGTTTTCACTAAAAGCTTCTTTAGCTTGCCTGGAGCTGGGAAGTTTAATAGGCCGGTAGCTACAAAGATAATCAGATCAATAAAATTACCCGATCTCTTGTGTAGACTATGTACTGATGTTAGGATATTGTTTTGTGGTTATTCTAAAGATGCATTTTTGTCCAGATACAGGTTTTCGTGATTTTCTTTTGCTGTAAACTAGCTAGCCAAACAACATAGCATCTCGGCCTAGCGTTTTTCCAGCTCTCTTTATACGGGCCGCTAGTCCAGATAAACGCCGTACCTGTTAATCTCACTTGTTGCCTCTGTTTTTCAATGTGCTGAATTTTATTGGCAAATCCAATTAAATTATTTAACAAATTTAAACCCATTAGCCACCCTCAGAGCTCCTGGGCGAATTTAAACACCTTGGTCGAAGATGTACTTTACGAATATACGCAGTAGGGACGTCCAGTCGTGCTGGTTATTATAGGTGCGGTACATCTACGTCTTTCTAATTTGTAAATACCATTTAAACATGTATTTTGGTTTTGAGTGTAGATGCAAGAATGAGTGGGGAAAAAGGCGAAGGTCGTAATTAATAAAGAGAGCCTTAATTGATAACATCCTGGATGATTTATCTTTGTTTCGGTGTATATAATTTTAATCTTGGAGATATTTCTCGTGGGAAATTCTGTATGTCCAAGTAGCACTCAGCCGTCACTATCCATGACAGTTTTTTTTTTTTTTCCCCCCTCTCAATAATTTCTGTAAATTTCCATCCACAATTTAACAACCACATTATACATTTTGTCTTTTTTATGTCAAAGTGTGATAAATGCAAATTGGGAATACAAAAAAATATATAAAATTTAGACTTTCTAACGGATTTGGCTAGCATGAATATCATCAACAAAGTTGCTACAGGATATGGGTTCACTAACTTCTGGCGCGTTTTAGGTAAAGTGTTTTTCTCAACTCCATAACTGGGTAACTGTCAGAGCACTAAAACTATGGATTTTATAGGCAGGGATCCAGCTCATGCCATGATATTCCCTGCCTGTTTTGATCTATTGGAAAATTCCTGTGTAAACTCCATGGCCAGGGTGGAAAAAGACTCCCATCCTAAGTTTCCTTGCACCTCATTTTTTGGTAGGATGGAATAGAGGCTGCAGTTCCATATTGCCTTTATGCTGAAATGGTGGCTGTCTTACTATCTGATCTACAAACATCCATATGATATCTATGACTATAGGGCAAGTTTAACAGAAGTGACAAAGAACATTGCATTGTCTTATTTTTTCATATGACAATTTGTCTTGTAAATTACTACAAATGCCAGCAACACATTTGATGATGACAACTATGGATATTATTAGAATATAGTGCAGTATGGCAAAAAAAATTGTGGTTCGTTGCAATAAAAATTAAATGAAGCCAGTTTGTTTGGCACAGCGTGAATTTACTCAATTTGAAATTAAACAGACCAGACATATATTTGAAAATTTATAGACAACAGTTGGTAAGCTGGACTTCAGAGAGTTCAGTTTCAACTTGAGATGCAAGTGACACTGCTGTGGACTTGTGCAAATTTAATAGGTGGGTGACGCTCTTTATGCATGCTGTGTAAGGTAAGACACTGCAGAAGATGACGTTGTCTGAGGAAATGTCAGCTGCAGTGTTTAAGTAGGTCAGGGATGAAGAATAAGCCCAGATCTAACAGGTGCCTTTTTCAGCTCTGGTCAGGCTTCTTTGACTTGTTCTGTTGGGCGCTGATAAGGTGAGAAATGCCGTGAAGAGACGCCTCAGTCCAAAAGATGAGAAGTAGCTCAAAGGTATATTTTATGGGATGCTATGGGGTACATTAAGCCTGAAATAACTTTCTTGATTTTTGGTTGTTTGTCCACATTGACCTCCATTCACTCATATTATGCAAGTGGATGTTATTCACAATTTCAGCATTTGATAAGACACACAGAAGGACAACATTAGAAATGGCGAGTTCACACAGGTCAGTAACACAAGCTCTGTGCTTAACCAACACACACATCAAAGTTTTCAGGAGACAACATACATTTCCTGGAGACACTGGCCAAGTTGACACTAGTTGTATTTATTGCTTTATTCTCATTGGTGGAAAATGTAGATTTTTAACCGTCTTTATTTATTTTTGTGATCTTCTTGTATAATGGATTTATGTCTGCTTAGTTTGCTTTGTGTGAATTAAAAACAGTTAAAGGAGAGCTGTGATGTTGGATGTTTTCTCTTTATGCAGAGCTGTTCCTTTGTGTTATCACTGTGAGGTTTGATGATTTATCTCAGCAAACAGAAATATCAGATCAGAACAAGATATGGGCAGATGGTCTGTGATGTGACACGTAGCTGGAATATCAGGACTACCCTACTATGTGTACACAAAATGATTATTATAATATCGTACTCCAGTTGATGTTAAGGTGGGCTGCACTTTGACATGAACATTCCAGACTGTGCTTCAAGGTAGTGTGAAGCTGCCTTAGTGCTGCCTCGCTGGCAGATGCGGAGGTGCTGTTGTTGCATGGTTGCCTGCAATCACGACAGCGGAATGTCATAATGTGGTTGCTCTGCAGGGCCTGCTGTCGATCCTACGTAAGCTGAAGAGCTCTCCTGATCAGGAGGTGCGGATCCTGCTGCTTGGTCTGGACAATGCGGGCAAGACCACCCTGCTGAAGCAGCTGGCCTCAGAGGACGTGAGCCACATCACCCCGACACAGGTACAGCTGCGCTCCACCACCCAGACGTAGCCGGGCACTCTGTAGACGTGCTCAAAAGCTGTAAACGCTGTCCGCACATGCAGAGGCGTGTGCATGTTTCCCTGAACAAACTAAGGTCTCCTCTGCCTCTGCTGCAGGGCTTCAACATAAAGAGTGTTCAGTCCCAAGGCTTCAAACTCAACGTGTGGGACATCGGGGGCCAGAGGAAGATCCGGCCCTACTGGAGGAACTACTTTGAGAACACAGACGTGCTGGTGAGCTGGGCTGCTGCCCACGTGTGCGTTAGATTCAAGCTCAACTTCAGACAGGTTCCTAAGCTTACACATATGAAGCAGAAATGGAGTTAATGACCTTTATCACAACTCACAGTATCTGATTATCATAAGTATGAATTGTTTGAGTATATGATGTTACCTGATTATAAAAGCCCATGGTCTCTCCCATGATAACTGAACCGTCGTTAGCAGCTGCAGAATGACAGCAGTTTGTGAGCGTATGAAAGTGTGGAGGAAAAGGGCGGTGTTCACATCTGGACCTCCAGCTGAGCGGCCTGCTTTCACTTGCAGGCCCTTGACATTGTTTGCTCTTCCTTTGTCTCAGATCTACGTCATTGACAGCGCGGACAGGAAGCGCTTTGAGGAAACCGGCCAGGTGAGGGCAGCAGCACTGGCATGTCTGCCGTCTCCCCACTGAGCAAGACTTCCCGTAAAGCTTAGTGTGAAGGCCCGGCAGTCTCTGCACAATGAACCATTCTCTTTCCTTGACCCCTCCCCCACAGGAGCTGGCTGAGTTGCTGGAGGAAGAGAAGCTGAGTGGCGTTCCGGTGCTTGTGTTTGCCAATAAACAGGACCTGATGACAGCTGCCCCGGCCGCAGAGATCGCCGAGGGCCTTAACCTGCACACCATCCGTGACCGGATATGGCAGATCCAAGCCTGCTCGGCGGTCACATCCGAGGGAGTGCAGGTACCGTTTGGACCCATCCAGCACACCAGCATGGTCTTACAGATGCAGCAAAGCTGTTTTAAAGTTAGATAAGTTAGATAAGTGAAAGTCAGGCAGTTCTTGAAATAGCCATGTCTTGGCACATGTCAGTGTGGTTTTTAATTTTTATAAGGGTTTACATATATTTTATGTAATTTTAAATCCTTTTAAATTTATGAAGCCAGCTTGTCACTAACCTTGATTTTTCCGTTTTTTTTTTTTTTTTTTTTTTACACAACACAGTTACTTAGTTTTTTTTCGTGGATGATCTCAGCTGCATTTTATTACGTTTTGCCAGTGGCGTTAACTACTGAAGCTTATGTACTGTGCGAAAGGAAGTTGTTTTTATATATATTTTTTAAATCAGAGCAGCTTATTTAGCAACGGTTATGAATTGTTATGGCAAAACAGCAAGATACTGACATGTTTTCACCTTTGTGTTTTTTTTTTTTTTTTCTCTCGAGGATGGAATGACGTGGGTGTGCAAGAACATAGCCACACGGAAGAAATAACACCGGGGTTCACTAAGACTTCCATTGTACATCACCAGATGGGTTACCAGAGTCATAAGAGGAACAAATAGTATTTATTTTTCATAAATGGACTGCAGCCCTCACCCTACAGTTGTTGAGTGTTCGTCAGCATTTGGTTGTCTTCATAGCTTGAGTTTGTTATCACTGGGAAATTGGGATTTGTATAATAATGTCACTCTTTAGGGATAAAGTCAAGCTATTTTAGGTGTTTTGGAATGCGCTAAATGCATATGTAGAAACGGTGTCCTGGAGTACATATCGGTGTCACGTTCAATATTTCACAAATTTTCGGACCAGTGAAGAATACTAGAGAAACAATGACACGTCAAACATATTTACTTGTATTTTTGATACGGTGAAATGAGAAAATCTGAACGTGATTCAGAATGTCCTCTGGTTTTGCTTGTTTCATTTGGCTTACTTTTTATAATGGACAGTGTGACCTTTCTGATGAAAATGTTTAGATTTTTGTAAAGAATAAACTGCTTAATTATGACAAAAATGGTTGACAAAAATTATGACAAAAATGGTTTGTTTTAGGTGCACTCGCAGGAAATTTATAGTAGCCATTTTCCACCACAAGGGGGAGGCATTTGTTCACTCTCTCATACATCTCACATGGTGACGTTTAAGGTTTTATGTGAGGACTCGTAGTACGGTTTATTTTGAAAGATATTATGAAGTGTTTCAATTATGGCAGCCACATACTTTTTGGATTCTGTTGTAAAGATTAAGAGAGATGAGCTGAAAGGAGACAATATTTTGGTTACTAGTGGGATGTCGGCATATGGGACAATTTTTACACGTTAATTAGGTTTTCCGATATCACCACATTATTACAGTGAACCAGTGCCTGTGGGGGAAAATTCATAGCAGTTAGCTAAGTGTGTTGATTTCTCTTGTGTTGAACATGTTTTAATTTGACACTCTACAAGACAATAACTGCCAATTGAAGTTATAAAAAATGGCTGTCCTTAAAATGGATTGCCTTCTGTTATAACATGAATATACTTTTTTCAAATACTCTGTTATTGGAATACCACAGCAATTCAATTACTTAAGTGTACACCTTGTTCACCATGATTTACCACATAGAAATTGCCTTTTATTGCCTTTTGCTGAAACCTTCCCTGTCAACTGGGGTTGAATGCTCCAGTGTCCTTATAGGACATTTACATAGAATCTCTTTCCAAGTCTCTAATGGAGCTCCAGTAGAATTTGCATTTATATAGGCCTCTTCATACTCGACATGATTTGGGTGCTTTGCCATGATAAAACAAAACTCCTCTGGCCTTGACCTACAATATTCAGTGAGGCCTGTGTGTCTGGTATTAGCTTAGGTGGGCTTAATAACAAAAATCCTTAGAACCAATTGGGGAGGGGGGTGAAAAAAATTGCAAAGCATTCTGACTGACCTGAAGGTGATGTTTGGAGTTTGGCTGTAGGTTCTGAGTAAGTAGGGATTCTTACACACCTAAGCTGGAGAAAGTCTTAATGCGCATAAAACCTTGATCAGGCATGTTTTCTGGGTGAATCAAAATAAGGACTGTTGGTGCAAGACATATGGCTTAAATGGCATGGGAAATCAAGCAGCCATTCAGCATGGCGGGTGTGTGTGGAACCCAGACATGGTGCATGGTGGGCGTGTGTGGAACCCACACAGTACATGGCAGTTGGAGCTTGAATACAAACACAATACAAGGAAAGCAGGCTTGGAATACAGTAACGATATATGACCGGCAGGCCTGCGATACAGTCATACATGGCAGCAGAGGCGCCACGGAGGGATGGAAAACTATGATGATTCCTCAGGCCCATGACTGATGGGGCCTCTCAAAAATTAGAGCATAATTAACAGAATGTTATGTTTAACAAATCTTTCTTGGGAATCTTAAGGCAGGGCCCAGCATGAGAGATGAGTGTAGAATACAAACCAGATATGTAGCAGGCAGCAATGGAATACAACCCGAAATGTCCCGGGCAAGCCATGGCAGGGACTGTTTGTGCTATTCAGAACAGCAAAGTAAACTGCCTAGCTTCCCTTTAACCCGACATTTCAGGGTAGCACAATTTCTCAAGGCTTCTGAGTTTTGTTGACAAGGTTTTGGTAGGAAAGGGGCACCTAAGACATTACAACTGAAGATCAACACAGCACAGTATTTCCCTGCTAATGTGGTAAAAGTATTAGGTGGCCTGGTTTTCTGACGCTAAAGTTGCAGGTGAAAGTCCAGCAAGATCTGCTGTTATAGTCAGCAAGGTGTTTGTGTTTGGCTATAAATATCCTTTTTGTTCATGCACTCGTTTGTTGTGAATGAACAAATGTCCAGTGTGATGTCAGGGAGCAGCCTAGTGGCAAAAAAGGCTGGGTGCACCGATTACCAGTCAGTCCCGAGGCTCCCGTACATGTGTAAGGATGACATAGTGGCTGTGACAGCTAATGGCCAGAATGATCTCCAGGTTACTAAGGCCCTGGCTGACCGAGCACTTAGTCACAACGTGTTACTATGCAGGTAGAAGTGTATAATCTCACAACCATGTCCCCATCTGGGGAATAAAGTACCATTCGCTGAGACAAGTTTCTTGTAAATGGATTAGTTGGAGTTACCGCTGAAATGTATACGCTGAAATTATTATTTCCAGCTGGGTGTTTTAAACATGTCCGGTTTATCACATGGCAAAAAAGCAAAGGCTTCCATGCGTGACAAGTAATAAAATCCCCTCCCAGACACTGGCCGCTCTGGCCATGTTAACTTAATCATTAACATCTGATCCTTGAAATGCAATAAGCAAAATAAACACCCTGTGATTACCATGCATACAGAAGTCGGTGGGGTTAAAATTATTTCTTCCTGAAAGAACACTTTCTTAACAAAAACACAAATTAAAACGTTGGAGGCAAATGTGATTCCAGCAGAGTTGGGATTGCAAAAACCATGGCAGGCTGCTCTGCTGAAGCCAGGATCTTTCTACACTTTCACTGCTAACCCTGAAGAAATTAAATGCAGCCAGACCTTCTACAGGCCATAAATCATGGATGTTTCCTAGCCTCTCCTTCCAATAAACCAGTTTTGTGCTGGGGGAGGTTACACAACAAAGACTGAGAGACTCATGTTAACTGAAATGTTCTGTGCCTCATGCTCCCTATATCTGACATCTCACTTTCAGTTGGAACACAAAGTGTTCCGGTGTTTTCCGTACGACGGCCGCGTGCGCGTCACTGACACCATCCCACAGCTTGTACAGCATCACGTTTGCTAGCTGCATGTGTCAGCCGTTCTGTGCACACCTCCTCTGGAGTGTGTCCCCACGTTCTCCTGGAGGCTGGGATTCGGTTTTGCAGAAGGTTGGCCGCCGGCGGGCCGGCGTTGACGTCCTCTTGTGCTCGTGCGATGGGGTGTAGGCACACAGGGTTAGACAAGTGAATGGTCCACATTAACCATGACAGGGGGACAGTTTGTCAACATACATAGCACCTTGCTATTTTGTAAAACATCAGATTCTTTACTGTTTTGTTTGTTTATTTATTTATTCATTTTGGAGCTTTGGATGAGTGCCGGATTGGTGCCCCCCCAGGAACATTTACAGCTCTGGAGGTGCCTGCTCCCTTGGATATTGTGGATTTAGAGCCTACTGTAATTAGGGAGGCAATAAACTCACCCCTCTCCCCCACAATGATTTGCGGGACCTCCAGCAGAAGGCAGGGGCAGGGGGCCGTGTCCGGGAGTGTGTCGAGGTCTTCACACCCTCTTATGGTTGTGAGCGAGGGCCAAGGGTCAGGGAGAAAGGCTGTGTTCTGTTTGGAGATAAGATCAAAGGTAGAACTGGGTAACATTCAAGAATGTGGTCACATCGCACAGTGCAGCCAAATGAAACCCGTATAACACCTGCGTTACTGTGACCTGGTTGTGCATTACTGATGCTTTGTACATAACGATGAACTTTTATATATTTGCTTTTCAGAAGCAAAAAAAATGTTGATATTTTGCTTCTAAATTTACAGATGCGTTGAATGTGGCCTACAAATACGTGTTGCCTGCATGCTTGAGTTAAATTACCTCTTAACTTTAATTTAATTCAATTCAATTCAATTTATTTTTATATAGCGCCTTTCGCAACAGTGTGCCTCAAAGCGCTTTACAAAGAAAATTGAAGAAATCAATACAAATGAGTGAGACCAGACAACAACGGAGGAGAGGAACCAAAAACTCCACAGTGTGGAGAAAAAAAACCTCTGGGGGCCCAAGGTTGACT
>JABJVR010000095.1:1384525-1415377 GCA_025773905.1 Chitala chitala | reverse complement strand
TGTGTTTTCTCTCTCTCTCACACACTCTCACACACATATTCTGTGTCTCTCTCTCTCTCTCTCTCTCTCTCTCTCTCTCTCTCTCTCTCTCTCTCTCTCTCTCTCTCTTTCTCTCTCTGTCTCTCTCTCCTTCTCTTTGGTTGAGGTCTCGAGTGTTTATGGAGGTGTTTAAGATAAATGAGGTAAATTAATAGAGTCACTGAAGGGAGAGATCTGCTTCCACGCCAGCAAATCTGCCGGTGACACTCTAAAGAGGAGAACGGGCCTCTCTCCCACTCTCCCTCACCTTTCTCACGCTTACTCCTTCCCTTTTCTAAAAACCGCTCCCCTTCCATCTCATCTGTTCCTGTCCTCCTTCACACCTTCGTCCCTCTGTTCCGTTCTTCCATATACAGCCACACGCAAACGTCCAGGTGTTCACTTCTCACCTGGCTTCTGCAGCAACACAGGGGCCGACAAGGTGAAAATCTTTAGTAGAATCTTTGCCACAGATGTATTTGCACATGCTTCAAAGTCCGATTTTTCCTTCAGTGCTGAAACAGCTCTGTGAGAGAATGTGTAACGGCGTACAGAGATTGATTACCCCGTTCCGCCCGATCAGGGTTTACATGGTTGACTTTTATGGAGATTGATTATCAATAAATGTATAACAACACATTAGATCTCAGCAACTGGTTGAAAAATGGCATGGAATTATGTGTTAATTAGAAAAGTTAAGGCCAAGATATCTCAGGCGAAGAAGAATGCTTGTTCCTGTACATGTCAGATTCTGTCCAGAACTGAATCTGTTTATTTTTACAGGAAAAATCTTTAGATTTCATGATGTGTAGTGAGCAAATATTCCTTAAACTATTTTCTACTAACATTTCTGTGGGTTAAGTATACATAATAGTACACAGCTATCACACTGCCAGAGGATGAAAACATTGCCATTCTTTCAGGCCGGCACAGGAAATAGAAATTAATATGTTAAATACCATAATGTATCAACAGGTGTGACCAGACTCCTGGTCCTAACCCTAGCGATGGTCCTTCACCTGGTTTGATGGACTTTGACATCATGTCCTATTGATATTCCTCTCCAGTATTACTGTGAACAAAAGTTCCTTAGCTTGAAAATTAGTCATTTAGCAGACACTTTTATCCAAAGCAACTTACAACATTTCATATGCGTATTACAAGGAGCTAGCGCAGAGTGTCTTGCTCAGGGACACACCAGGTGGCTGGACTGGGATTTGAACCAGGAGACTTCTGCATCCCAGCCTGATGTTCTTCCCATTGGTATGGACACATCCTGATTCTTGTTTTAGCTTATTTACTCATTCAGTTTTCTCAAGATGCATGCAAAGCAGTGAGTAATAATGATTTGAAAAATACTTTCAAGGCTTTTGTTAACGTTACAGCAACGGAGTATCCTGAGCAGACCCCAAGAAGCACTGCATTTATCCAAAGCAACAAGTTGTTGCAACCAGTTTATAGGGACGAATATTTCACTGAAGCACTTCTAGTCATGTAACTCACTCATGGGTACAACAGGCTGCATCTGGAGCCTGCCACCTCAACCTATAAATCCTTGTTGTTCAGCACCACGCTAGTCTCTGCTTTATACTGTTATTGACTACATAAAACTTCGGATGCACATTTGTTAATGCCACATTTGTCCGCAGTGAACGCTTTTACATCACGCTGCAAATCACAAGGAAGAGTGTGAAAGGGATATGCCACTGTGGCTAAACAGTTGTCAGGACACTTAGGTGGGACTGAGATGTGGCTATGGAATCTGTGGCCAGCATTACGGCACAGCTTGCTTCCAACACATCCCTGTCTGCTGGGGATGGAAGGTGCTGGCATTGTGTCAACAGGTAAGTGTTTTGGAACACAGGTGCAAACAGCGACTTTCTTTCCATTGTATTTTTCTTGTAAGGCCAAGGCTTTTAATTACTCTACCTGCCTGACAAAAAAGGGAACGGAAATGGCTTCAGTGCACTCAGGTGTTTCGTCAGCACAGTACTCTGGAGAGAAGACATACAGATTCACTCAGGGCTCAGGAACTGCTTGTGTTACCAACATGTACAGTGGCTGAATAAAGGTACTTTTCCAGGTTGACATAAAGAGTACTCTTACAGGGGACCCCTTGAAAACTCAAACGCCCACTCCCAACTGTTTCTGCATAACAACAGGGACAACCTAAACGAGAGTCCCCAGGAGCTGCTGCAAGCTTGTTTATGTTCCTTCATCTAAGCTCAGACCAGACAAGTGACTCTCTTGCCATGACGTCAGTCGCCGTGGAGACCGCAGAACTGACTCACAGGTACCAGTAACATTCTCACCAATCAGGGAGTGTGTTTGTCAAGCTGAGTTTTCCCAATTTGTAGCCTAATGTGGAACATGCAAAAAAGTGTTTTTTTTTGCAGCCATCTCTCTTACAGACCCATACACTCTACCCATGGTTCGTATGTAATGATAAATGTATATGTTTGCACTGCAGATGTTTTCAGAGTAAGTTAATTCACAGTGTTCACTGTTTTCAAACCTCATGACAAGTGACTCTCTATGAGGCCCAAAATGTAACCCCTGAAAATATAAAGTACCGTCTGCCATTGTGCTGGACACCCCCTGTGTTTTTGACAAACGTCTTCTTTGGACACAACAGCTGGAAATTCCATTTCATAGCAAGTTTCATTTCAAATTCACAACGACCGCTTGTGAGCATCACTATGGCTAATGTAACACACGTAGGGTAGCGCACTGCAGAATGACATATAGCTGTCAGCAGTTTTCTTTGTACCTATTTATCCCGCACAGCTCTAACTTCCTAGTGTTGTGCTCATTTAATTTCATGATGATATCATAACATTGGCTCCATCACACGTATTATGCAACGCCCAACGCTAAACAATGACTCCTGTGTAAACAAAGCGCACTGGACTTTTCTCTGCAAGAAGGTGATGAACACTTTCGCACTACAAGGACAAGGACTGCTGTGGGTGAATCTCTGTTTTCTTGCCAAGGTAGAGGAACGCACAGATGACACCACGTGCTCGACGCATGTGGGCCGTTTGGTGCGAGACCCGGGAGTCCAAAGATCGGCGAGTGCGGTGGATGCCAGTCTCAATGAGGGGCAGTCCCCTCTGTACTAATGGCTATTAACGCCTGTGTGCCATTGTGGTACACACAATGGTGGTCACACTGGGATTTTGTGAGCGCCTCACCGGCAACAGTTATTAGCCCCCAGAACTTCAGGGAGAGCGGTCAACAGGAGAAGCAGAAGATCTGGGGGAGTTTGGGGGTAGAGTGGGACAGGGGGGAAGGGGTGTGGGGTTAAAGGTCGGGTCTGAGGCGGAAATGGGAGGCAGCGGGCAAACAATGGAAGGGGAGGCACTGGGCACACAAAGACGGGGTGGGAGTGGGGGGGTGCAGCTCACAAAACACAGGAAGATGAGAAGAGAAAGACATGTCTGCTGGGGGGGGCTGGAGAACCAGATGGTAAAAAGAACTGGATAGAAAAAGGCCATCACCAAAACGGGAAGTTCCTGGAAGAGAATGAATGGGAAAGACAGTCAGAAGTTATAGAAAATCAGTGTAATCTAGGAATTCCGCATTGTCTATTGTCACGTCTATGGTTGTATGCCATGATTAATCCCCTCAGCTCAAAAAACAGACCGCTTCAATGCCACTGTACTTTTGCTTACTGTACATTGAGTTGACACCATCCTGTGTAATATGTTGTCAGTGAGAACAACATGCTGTTAACCTTCGCTTCAGTACCAATAACATGTCCTTTGCGATATTTCTACTGCAGCAGAACACAAACCTAGAGAGTTCTGTCTCAAGTACCGTCTTTTTTATTTTACACGTCCACGAGCAAATTCGGAGCGTGGACTGGAAATTCAAGTGAAACAGGAAGGCCTAATGTCTACAATTTATCTTGAAGTTTATTCTGGCAGCCAAACTGGGTGATAATTAATCAAAATGGTGCTAAGCAAAAAAAACGTTGGCAGAAGAAATGGTTAAAGCTGAGTTATCAAAAGAGTTACTCGAACTTGAACAGAAACGCCGGTAGAATAATTAATACTGAAACATCATTTTATGCCTTATGATCTAATTACCACATTTATTTCGAATCAAAACCCACAACGAGGCAAGCGTAAAGGTATTTTATAAACGTTGCTATTAAGTGGGATTTAACAGGAGGCAATCCATCTTGCGGAGCGCGTGGAGTGACAGGTGAAGTGGCGCTGAGCGGAAGGGGCACGGCAACGCCGCGAGTCATCGAGGATTCACAAACACGCCCCCCTAAAAGCACCTCTACTAAACTAGTCATCACTTCCTCAACCTCTCCAATATGCAAGACAGATTTTAAGATAGGGATAATTTGAAGCAGACTGTGGTCCTCATTTTAAAGCAGATAGGTGACCCTCCTTTGATGACACTTTTTGGGTATCTCTGCTCGAAATACAGCTATATATATACGTGTGTGTGTGTGTGTGTGTGTGTTCACTTCATAGCAAAAAAAATGGGGTTCATAGTTTATGTGGTTGAACATTTACATGTGTACATACATGTGCGTAAATTAAAAAGCAGCGAATAACATAGAGAAGTGTATTGAAAACATAGATACGTAATACAGTCTTAACATGTATAGTAGTGGAAACACCCTCTTTTAAACAGGGTTGTTACAGCCCGTAGGCTGTAAGTTCTGTTACAGGCTGCACTCCGTAACTTGCACATTTTAGATGATTTTTGCGCAAATAAATATGAGCACAAAGATGTACGGTTCGCGGACACTGAACAAAGTGATAAATAAGTCAAAAGCTTTGTAATCGATAAATTTATTTCCTGTCTGTTTTGTACCTGTTTTGAGCGTTTAACTGCTAATGGTTTAAGATGGTTAACAAATCCATAAAAGCAGCAGTGTTCGTACATCAGCACTTGTCCAGCCACCGGCTGTCCCTGCTTACACACTTCTTGGCCGTAACGGTGAACCTTTGCCCTCTGTTCTTCCACCTGTGACCCGCAGGGAGTAAACTGAGCCCGTGGTCCAGGACCCGTCCACGCCAACCGGACAAGCAGAGTCCGGCGACGCCTGACCCGCTGGCGTCTACGCGCCGACCGTCCCTCAAACGGTTGAAAACGAATTTATATGGAAGCCTCGGATTATATAAAACAATAATTACTCTAAAAGTAATGAGGTCCAGAGCAACGCCAAGAAAAGAAGTCAATTTGCGCCTTTGCTCCTGGTTGACTTTCCGAGAAGTTCCACAGCACGTTTAATTAGTGGTTTATGTGTCGACTCCGTTCATAAAATGCTGTGAAGAACGCTGAATTTAAATGTATTAAAATAATTAAATTGACAATATGCCAACGCATGGATCAACCAAAACTTCAGACTAATAAAATCAGTTGAACGTTTACTAACGTAAAGACCGTTTTAGTTTCTCGTGTTGTTTTAAGTGCAGTTCAACGTGAATTCTTGCTACGAAAAAGCGTACAAAAATAAAATAAATACGTGGTTTACTTATCACAGGTGAGGTAATTTTATATTTATGTGATAAAATAATTAATTCTAAACTTACAGTTTTACACAAGCAACAAATCATATGCTGTGTATAAGACCATGCATTCAGATATTGTGTTAATTTTATTTATTTAATTCGACTTAATTTGCACAAATTCAGGATGGTAACTTAAATAGGACTAAAACAGAAATAGGACTTAAACAATCCATTGTTTCATTTTGTTAAAGGATAGGCAGGTTGCGTGAGCATTTCAATTTAATGGGTATTCATCACGTGTTAATGCAGTTACACCTCTAAATATTACTTTGATTAATTTCAACTGAATATGAAGTATAATAGCAAATATTAAAACTTATTGTATTTTTGTTTGCTATTGTTGCTATAAATACAAGTAATTATCAACACTTTCATGTAAGCACCATTAAATGCTAAAAATTAAACAATCATATCTGTGAGTGTCAATCAAGATTTTATCAACACTGTTGTGGTTATTGTACTGAACTCTACAGCCATATAGTTACGTAGCCGCACTTTCAGGTACCCATGGGAGTTGAGATACTTGCGGTAGCAGTTCAAAAAATCGGTAGCAGCTGAACGGATGTGGGAAATAGACATGACAGCGTATACTCAGTGTACACCCTGATCAGATTTACACGGTAAATGTAATGCTACCGCGTACTCTTTCACGCTCTCTCAATAGGAGGAACGGATTTCAAATCATGTGCCATTTCTTATGAACTGTAGTTTCTGTCTGACCATTCTAGTACTTCAAATTCATTAATTAATTAACAACTTAAACTTGGAATATTTATATGTTGTTGTGCACACAAACACGCACACCGCATGCACAAACAACACGGCGAATTATATACACACGTTCAAATGCTTATACTGGCTGTTTTATCTGAGATGCATACAGTGTGAATTGAGGTTTTTAATTTCACTCACTTTCTAAACACTAGTTTTCTAGATTTTTGCGAAATAAAATTATTTTTCAACATTTAATGTGTATCTCCAAACAATATACTTGATGTCATGTTACACGTAGATGTTAAGATATTGCAAAATGAAAACTTAAAATTTTGAAATTTGAAATACCTATAATTTTTTATTGTAACTTAAATTAACTTGAATAAAACTGTTGAACTGAGGTAAAATTAACTTGTATATGTAGGTAAGCATAACATAATTGAAATGCAATGTACTTTGCGAATTTCAAAATTAAATCACATTCACTTTCATTTATGTGCGGAATTATATACCCACTCATATTCAACTATATTGTGATGGAATATAAAACAGAGTAATAATGCAAGAATTTAGGCATTATATCCCTCCACTGCAGCAAGCCCGTAAGCCGAGTATAATATAAACCATTTTACATATATACAGTGCATTCAAAAATCGAAAATAACTCGCAGCCTGTAGGGTCAACACCATGTCCCATTAACCGCAAAGTCTTGTGCGCAGCACCAAGTCTGTTGCATGCACAAAACAAACAGTTAATTATACAATTATTACTTTTTTAACCTAATGAGATACCCATCTCTGCGGTTTAATCCCTGGTTAAACTCTCGATAACCCCTTTTTCACCCTTTCTTTCTGTCGCCCTTCTGCCCCTCCCCTAGGCGTCGTGCCCGCGCTCGCGCTTTCCACTTTAAAGAGGAATTTTCTGCTCCCATTAAATGTTATGATTCGTTTTAGTCCCTCCTCGACAGTTTTATTTATTTCAAAACAGTGTGCCTTTTGTCCCGAAGCAGCAGTGGTGTAATGGTATTTACACTGCATGATGTGCTCTGGGAAGACAGGGAGTCACTTATCCAAGCCGCTGAGGTGGCAGCTAATGCGCCTCAGATAAGAGTTCGGGGTGTAGCTACAAGCGGCTCTGTCCTTTTCTAAACGTAAAGGTTTCGTTAATTTAAATCCTATATACTTCGACGTAATTCGGCAGGTGGCAAATAAAAATTTAACGTATTACATCATTTATGTCCATGAAACATTCTTAAGGGTGTAAAGTTACAAAGTTCAAAGATTACGTGAGATGGGTGTTTTACAATAAAGGAAAATGTATGAATTATGGCCACTTAGCAAATATTGGCATTTAAAAGCAATCTGAATCGCATTTATCACAAAGTTCATGTCTACGGTGCCAAAAAAAAAAAGACTGGCAGCTAAGTGCTTCGTCGATAGAAACGGCAATTCGCTTCTGCGTTTTATGTCGTATCTTACTTTTGACATTTTTTAAAATAAACACCTCGGTGAGCATTATTTATAAACATCACATGCAGATAACCGAAACGTCACTGCCAAACTAAAAAATAACAATAATACCTTTTGTGGTTCAGGATGCAGCAGATAATATGTCAGATGGGCGCTCTCTGAAATGACCATTCAGACTTCAAAACTTCATGAGCATGTTATCACATACGAGCTTGCAAACAACTATTTAATCTTGTTCACGCCAGAAGACAGCGATAAACCTGCAAAGAAAACTTTGGGGAAAAAAAATTGTAGTTTCATAGAGGGACCAACCGAGTCTATCAAGGACGGATTTAAGGCAAATAAGAAAATACTAATGTCATCAAAAATAAATAATCAATACATTAATGTGTTTTGAAGACTCGCGGACAGATGAAGTGGAAACAAGCATAATTCATGATTCATAATTCAAAACGGCTCAACCAAAGTTCTGCGATGGTTTCAATTAATTTTAAGATTAGACTGAATGGGTTGTAAAACAGAAAATATAATTACTGTAAAACGTGGGAAATGAGGATGTAACTGTATCTAATTAACGTTTAACTTTTACTCTATCATGCTCACACAAGAGATATAACATTTAAAAAGAAAAATATATCGCCCAAACTGGGTGAGATTAAAATACAAAACGGATTTTATTACGTGTGAATTCGAATTTGTTACATTAAAATAAATAACGTAAACTGTTAATGCATAAACTTGTAAATAAACACCGAATTCGACAGACACGGGAATTATGTCACATCCTGTAGCACGACGTGTCCTAAGTGGGGCTGGTGCGGCTGTATGAAAACAAACGAGCTCCCTGTCGAGCGTTTCCCTAAATCTCGTTGTGTCGCCCGCTGCGATGTTTAAAGTCGAAAGGGAGACGCGGCTCAAAACTTGAAGTCAATCATCCATGCCCTACGTTTTGGGATACATCCCCTTTCCGATAGCCACACCCCCAATACTCCCATACCGCGCCTTCCCGAAATCCAGCATCCAATGATTTTGCCGTAGGCCGGCATCAAGAGGAGCACTGGAATAAAATCCCGAGCAGATCTGGCATTTTATTAGAAACATCAGAACCTAGTGGTGGAGTTAAGTGGATAGTACCTGAAAATCGCTTGCAATCAGAAAACTACATTTTATGCAGAAAAAGCTGGACGGAACGAGGTCCCATTTCTCACTGTTCTGAATAAAGTTGGATAATACGACTGTATCATCTGCCTTAAAACGTATTTTCCGTCAAGGCGCAGGTAAATGACTGCAGACATAATGATAATAGTAGCAGCGTACTTTAACAATTAGTGCGCGCGTTCGGCGGCTGCTTTATACTCTTCCATTAGTTCGCTGCCGATTGCAAATTGTGATTTGAGCAGAAGGCAGTCGGGGTTTATTTGCGCCGCTTCTGTTAGGTAGGTTCTATTGTGCAATAAAACGTGCATCATGTAAAGTGCAATTTTGTATGTATAATTTAGCAATTGACGTGTGGTTGTGCAAACGTGGGATATGTAGCATGAGGATTGGAGACTGGAATAATGTATTGAAGACGGAGGTAATCAACGGGAGCATAAAAATAGCATAGAAGGAGTTGATGAATGCTCATACTCGATACTAATGACATTCTGTAGATTTGCTGCGTGTACCTCGTGAAATTCATCGGAGATGTGGAATCAATGTATTTAAAATACGTGCCTTAAAGGAAGTAACGTTAACGGGTGTGTTGTGTCTCTTTTCAGCGTTTAAACTGCCCGCTGGAACATATTTTCGTGGATCCACGCTCTTCATGGACTTAAAATATAGCTAACTGAAAGTTTGACAGTGCGGATTGTCCAACGCTCGTACTCAGGCCATTCATTAACAGAGATTACAGGGCGATGTCCAGTACCACCGGAAGAGGTAAATGTCTGTTAAATGTGAATTAATTAATCATTTAAGTCTTGCAGCTCAGTAGCGTGTAACTCCGTAGCGATTTGGAATAATTGTTATAAATTCTGCAGTTGCACACAATCCCCAACATGTTTATAACTAAATGACATTTGTGGGCATAAGAACATAACTGGAAAAGTAAACTGGCAACATGTCTACCGTTTAATTATAAACCATGATCATAATCATATTCCAATGTAACCTTTAATGCATTTAACATTGCGATATGAATTCATTGTAAGAGCATATGACAGTGTGGGTGTATATGAAAGCGACTGTGTGTCTGAGAGTGAGATATTTTTGTACACAACAGAGTACGTAATGACTGGAAGCACTGTGTCGATCTTCGTGGATACGATTATTTGCCAAACGGCCGTAGTAATTGTATTCTAGATAATTTGGACCTTTTCCCAAACCCATATAACAAAGTACAGGTTGATTGTTTAAAAAAGAAAGATCCGTAACAGTTTATGTCATAACTCCAACTGAAAAGAAATTTGTCTACAGATCGTTATAGTGGTTCAGCCTATTCGTACAAGATTTCAAATGTTATCGTTTGTAAGATGAGCAAGGTTAATGCAAAGGACCATGTCAAGGTTATGTTGTAAAGTCAATAGGGTAGACGTGATTTATGGTATTAAGTTTGAAAGTGGCCTGTCGATAATTTCAGTCACGCGCGGGTTGTCATAGGGTCAAGAAATATAAACGTATATTTTGCTGTGAGTGTAGTTAATGTATAACGTAATTCCAGCAAAGGTTCAAGTAAATTAAGCACTTTATAAATGCTGTAGTCAGCAAATATTTATGACATTATTGTCATACATATTTATGACATTGTATATAATACAATGCTATTATTATTGAATTATATATATATATATAATTCAATAATAATAATATATATAAAGAATCGGAGAAGTTTGGGAAAGTCATTTAAAATTCCGATCTTCACTTTATAGTAACACATACACTAACATACTGCTTGAAATTAACTGGCCATATTTGCATACAATGTATGAATACTTCTGAAGCTGGTAGTTCCTAATTTAAACATGCTTTCGGCTTCGTTCATTTTGTCAATTGGAAAAGCAGTTGAATTATATTCTAAAACATTTTATGAAGCCTATAATGTTTATGAAGAGTTGTCTTTAAAAGTCTCAGTTTATATATTTAAAGATATGATTTATTGTGCTGTTGTGGAATGAAATTACGTGTAACAGGGAAACAGAAAATTTTAATCCAGTTTTCAGAGTTATTCGGTATAAGTATTAATGAGGTCCTGTACATTAATGGTAGAAAGCAGTAGTGACGCGCTGGGTGTTTAAATTTTTAAAAATTATCATACAAATACTTTTATTCATGCATTATGCTATTATGTTGTGCACTAATAAAAGGGTTATAACGTGCATAAATTCGTTAAGGACAAGCGCAGGGATTTATTACTTTTTCCTCAATCAAGAACGAATTCGTTCTGTTCTTTAAAACATAGTCTCCAGTCTGTTTCAGTTGCCAGTACGCTTGTTTCTATATTAACAATAATTAATAACGAAATACTGATCTCAGCATGTCATTAAATTAAAGACTTATGCTTATAAAAATTTTACCCAAAATAAAAATATACACATTTCAATAATATCCTAATACAATTAAACATAAACGTGCAATAATGAACAAAACTAGGTAAAGGCATTGGTCCCGGTTAATTTGCGTTAATGTTCAGAAAGATTGGTGTATTAACAGATGGCCACTGACATAAATTGATTAAATTATACTTAAAATGACCAAATGACTTTAATGCTGTTATTCCTTGTTATTAACTATTAGCTGCAGTTTTTTTGTACTTTTTTGTATAATAATTATATTGATCACGGCACCACTGAGTACCACACATAAATATTCGTTCTGGTTTATTTGAACAGAATGGATACTATGGAAACTGAATTTTTATTTTCTTAATATTAACCATATTAACCGTTCACTGTGTGATTTTTTTAAATGCTTGTATTGGTGTAAAATGTGATGCGTTTTGCTTTTCAAGGCTACTTAAGAGCTGTTATTTTTTGCGCAAATGTAAAATTATGACGCAGTTTTTTCTACAAGTTCTGCTTAAGCCACACTCCTGCTCCCAGTCGTCTGTGATGGAAATTGTCGGTTACTTGGAAAGTTGTTAAAGACAATAAGCAAACGAGTTCGCAGCTGGCAGTTTAATTGTGTTAATGACGGATGAAGAGGGTGATGTCTTGCTAAGGCTAAGAACGATGTCTTTTGACTTGATAACATATGAGTGTGACCAACCTGTACTGTCGCACTGAGTCCCGACACTGTGTCGCCACTTTATTGAGACCATGTCTTCTGCTGTCTCAACAGACGGGATCCGTTGTATTTTAGACCTCTTACTGTTTTTCTTTGTGTAGCACTCAAGCAGTCATTAGTGTTGCCATTAATTTAAACTTAGGGTGTACATTTTTTACATGGCCTTTTTTATGCTCGTGAGCATTACATCTGTACGACGTGTTTTTGTATCTGCCAGCATTATTAGGAGTATGGGTGAATCCAGGTGTAAAATTGTGTGCATTGATACTTTATATTATTTACGTCTTTGGATTTATCCACTTCGATAGACACTATATAATACATTGCGCGGCTTCCTATTTTATGTCAGCAGAATTTCAACAATTAGGGAAGAATTATGCAACTGTTACCGTTATCCAAGATTGGAATTAAAATGCATTTCACGAAAAATGTGTAGAGAATGTTTCACTTCAAAGATCTACGTTTCTTTACAACTGTTATTTTAATATTATATAATTTACAGCCACCGTGTTATTTGCAATATATCTTTGCGCGTTGGAGTTAACATTATTTCGCGTAAATAATACTGGTGGGCGTAAATAATAAGGGAAATATGCATAATTGTTTTGTGGACATGGGCAGTAATGACACTTAATTTTGTTGTCATACTCCAACATGTTTGCTGGCTGTTAATGAGTATCAGCGGTTGTCAGGGACGCCTGGGGAATCTCGTTAGCGCCGTATTCGATTTAACACCCTTCCTTGGCATTTCAGAAAATCAAGAATGCACTTGATCCGGACACATACATGTCTATTAGGGGGCTAGTTTATGTATTTAGAAATAGGAATAGTAAGTCGTTTTTTTAAGTTCGAGTATTCAGACTGTAATGAAGCAAATCAGGCCTTCTGCAATAATGTGACGTTTAGCGTGAACTAAATTTGTTCAGAGACGGCAAGACTGAGTATATTTAAGACAGTATTTTTCTTTCTTTGGACAACTTGATATGATGAAGCGCAATCACGAGTTCATGGACATGGATTTGTTGAGAAGAAATGGAATAAAGTTTTTTTCAGTTCGCTGAACATGGGATTTTCCATGTTGTGACTTAATGTAAAAAACTGCTGTGGTACCGTGTACGTTCATAAAATTATGTACAAAAAGATTTGTATACAATTTCAAATGCTTCACGATTTAAATTATTTGTTCTTTAGCACTTAAATTAAATTATTAGTAGTAAAATAACAATTTCTTTATCCGTTATGAATCGGTAATCAATAACACATCAGAGCCATAACAACTGATTTAAAAGACTTACGGACATAACTGAAAATCGATTCAGGTTAACTTTATTTGTTGTTCGTCTTTAATCTTGATCTACTAAATGATGTTTGTCTGTGTTATGCGTATATTCCAACCTACTTACCTAAAATTCCTCTATTTGGTCACGGTATAGACATAGTCTGTAATGGGAAAAAAACCATTATAATAAAATTGATCTGAGAACGAGAACGGTCTGGGCCGCACCGAATAACCAGAGTGGTAAGTTGTGAGATGTAGGCTATAACCAAGTAAGAATTAGAGTCTTTCTGTTTGTGTTTTTGTGAGCGCGTAGCTGCTTGCAGATTCCCCTGGGGCTGCCCGGTTTTAATATCCTCTTGACCGGTGGAGCTTGGCGAGGTGATTCTTACTTCACCGCAAGCGTTAATAGCGCTCGCCAGCCCGCTTCCTCCGTCCGCCGTTTGATGTGGAAATGAAAGCAGAGGAGTGTTAAGAAAAAAGGGGGACCTCCACAATACAGATGAATGGGTTAAATTAAAAGCAAAGGGATGCTTAGCGAGTCACTGATGCAGACCATAGATGGACAGAGACTGCATTCTGAGGGGGGAAAAATGTCAAGGTACTTCTTCGAGTTTCCCCGCTGCATCAAAGCTATATATAATCAAGGTTATTCGTCTGCAGGGAAACGTAGTACAACGTTTTGGTAGGGAAAAGTTCACTGACTTCGTCTGCATATGTCACGAATGCTACAGTTTATGACAAAAGAAACTCACCAGCTACACAGCAGACCTATGTAAAACTCTCAACTGCTCGGTCAAAATAAGACTAATTTCGATGTACCAAAGTAGGTCTTCACTTGAAAGTTACATAATTATTGGCTACCAATTTCAAATTGCAATTAAAAATGTTAGCAATGACAAGAGATGGTTACACGTATTCAAAACCAAATGTTGCTCCTAATATCATTCTGGATTATACTTACAGTGTCTGTAAGAAGATTTTTTTAAGATGCGTGAAACTATCACGTTTTTGTAGATGTATTGTAAAGTGGCAACACTTACTTTTACTTCTGTGAAGCAAAGTTGATGACCTTTGGTAAAGGTCAAAAGGTTAAGCAAATTTGTTGGAAGTGTTCATTTAGAACAGCAGCTGAATACATTCTAACAGAGACTCACACGACTCACAGATCACAGACAGGCATATTTCAAGAAGAGGATGAAGCAAATGTACAAATAGATTGTACACCTTCAGTGCTACCTTCTCACTGATACTGTTAGTCAAATCACCTTTAAGACATGAATTTCTGTCTTTCATCTCAAATAATACTTGCTTTAATAATTAATTCACTTTGCTACTTTACATTCTGTGTAGGAACAGCGTAACTCATTAATAGTGCAAACAACAATATTGACCATGAAATTGTTTGTTGATATGTAACTGTGTTTTCCATTGATTAATTAAACTGGCTAGCTTCCAGTCATGCAATGGTAGAATTCTTTGGAATTGTTTGGAATTCGGGCATAGGGCATTTAACATGTCAGTCCCAGCTGACAGAACAGCAGCTGAAACACCTACCTTCTGTGTCCCTCTAGGACTCCTGGAACACGGAATCTAGGGATCAGAGGCGGCAAACAGAACCTGTAGAATGTGGAAGACATGCACAGAGCTGTCTAGACCAGAGGCTGTCAAAATTCTAGCTAGATACGACATGATTGGTCAGTTACCTTTTTTTAATCACTCTTTCAAAATACCAATGCCTTATTCTCTATGACAATTGCTGAGCCCTGACAGACTCCTTAGGCACATAACTACATGTGTAAATGACACTGTGAAATAACAGTTGTACACCAATGTGAGATTATTGTTGTTTCATCTGAATCGGCCAGTTGAGTTGAATTCAAGAGCGATCTGGTGGTGCAGTCCAGAGCAGTTGTGGAGGTCAACAGTGATCTGACAGTGAGCTTTTTATGCATTTATGAAAGTTGATTATAGTCCTATAAAGTCAATTTCATCCAGCATTACGAGCACTGAGAACCATGTTGTCATTGGAAAGGAGAACTCATGGTCTAAAAATGTAACATAAGCTGTTATGCGGCCATTTTGAATGGTGTGGAAAGCCAGTGAGAATCTGTATTGGCTCTTATTAACCACCATGAGCTCAACCTCCATTAGCACACAATGGCTATAACGTGATTCGTTGTGGATGTACGTCACACTGACATCGGTGGGGTGAGGTGAACTCTGTGGTAGGTAATTTTGATTGTAGCTCTACAGCTGGTAGAGTTTATTACAGACGAGCACCTAAAGGTGAACATTGCTTAACGATGCTTCATACAGGGCGCATGGCTGAAGTTAATTTGTGACTAAAATTAAGACCAGGACATTCTTTTCAGTTGGAGTGTTTATTTAAAGGACTCTTTGTTTACAAACTGTATAAAGCACACTTAGCACATCTCCATAATGCTGATCACAATTTTAAATAAAATATTTGCCTTAACACTTCCTGTGGAATATGAAGACTTTCAATCCAAGTGTTTAAATGCTTGAAGTAATGTTACTTTGCATTTACCAATGCACATATTAATCAGTTTTTCCTGATTTAACAAGACTTAAATTAAGTTCCTAAATCATTGTGTAGGGCTCTAGTCCTTTGACATGTGACTGTTCTCAGCTATGACACCCTTTGGTCTTTCTGACTCACTGTGAGATTACACCCTATTGGCTCTCAGCTGTTTAACAAACACACAAATTCAAGTCTTATGAACCAACAGCTATTTGGTCATTGTCAAACTACACCACTACAACGAGTAAAGGTATGGGTGTACACAGCGCTTCAAGTGATGAAAATGTTGAACACTTTAATCGTAAGCAAACACAGCATCTTAACACACATCTAAGGTAACCAAATTCAGTGAACTTGCAAGCATATGTGTGGCATATGGAAGGAGCGGCACCTCAGCAGGAACATTGTCACCTCACAGCTTCCAGGCCGTGCGTTTAGTTTAAGGCTGGCTTCAGCTCTGTGCGCCCCGTGTTAGTGCGTTCTGCCTCTCTTTCGTGGGGGGGGGGTCCTTGAGGTACTGCACTTATCTGCACTGAATCTGTTTTATAGCATGTGAACACACATACGTGTGCCTTGCCTATGCTTGACTGGCATTCATTCAGGGTGTGTGCCTTTAGTTGACCTTAAAAGTTGATGACAAACAAATCAAAGACATGTGTAGGGTAATGTGTAATTTTGTTAAAAAAAAAAAATAATAAAAACACTATATAAATATTTTTGTGGACAGTCATTGTTGTAGTGTAAAGATTCCAGCTCTGTAAACTTTATTTTTCATGTACAATGTTAATGTACAATGTACTTCTTGTCAATGACAGCTGTTATAATGGAATTACACAAATTGATGAACGTCCCTGGCCTGTATGCTTTTACTAAAACACTGCTGTCTCTGTAAGCACTAAATAATCTTTCTTTGCACACTGTATATTGTGTTAATAGTTTTGTGTTATCATTTGTACTGTTTTATGTAGCACCTGGTGTCCTGGGGGAACGTTGTTTTGTTTCATTGTGTATTGTACCAGCTGTATACAGTTGAAATGACAATAAAACCACTATCCTATTCTATGCTATCCTATCCTATAATGCTAAAAGTGTATATTTTGTGTGAATTTTGCCATTTTGTTCTTTGATTTTTTTACATGTTGTCTCTTCCTGGGCAAAACTGGAGTTCCATGAGATTTATCGTGCTCATCCCATCTCCTCCCCCAGGTCATGGGGGTCTTAACCAACTAGGAGGCATGTTTGTAAACGGACGGCCACTGCCCGAGGTTATCCGCCAACGCATCGTGGACATGGCGCACCAGGGTGTGCGTCCCTGCGACATCTCCCGCCAGCTCCGCGTCAGCCACGGCTGTGTCAGCAAGATCCTGGGCCGGTGAGGAGCCCGACGACGCACGATCAGGGAGACCGCGATTGCTCGCCCACCATGGCATAACCGCGGCTCCGACACACTGTTCACGCACAAGCTCACACTGTCAGCGTGTTGTGTACCAAATGTTACACAACTGTAACAGACTGTTATATCATATATATTACACCGTGTTATATCACACATACCTCTCACCTGATACCTCTCACCTTGCAGTAATTACGTGTGTGTTGCTTGTTGAAAAAGTGCACAGGCACTGTCTGTCTGAATACACCCTGCCAACTCTTTGCACTCTCCTTTTATGTTATCTGGGGTTTACTGAAGTACTCTAACCCTCCTGTACACGGTGTTTACTGCAACAGCTGTGATAAGACACTTATAAAATGTTATTTCTCTCTGGCTTAGCTGGAAGCCTGAACCAAATCCTTTATCAGCTAATACTGACCATATTCTAACACACAGCATAGAAATGACGGACACATAAACACATATTTATGAATGTATGAGTTCTTTCTTCTCGTATAGTTTTCATAAATCTTTCCCTCTTATCTTTTCACACCTGTCTCAGGTACTATGAGACGGGCAGCATCAAACCTGGGGTGATTGGCGGGTCCAAGCCCAAAGTGGCCACGCCCAAGGTGGTGGAGAAGATCGCCGAGTACAAGCGGCAAAACCCCACCATGTTTGCCTGGGAGATCAGGGACCGGCTGCTGGCCGAGGGCGTCTGTGACAGTGACACCGTGCCCAGCGTCAGCTCCATTAACAGGTGGGCCGGAACCGAACTGAACAGTGTGCCCGAGTTTGGACTCTTTGGTGGTGCTGATCATGCTGGCTCTGCATGGGAAAGGAGGCATCTCAGAGTGGCTGATTCTGGCTATTCTTCTCAGGATCATTAGGACCAAGGTGCAACAACCATTTAATTTACCGCTGGACAGCAAGGGACTGAGCCCTGGACACACACTTAGTGAGTACTTCAGTTCAGTTGCCCCGCATAGCCATCTCTGTCTGCACTCTCTGCACAGCGCATGTCAGACCAGGCCTGACTGGTCACTTTTGGAACGAGCTGAACATCAGCGGAGCTGTGAGTAAAAGCTGTCCTCCTCGCTTGTACTGAAGTAGAGAAGGCTATTCTCCAGACAGCATCGCCACGGCAGGCTCAGTGACAACCGTTTCATTGTCACCTGTTTTGCAGTCCCCAGCTCGGCTGTCACGCCGCCCGAATCTCCACAGTCAGACTCTTTGGGCTCCACCTACTCCATCAGCGGGCTCTTGGGCATTCAGCAGGCTGGGGTGGACAGCAAGAGGGCCCATGAGGACAGTAAGAGCTTCTCATTCAGTTGCAGAAGGTTGTCGTGCAAAATGTTTGTTTAACATACCTAATGAGCAATTGGGAATCGACTGGTGCTCTGAAGATCAGAACAGTAGGTGTGACATTTCAGTCACATGTGCCAGACCATAATGCCACCAAGTGAGCTTGCTTCACTTTGATGGTGAACAAAGTTATATTTCGATTTGTTGATCACCACAGGTGACCAGGAGAGCTGCCGGCACAGCGTGGACTCCCAGAGCAGTGGGGGGGGTGCCCGGAAGCAGCTGCGGCCTGAGCACTTCCCCCCACAGCACCTGGACTGCACCTTCGAGCGCCACCCCTACCCACCTGACAGCTTTGTTAACCCTGGAGCTGGGAAAACAGAGCAGGTGTGTGCATGTGTGTTTGCAGGCTTGTTCCTGAGCTCTTGAGTGCATGTAATACAGTTATATTTGTGTTGTGTTGCCATTTGTAAGTGTGTATCCTGCTGGTTTGCAGACTAGCACTGTTCATGAACACACCCAGTGATGTTGGTATCTCCAGCAGCCAGATTTTGTACCATGTGGGAGACCCTTGTGTCTTGTGCCCATGGGAAAGCAAGTGACACGGTGCGGGGCGTACTGTCACTGCAAGACCAGCGGCTGCTCAACGTTGGGATTAATGCCATCTATTTATGCTTGTACTGATCCCTCTGCTTTCAATATCTCTGAAATTCATAAGGCAGGAGCCCTCAGTACTTTGAATCTACTTTACAGTGGCTAGGCAACCAGAACCCAACTGAGACATTTACTCATGTTAGAACTGAAACCACATCTGGAGACAGATGGTGATGTATAGCTCTTCCACAGTATACTGGCTTTGTTGCCTGCAGTGATTTCATGAGAAAACCATTCTGATATTTTGATTGGGCTAGACACCATGCCTGAGTTCTGAATATTTCTTGTGGTCTGAACATTTTTTTACATCTCACGCTATTAGGGTTTATATCCTCTTTCACTCATCAACGGTGGTCTAGAAGAGGGCAAAGGCAGCAGGTCAGCCTCGAGTGCTGCCATTGGACGGAACCTGACTGCACACCAGGGCTACACAGTGGTGGCAGGTGAGTGGCTGAGAGTGCAGATCACATCTTGGTAGAGGTGATGGTAGAGGGAGAAAGTTATTCTCGCCCCACAGACTTTCTCCTGAGCGGGCAAATGCAATTTGACTGGACGCAAAATTTTATAATTTCTACAAATGTATCACAGTTCACTATAAAATTGTGACGAGATTATTTTTTTGTTTAATACTTCTCACAGCAAAAAATGTAATCCCTCCTTGATGTTTAATTTGTTTATGCATAGTTAAAAAACTGAGTTCATGACTTGATTACATACATGTATCAGCCTGCTCTTCAACAATCCATTTATATTCCTTAATTTCATTTGTTCCATTCTCCACCCCGCCCACTTCATGTCACATCAGACACCCTACAGGCCCTCCCATTTTGTCTGAAACAGGAAGTCTCCCCAGAGGTGACCAGCTCCAGCTCCTCCCCAAGTTCTGTTCCTAGCTCCGCCTTTCTCGAACTGCAGCCAATCCCGACTTCCGCATCTGTCAGTAGTAGCTGTACCAGCTCCACCCATTTTTCTCATGCATTCAACTCATTCCCTCATCATGCACCTGTGTATGGCCAATTCAACAGCCAGTCCCTCATAGCAGGTAATTGATTATTGGTTCA
This sequence comes from Chitala chitala, assembly GCA_025773905.1. Classification (NCBI taxonomy): domain Eukaryota; kingdom Metazoa; phylum Chordata; class Actinopteri; order Osteoglossiformes; family Notopteridae; genus Chitala; species Chitala chitala. The sequence goes on along the minus strand of JABJVR010000095.1, from coordinate 1,395,162 downwards.
TGGCAACTACCAAGTTTCTGACAATATGTTAAATTCAGGGGCACAAATTTGTGACATCTGTCATAAATCTTCATCTTATGTTGTATACCATTCATTCATTCATTCATTCATTCATTCTGAGTTTCAACTGCAATGTGTAGAAACATGTCATGTTTTCTCTATTTATACATCGCCCAGTTTAACAAAATTTGAATGCTGCTCAAACTGACATTACTTAATAAAAAAACAAACAAAAAAAGCGTGTGACAGAACATTGCACTGTTTGAGATGGAGCTCGCTTGATTGTGGTTTAATCTGCTTTGTTCTGACCCATGGCGGTCCAGGTTTATTACCGCCCATCAAGGCTGATGAGTGATGGCTGTGTCCTCTTGACCGCAGGACGGGAGGTAATGAGCTCCACCCTCCCCGGCTACCCCCCTCACATCCCCAGCAGTGCTCAGACCGGCTACTCCTCCTCTGCCATTACCGGCATGGTGGCAGGTGAGGACTCCGCCCACGCACAGTGTTGCCATGTACCTACATGTACGGTGCTTTCCATTCAAAGTGAAAACTACTCCTGCTGTCAAACGTAGTTCCCAGAATTCCATACACCCAGGTTACAGGCACACATGTAAGCCCTATTTACAGGAATATACACCTGATCCAGTGTGCCCCAGTTAATAATTACCACAAAAGTGAATATTTGGAACCACACTGACATTTACCCAATATTAATCTGTGTCATAAAAGAGTATAGTCAACTAGTCATGTAACCAAAAACATTTAAAAAGTTCAATGTTAAAGAAAGCAACAACTGCTTCTGTACCTTTTAGCATAGTACTAGTTATCGGTAACAGAACAAAAATTGTTGACTTGTACAGTGTAACTTCTTAATGCCTGTGGGGAATTTCTGTATATTATAAGTCAGTATTTAATTATCCTAAAGACCAGAGAGTATAATTCTCTACACAGTTATATATCTGACTATCTGTTGCAGAGAAACATCAGAACTGTGTTTGAAATCAAACAGCCCCAGGGCCAGAGTCAAGAGACCTGATGAAATTTTTTAATATCTCAATATTCTGGAATTTTCTGGGCCCCAATACTGTTCACTCTTGCTGTTTTAATGCCTGCAAAAACAAGATGCGCATCAAACAAAAACGAGCAGCCAGAAATGCGATGTGATGAGCGGCACCATGCAGAGACTGTGTGGGGACACGCGCTATAAAGCGAGGGAGAAAAATGTAAATGCAAAAATTTTTTTAACGTGATTTGGGAGAGAGAGACCCAGGAGGGAGGCATGTGATTAACAGGAAGGAGAAGCAGGTTAATGAGTAGCCTGCTTCAGCGGTGAACTACACCTCAGAAACAGCCAGGGCCCAAGGGGGCTCCAGGAAACAGGCTGGGGGGTTCTGCCCTACTGCCTGCACCCCCACGCCGCTTTGTTGACCACACATTGCTATGGGAACTAAGGGGCCCCTTGCCAGGGGGTGGATTTATGTAGGGGGGGTTGCAGGGTGGCTGAGCGGGCCTGCGCTAGGCGAAAGAGGAAGAGGGGTTTTTGTGATGGGATGTGTGTGGCGTGACGTGCCTTTTCTTATTTGGAGCCTGCCCTCCGAAGCGCGAAATGAGAGGGCCTGATTGATTATTTTTCTGGTGGGCAGGCTGTGAGGAAGCGTTCATACACAATTACTCACAGAGGGGTGGGGGGGTGTGCCCGGCTGAGCTGGGGATTCAATCCTGCCGGCATAATTACCAATTAAATATTGGAATGTTTAAAAAGGGGGGAAAATGGGGGGTGGGGTGTAGAGGAAGCGTGAAAGGCTAAAAGAGGAAGTGAGGAATGGAGGGGAGGCTGGGGCGCTGTGTGTTTGTGTGTGTGTGTGTGTGTGTGTGTGTGTGTGTGTGTGTGTGTGTGTGTGTGTGTGTGTACATGTGCGTGTGGGGTGAGCAGGGCTGGTTAAAGAAAGGACGCAAAGACCAACTGTACGCACCAATGAGCCGGGTCATTCTGCCTGCCTCCCGTCCACCTGGGCGGCAGATTAATGGTTTACCAATCGCCTCTGCTGTTGGTAAATTATGTCCTAAACACTGACCAAATGCTCGAAAGCCAGCACACTCTTATAAGAGTACAAATAAATGTAATAAGTGCATGATGGCTACACACACGAGACACAGTCACAGCTTCCTGCAGTCATCAAGATCCAAAGTCAGTGCTGGACCACAGCAGGTTGTGCAGGCATTACCCAATACCGCAGTATAACATGCATTTTAGTCTGTTTTTGCATTATCTACAAAGTGTTGTGGGTGACAGAAGCTGTTGTCAGTGTGAGCTTTTGTCTGATGCTGATATGCCGTGTCTTTGAGCAGCGTGGGAAATGATGACGTGTGCGCACAGGTGTGAAACACTGACCTCAGCCTGCTGTTCATCCTGTCAAGGTACAGATTACTCCGGACAGACCTACGGACCTCCTTCCTATACCCCTTACAGTGAGGCCTGGAGGTTCACCAACTCTGGCATTCTGGGTGAGCCTAGCATTTGACGCAACGTTCTGCACCTCCTGTGAATGACCCCACCCCCCTCTCTATGAATCAGATTAAATTACACCATGAATTATCCAGAGCTCAGCTCCCTGCTGAAAGCATGCTGAATGATTTACTGTTTTGAGCTGGTCTGTGCCATTCTGGAGTGCGAAAACCCATACTGAATCCACTCTGTGGGATCTTCTGCTATTGCCTCATAGCTATACTCTAAAAAGAAAATGTATATTATATGGGAAATCTCCTTGCCACCAGTGTTAGGTCACATGGGTTTGTCATTGCCAGCATTGTCATGAGACTGCTGTGCCTGGCGACATGGTAACCAGGCAGAGGCATCATGAAGGCACCATACCTTCTTATCCTGACCAGACAAGGTGACCTCGGGGTGCAAACTGCGCAGGCGCATGCATTGTGGAGAGTGTTTCAGTTGCAAGCTGAGTAACGACTACCAGACAGATGTCCTTTACAGCAAGCAGAGCTGTGTGAGAGTTCATGGTGCAGAAACAAGGCATCGCTAACACGCAAAACCAACAAAGCTACACAGAGTTATGTACTTGTGCTGAGCTCAAAGGTGACACACAACAGCGTTTGGGTGATGTCAATGAAGTGATTAATCGTTCTCATGTGAATGATGTATTTTGTGATGTTTCCACATTATCATTTGTGACAAATGAAGTGTTCAACTGGCTCTGTTATGTTTCATTTTAAATTGTATTAATTTCTTTGATTTTTAAAAAGATTAATTATAATAAGTATGTTGATATATGTGACAGCAGAATATCTCTTCAGATTTATTTGCTGTGTGAAATTGCATATGTATATTTTCACACAACAAATGAATCATAAATCATTGTGGAAATCATACGTTAATTATAAAAAGTTCACAGTGAATATTTTTGAAACTGACAAGTGCAACTACATTTTAAATTTGTGTTTGTCTCCCCCTTCAGGGTCCCCTTATTATTACAGCACCGCTTCTCGCACTGCTCCCCCGTCCACGGCCGCCTACGATCACCTCTAGCTGCTGGCCGATGGCTTGCTCACCTGGCGAGCAGGCGCGACCTTCAGAGGGGATGTTCTGCACTCTGTCCTCCTGCAGCCTTCTCTGGGACAGATTAGAACCGCCGATGTACTGCGATTTCTGAAACGGACTTCAGAGAGACACTGATTCTAACTTTAAAAGGGAATGGAAATTCAGACCCGTTCTTTGTTCCAGGGTGATTTGCAATGGCTACACTTTACGTAACACACGTTACGCCATCTGTACCGTCGACCGTATTTTTCCATTGGAACAACTGTACCAGTAGGCTACATTCAGGTCCAAAGTCTCTTCCATGGTTATTACTGCTTTTTGCTAATCATGTCTTCTGCTTCCTGCAGTGTATGACGAGAGTTTGACGTTGCGTTTTTTTATATATAGTAATAGTATTAACTGTTATTTTCTAACTATTAGTAATAGTTAACCTGTGGTATCTCAAGGATTCGCAATGGTTTACATTTTCCTGATTGGTATAGCATCGCTACTTTTTGGGTAAATTTGGTGCAATTCATTTTGAATTTCTTGTTTAAAAACTGGTCTCCAAAAACGACCACGAGAACGATCTGGCAGTTGTGTAATTCTCGCGGAAAATCCCCTTTCTTCGTGCAGAGTAAACTCTTCATGCAGTTAATTCAAATTAATTAGGCAGTTAAATGTTGTTGTCAGTTATAGTTTTAATCAACATCAAGCGTTAATGCTATACAATTGGAAGACATGGTTATGTCACTAGACATTGCCGGACAGTATTACTTTCAGAACGAAGCAATGAACCCCTCAGCGGTCTGCATAGCAGTCCGTGCAAAGCAACGCAGAACTTGTTGTTCCACAGTTTCCGTCAACGGGATTACGATATATAAAGACTAGAGAGATTTTTTTACACCAGTATGTATATAATATCCGTTTCCAACTGAATTGAACATATAAAAACAGTTTTAACGTGACCACCCTTTGCGAAGAGGCAAGGTGTTGTTGAACGGGGTGAAATATGCAAGAAATTAAACCCTTTTGTCAAAAAATGACCTTTTATGGAGGATGTTAGAAATTGAATTGCATCATATGGTTTTCCTATATTGGTATTGTTATTACTTATTATATTACTGTTATTATTGTGTAAATAATGTATTTCTAAAAAGATATTTTAATTAAATAAAGCATGACAATGTAACCGGGCTTTGTCCCATAATTTGCGACGGTTTCCCGAATTTTTGAAAATGGTATTCCGCAACAGTACACGATATAATGTAAATAAATTAGTATTATAAAAGGATATGTGAAACTTCCATGTGATTATCAAAGCGACTCAGAAATGTAGAATTTATTCTCATTTTTGGGGTGAAATTTTTAAAGAAATCCATGAATAATTAAAATGTTTAATTTTAGCATATAGTTTTGTGTCACTGAGAATTTGTAAAAGTGACGAAGAACAGTAATAAGTTTAAATTTACGTTTATATTTGTCAGTAATTTGCACACCGTACTATTGCCAAATGGTTTTCCTTCACGGCGGCTGCCCCACATCAGCATCACCGCATGAGAGAAAAGGTAACTAATTCCAGAGGATCTCTTATCGGTGGGTTAATTACTATACCGTCATTATCAAATTCAAATATGGAGCTCGTTTGCATGCAAAATCAGAGATGGTGAGGTAGAAAGCATCTTTATGTTGTCTATGTAACTGATGAGTTTAGGGAACTCTTCTTGTATTAAAACGCAGTTACACTCGTTTTACATAAACTTTTTCTCGTGTTCTACATCCACGCCCTCACAACAGCCACTTCGGTATTTGAGCGAGAAACAAAAACAATCTGGTAATTTTGCTCACCATTCCGGTTTGTTTAATGATTAAACTTGTGCGTCAGGTATTAACTCATTTTCAGTACGAGTTTTGCAACGGTTGTACAGAAAACTGTTAGACTATTTTTAAATACAGTAGTTGTGCCTGTTACGGAAACACAGCGTCGGGTTTTCTGCGTGATGTCATATTTTTATACGAATTTCATACGAAAATTGCGTCAAAATTTTAAAATAACGGTTAAAATGAACGTTTTTCTAGGACGAGAAACGTATTTAGTATTAAAACGTGAACAAAAATATTACAGTCAATACCTATGATAATATTACACAAAATTACTATAATTGTTAATGGGATTAGGAGTACAGTAATAATAGTAAACGCGCTGCTCTGACTAGCGCATATTTTCTGCATGTCAGCAATTTAGTATTGTGAAAAAGATGAGGACAAAAGCAATGATCCTGAAAACACGCGCATCTGTTTAATTTCCTTTTTTATTTTCTGCATCATGTAGTTTTATTTGCAATTATTTTTCTCACTCCGCGGCCTCATTAGTATACCGCAGTAACGAGGGCACGGTTCGGCGACGCCGCTGCCCACCTGGACTCTCCAGCGCACATGCGCCCCTCTCCGCGGTCCTACCCGCTGCGGAGGAACGACAAAACGGCAGCTACATGCGTGCTCAGGCCCCTCAAGTGCGCACACCTAATAGGTATTGACACAAGTTACAAGGGAGGCTAATATTACTGGCGACGGTAAAGCGCACTATGCAGATGCATGTTCAGTTAAACGCCTTTATTTTGTGTGGAAAATTATGCGGTTTTACAGAAAATTACTTAAGATTGCAATTCAGACAGTTTAGGATCGCGGCTCGGAAATTTGAATGACATGTAAATTTTAAAAACGGAAATGTATTTTGAATGTAAACTTCTTCCACTTTAAGAGTCCATTTGTTAGGTAATAACTGTGTTTCGAATACTAATAAACACTAGACCGCTTTAAGTGCGATCTCACTGCGACACGCATATAAAACGAAAACGTAAGAAGCACAGTTTCGTTTTATAGTGGGGCGGGTGTGCGTGTCATGGGTTCGAGTGGGAGTCTTTTCTCTTTGCGTTAAGTACAGGTAAAATATGATTGATATTACCTCTGGCAGTACATTACAAATAAAATCTGCCGCAAGATATGTGTGAAACGCAGCTTCATGACAGGATACGAGACATATATGTTATGTCAACATAAACTCACGCATACCTCAAATTATTATTATTAATAATAATTATTATAATAATAAAAGCATTGTATTTGTCAGACGTGGTGAGATGTTGTAATGTAACAACAAATCCACTAACTTATTTTGTTACGTTACTGTGTTTGACATACACTACATTCAATTGTTTAACACAAAATGCAATGAAACACAACTATTAAATTATATTTAATTTCACTGGTCTCTTGGCTAATTTGAAGTCCTTGCATTTTCTTTACATTGAACAGGTGGGACCCACACAACATCTTGTATGTCGTTGACTTGAGTGGCTAGTTTTATACAGACATACATCCCTTTACACTACTGACTAGTTTAGTTAGAGCCATGGCAACCAAGGGTCATGAGTCAGAGGAGGCACAGGGCATAGGTCGAAGGGTAGGGTACAACCTGGATTGGATGATACTGCCTTTCAGCACACATTAAACACAAATTCATAATTAAAGTCCATCCTGTATGACAAGTTCAACTGACCTTCATGTCATTATATTATAATGGGATGCACAGGTTCTCCAGAAAAACCATGCTGGAGTAGGGAGGATGTGGATGAGGGCTGCAGACTCTGGACTGCTGAGATTGGGCCAGTCTCACACCTGTGGTCCTGGGGCTTCATCTGTAATTTTAACAAATTGAAATTTTAAGTACACCACATCTGTCCCAATACTGTTAAAGTGTGAAAACATGCAGCAGTTTATAAAAGAACTCGTAATTTTTCATTTTTTATTGTCTCAAGTGGTTATTACAGATTAAGGTGCAATTCACACTTCTTACAAAGAACGTTTTCTTGCTCACGACTTATGAATCAATAAAGTAAATTAGAATTAATTTCAAAGAAAAGCTGTGCCAGATGCAATTTTTTTTGTCAAAACTCTTCACCGGAACAAACAAAATAAACCTAATTTTCAATGTACATAATCATTATTTTAGAATAAGAATGTAAGTTACCTTGATCAGATAGTGAATTGTATGGAAATATCCAGAGAAGAAAACCAAGAGACTTCCTAAGCATGTCAGGGATGGAGTTACAGAAGAGCACAGATCAAAAGAAGAGTTTGTTGAAGTCTGTGGTGAGTGACATACTTACAGTGAGCTCCACGGCTGGTATCTTATCACACTCACTGCAGGAAGCCACTGCAAGAGCTTGTGAGAAAAACTTTGAGGGACGTGAAAGAGAAACCAGAAAGACACAAGAGATGTGACAATATTAGAGGGACATAAGAAAGATTAAAGAAGACAAAAGAGATAAGAATGACAGAACTGTGAGAGAGATAAGAGAGACTGGAAGAGACACGACATAAGAGATAAACTGTAAGAGAGACACTGACATAAACCGAGATACACGAAAGACAGTGAGAGAGATATGAGATCAACTGTGAGAGATACTGTGAGACAGGCATGAGAACAACTGTGAGAGATACATGCGATAAATTGGGAGACTGAGAAAGGCTGTGAGAGACTCAAGAGAGATTGAGAGACACTGAAGCTCCTCCCACAAACATCACTGGAGACACCAAAATTAATTACTTAATTAAGGGCAAAGAGCAGATACAACAGTGTGTTGCCATTTTTGAAGTTACATAACAACAAAGAACAAAAGAAAGCATTGCAGGTATAAAGAATGGTAAACACTCTTGAAAAATAAGTTCTGGAATTTTCATCAACTTGCATCGGAACATCTATGTATATTGGACAAATGACCAAGGAATGTGGAAGAGAAGGGCCAGTTACTTAAATTATAAATGAATAATATAATCCATGTCCTTTGCTGCTGAGGTGGGTGCTGACCCTGCGCTACTTGATCTTGATTACAACAGCTTACGTTTATATTGCAGTAACTGGTCATTTCTAGGTCAGTGTTGGAAGATGTCGCCTTATGGCAGTTCATTCCTGCCTGGGGAGGCATTCATACTGGGAAACCAAAACTACAGTTCACAGTTTGGAAATCACTCCCACCAACTTTGGACAGCTGCGTTGAAAATCATAGGCAGTCACTGTGATTTTTCCATTACAGTTATTAATATTAATAGTGTTATTAAACTTTTGCTTTATTTATTACGTACATTTTCAAACTGCATTCAAATGATAAGAAAATTGTCAACAAAATTTTCACACTCTCCCCTTTTTAATGGACCCAAACTGGGAAACAGTTGCCTGTAAAATCACTAAAGCAATATAAATGATTACCCGTTCCAGGCACACTTCCCCTTCGTTGTCAGCATGCTGTTCACCCTTTACTCTTCACCCGTCCCCAGACTTGTGTTTAAATTCTTTTCCCTGTTCACCGGTCTCCCTCTTAAGGTTTGGATGGCATGCTAGCACCCATGTGTCTGAGTATACAACAAGGTGCACAGGATGAGCCAATGAAAGTGCTCGCATTCAGCGGCCCAAAGCCGACGCCCCTTTGTCTTTAACAGGGTCACTGTGGCTCCAGGCCTTCTGCTCCGGGAGCTATCCCAGAGGCTCTCCAACGGAGTTGGCTGAGAGAGGAGGAACAATGGCATCCGGTCACGGGAGGCACTGCTCTTGGCAGCCCAAACGCTGACAACGGCCAGCCTGATTCCACTCTGTCTCCCGAAACGGCCTCCCCCCCCTCACTTGCACCGCTGACCCCCTTGAGCCTCGTTGTGCATGGACATGCGCCTGCTGGTTGCTGCAGGCTTGGCCCAGGCCCCGGTCCGTAATGAGCCTGGCAGCACAATAAGAGGCGCCGGCCTGGAACAGCTGAGGGGAACAAAGCTGGAGGTATGCGGAAGGGGGGTGGTAATGGGAGGCCTGGGGCAGTGGGGTGCACGGGCTGGTGCTGCTGCATGGGGGGGAAATAAGACAAGAGGGCTCTGGTACAGCTCCTGCCAAAAATCATGTGGAATGTGTGTGTGGCAAAGAATAGGAACACAGTGGGCCCGGCACCTCTCCGTCCAGGTGACAGCCTAAAAGCCTACAAACTTCTACATTTATCTTGGACCTACAATGTTCTTCTCTCAACTGTTAAGACTACAAGATATTTAATTCAATATTATCGACTTGCTCGATTGAGCTGTACCTGGCACAGCAGAGGGAACCAGCGTGGGGTACTGATGCTGCTTACGGTTGTCACAGCAACTTTGAGAAGTTTCTGTGTGTAGACAGTGTGAGAAGCGGGAAGGTAAACGGAGAAACGTGAGTCAGCTAGTGGGTGAGAGGTCAAACAAGAGGAAGATGAGGAGCTGAAAAAAACAGGAAGAATGTGCCAAAACATGAAAATTAATCCAACAAAGAACAGGAATTTATTGTGAGCCAGTGCTTATGTCAAATTGTGTGTGCGTGTGTGTGTGTGGGGGGGGAGGGTTGGGGTATCCTGACCCCTTTCCTCTGCCCAGCACACTCTGTCGGATCTTTAACGAGTACAGCATTCCGCTTACCTTTCTAATCACTCGACTGACCCTGACGGACCACCATGGCGCTCTCCAATTCACCGAGTCCAAGTGGGGAAAAAATGAGGAGCAAAGACAGGGACAATGGCAGAGTACTTAACGAGCGGAGGAAACGTCTCACACGGGCTGACACACACGTCTGTCTGTGTCACGGGCACTATGCGTGTCAAGTGAACAAAGGCATCAGAACTCGTGTCTCACTATACTGTGAACAGCCTCACACCACAGGACTGTTATCAAGCAGGTTTTTATTTCTTTACAAAATGTATTTACTTTTGGTTATTTGTTTTTGTGTGATTTCCAGAGCACTTCACAGAAGAGTTTCAGACATTTATTTGGTGCAATTCCGGGTAATATTATAATTTAAGAGGAAGGAGAGGAAGTGTAATCTGAAAGTGAACCTATTCCTTGTTATGTAAACAGTAGTGATGGTACACTAGTGCGGTGACATCATAGTTTCATTTTGTAAAAAATTGAATATGAAATGTGTTTCTATAGGTGGCATGGTGGCGTGGTGGTTAGCACTGTCGCCACGCACCTCCAGGCCTGGGGTTCAATTCCCACCTTGGGTTTGTGTGTGTGGAGTTTGCATGTTCTCCCTGTGCTTGGT
>JABJVR010000095.1:1356762-1384425 GCA_025773905.1 Chitala chitala | reverse complement strand
AAAGTTAAATGAAAAAGGGGGGGGGGGCTCTGTAACAATAGAATTGTTGTTATTAATTTGTTGTTGTTGGAGGGAACATTTTGAGTGTGACTCTCAGTTGCTAGGAGATCTGGCTAGAGAGCAAGACGCTCATGTTTGTATCAGTTGGTTAACAAAGTCTGAGTTAGCATACATATTGCTATAACCATCCATTCTGTAGGGTTATAAAACAGAACAAAACAGGCTCAAATCAAAAATCCCCCGATCTAAGCTCCATCAGAAACAAAATGCTTACGTATGCTATATATTCAATGGTAACAACAGACAAATGAGGTTCTGTCAGAGAAACAGCACTTTCAGTCATTTATGGTAAGGTTCTACATTACACAACTCAGGTCAGGAGAGACAGAGGCCTCCATGATGTCTCCAGCGATTTCTGTGGAACATCACGAACACGGTTTGGGCGCTACTACACGATTCCCAACCATGCCAGTGTGGGGGTTGCTATTTGCTCATGTGGCCGCGGCACCGCAGACACTGAGCGCTTCTCACCAGATCGTGTTCTCGCGCCAGGTCCAGAACGGGAGCACGGCCGTGCTCAGCTTCACACAGGCGGCCCAGCGCGAACGCCATGTTCATGGCCGTGTCTGGGGGCACAGATGAGATAGTAATGAAGCAGGCGTGTAGCACGGCGGTTCGGAGGGCAGTGCTGCAGCCTTACATGTGGAGGACTGTGGAGCTGACTGCACCCCCCGGCACCATGCGTGTCTTCTACATGTAACGCTTCCTTCTGCATGAAGTTCAGGTGAACTGGTGACTCTAAACCATGGTGTGTAAAAATCTACAACTGTGTTACTCAAGTAAAGGTTTTAGTATTATTACCCTGTTCATGGAGTTGCTAATGATTCTGCATTGATTCAAACATTACTGTGCTCCCTTGATTAAAAATTGCTAAAAATGTAAAGCAATTTAAAAGCAAATTGTGGGATGAGTTGATATTACGTCAAAATTTTTTACGTTGCTTTTTTCCTCACAGAAGCCTGCAAAGCAAAATGAAAGAGAGGTTTTTGGGATTGAAAATGTATGTTTTTGTGGTGTATGTTAGAGTCATCAGAGTAAAACATTCCCACTGGGAGATGACTGAAACAATCACAAAGCCTTTCATCCAAAGCTCACAGCCTTGAAAAGAGCAAATTTTAAGGGTTTTAAGGGTACGGGTGCATCATGGGAAAATGAGTCAAGTGAAGTGTCAGCACACGGAGAGGAAGCCCACCTGTGTGGCTCTGCACCAGACATTCTGCCAAGTGTCTCAGTGTGACAGGAGCACAGGGGAGGGTGAGCAGCTTCTGGCAGGTGCACTCACTCAAGCTGAGTCGGGCCAGGGCCAGGGCAGCACAGTTCACCGTGTCCCCTCTCCCTCGGCCGAGCAGCGCCGAAAGCCCACTGAGTACCTGGCACAGGACCACGGCATCCAGCTCCAGCAGTGCCTGGCCCACGCTGCTCTCTGCCTGAACATGTCACACGCTATTTATGTTCAGTACGCTTGTGGCTCTCATTCACTTTTATTACCTTCCCTCCATCACAAGAACAGTGTGGGTCAGAAGTTAGCTTTATGTACAGTATATTAGTAAAATTAAGGCTAAGACACAATACAAGCATAGGAAGAAATTGTCACTGTAAACCAAGTTTTCATTTTGTATTTATTATCCCCCCCAAGAGTGAAATGAGATTTCTGCCCCTGTATACAAGGGTCCAACAGCGATGCTTATTTTGGCATTTAAGTTTGGACCTTGTAACCTCAGGTTAAGGCCCTCTGCTGTACACTGTCTCCTACCTTGTGAGTCTATGCCTATCTCTCCTGACTGTCTGTATATGTGTCTACATCTGTTGAAAACTGCCTTTACTGTAACAAATGGAGCTCTTAAGTTAGTTAAGTTACCAGTGAGGCTAATGCCCCAGCAGCGTTTGTCACGGTGTCCAAGTTATCCTTTGTGAGGAGTTCGGCTAAGATGCTGACCAGACCATTGCTGCCTTCCCACGCTTCTTCTTTGAGGACTTGCACAAAATCCTCTCTCTCTAACAGTGCCCCCACGAGGTAGGCAGCAGTATTGCACTGCCTGCCAAGACAAAAAAAATATAAAACATGATTTCATGATTTGTAACTTTAGTTCTACAACACAACAATATTAAACAATTCAGGTATTGGTACAGCTGTTGGTCCAACTATAAGAACAGAAAAGCAGTCAGCACATAGCACAAGAAAGGTCTAAAACAGAGAACAAATAGTACCTACTTTTGTACCTTTTTTCGTACCATAAGAATTTGCATTTAAGTTGCCCTGCTTTATAACAGTCAGTTAAAACTGAAAGTCCAAACTGAGTCTTCAGTTGTTCATAGTCTGACACCACAAACTCTGGTTGTGAGCACCTCAATACAGCACGTCCAATTCATTATATCACTAACACTTACACGTATTCTCACCTAGGTGAAGGGTGAGAACTTGAGCACACAAACACTCTGTGAGACAGCTATTTTACAGCAGCTTTTGTGGCTCACAATATCATCTGGAAATGTGCCACAGACTGGAGCTGAATTAACAGTTTAAAACTAAAACCCGATGCCATAACACACCCGTGTGCACCTCTCCTTCCTGACGATGTTAATTACTGGATAAATGTCATTATTCTGTGTCTCCCAAGCCAGCTGCCACCTCCCCCAATGTGCTGGTCAGAGTTCAGTGTCTAGACCCTGTTGCTGTGGAGATGAACAAACACGTTACCTTATTATTTTTTTCAGGAATGAATAAATCAGATTACAGCCCAGCCACTACAGCTAATGGGGTGATGTGATGCATATTAGCAGTCAGGGGCTGGACGTGCACCGGCCTGATGTGATATTCTCACGTACGTCTGTAGCTGCAGATACAAGGAAAGACTCAAATCCCACTTGAATTTTTGTATCAGTGTGTGCTTAGTGGGGGGTCCCGTATTGTCGGTTCCCACCACCCATAAATAAATAGTGCTTGACGTTTGTGTCCATCCATCAAGTCTGTTCTCAAAGAAAAGCGAGAGAAAAACCTGTTCCACCAGAACATGGTCACTTTGCACAGTCACGCTGTTATTCTCCACACTGCTTATTCCCACTTCGCGCAAGTGCGAGCGTGACTTTGGTTACCTTGACAAGCCGGATAACAACATGAGTCAGACCTTTCAACGATCACTGTGTTTGCTTACAAGTTTACAACATAGTCTACGTAGCACACAAACTCACTGAGCATTTTAGTATTTTAATACTGGCAAAAAAACAATGTAATACAGTTCAATATTTATAGTTCAACAATTATGGAAAAGAACTGGTATCCAGGTGGGAGTTCAAGTTTCTTGATCAGTTACGTTTTGAGCAGTAGTGATAAGCAGGAACATAGATATTAATGGAATTAAAAATGGTCATTTATTTTTTTAAATTCTTCATTTTCAAGGCTTTCTTTTAAGAGCACAGTCCGTAAACTATACATTAATACACGGAATTAGATATGACAACTTTCCTTTACAAGATCTAGTTACACAATTAAGTACGTTCTTACTACTTTCTGTTAAAGTTTCTACAGTAAAACTGGGGTGGAGGTTATTCTGATTAAAAGCACACATTTCCTTACCATGAATGTGGGGAGCTAAGCACCCGTATGAGAACGCCGGTGAGCCCATTCCCACGCTCCCCTAGAACCTCCTTGACCAGCCCGTCCTCACCGTCCCGCACGAGACCGCTTAGAACCTCCAGCGCATCCGTCACGTGAGCGGGTTCTGAGCTTTGAAGTCCGGCCAGAACAGGTTCGGTCGCCTGGCCTCTGCTGGGACAGCAAGCCATCCAGCGTACGCGTGTCTGTCAGCCTGTCAGTAGGACGCCCGAACTCGTACCTTGACGGTGGACGAAGAATTTACTGCATGTTGCAGCACGGTTCTTAAAATCACCAACCGACTACACAAAGTTGATAGTGTGTAAATCCATGCACAAGTACTATAACGCAAACGAGGCTGGAAGCACTGCCCAAAAAACTGTTGCCAGTTACGCTCGCAGACTCGCAGATCGTATTTAGTACCAAGGATGCTCTATTATGTCGTGTGGATGATACGTTCTGCTACTGAGACTAACTGCGCAATTAAAAAATAGGAGTGTTCCATAAGTACGAAATGTCCAATTTGCGATCTAGATGTTCCATCTTTCGTTAGACCGACATCAGCTAGGCTAAACCCAGGTGAAATAAGTGCAAAACGGGACATATGACGATACACAGTCAAGTCAGCCACAGCCTCGTGTCTTCGCCAATTAACTTGCTCCACAGGGTCTTTCGGTCTTAAGTACTAGTGCGCAAGTCACCATGGCATTCATTCGGTGTAACTTAATATACTGAAAGCTTAGACCTAAATAAATTCATCTAGTTCGGCACCGGGGCATTTTTTGAACTGACTGTATAATGAAAAGTGAATTATACTATACTTAGTGATTTTTGTACATTTAATTCCTGCATGCTCTTAAAAAAAAACATTTAAAAAGTTTATAAAAAAAATCTAGACTTGCTTTTACGTTGCACATGCTCTTTAGTGCCATCGTGCGTTACGTAACGTTACTACTACGGCATATACACGAATTCAGTCGTTTTCGTTTGGACATACAACACCCCCTTTCCTCTTGAACACCTAAATTGATACGAGCTTTAATAATCCTTTAGATCTTTCATTAAGACTACGTAAAAAACATAAAATAGTCACATACAACCCTCTGTATACCTCACCTTTTCATAATTTTTCCACAATTTACAGGCAACAGAAATTGTAAGGCTCCTCACACGACAGTTGAAATATTTTATTTTAACAATAAGATTTAATTTTTCCATTTTTACAGTGAAGAGATGGTCAGACCAACCATTTGCCCGTACATGTTTATTATTATTCTTTTTAAGATAATTCTTTAATACACAAAACATACGGCCCCTCAAATCCTCTCTCCCACTAAATGACTAAGATTAGGACGAGGGAGTTTAAAACAATTCAGTGCACAGTGTTTGAACCCGCCCAGATAAATAAAAAGTAATAAAAACAGTAATTAGCATGTTGTCGCATGTAGGTCTGCTAAGTCTGCGCATGCCTAGTTCTGCTGGGAGGGGCACAGATGGACAGAAATTTATATCACTTGCTTGAGTTAAAAGGGGCATCCCAGAAAAGTTGAATATACATTTTTATTAGCTACTGACCTTTAAATAAAATTGAAAATGCAACCAATCACACTCATCAAAGTACTCGACAGCAAACGAACTGCATGAACACTCGAAGGATCAGCTTTGGCAGTTAGTTAAGTGTTTTCACGACAGCTCGCTGACATGCTAAGCAGCGCAGGTGTACATACAAGTAGTGTACAAGGGTGAACCAAAGGGGTTTCGATGTTTGCATTGATATGCAGAGGAAAACACCCGCGATGGTTCTCTCCTACACAATACAAACGATGCGTGTCTTGAGTAATCGGGCTCTTAAAAAAAAAAAAAAAAAAATTATTAATCTAAAAATAAAAGAACAAAATTCTACAACTTCCCAACAGTGCTGACAACTTGATTCATGTCCTTCAGTCAGCAGTGTCCGTACCAACGGCGCCTTGACAAAACGCTCGATCTGTTGTGCTTCCGTCTCAGAGCAGAACAGGGAGGTGTATGAGCGAGCATGAGCAACAGTTGTCCAGCGGGGGGGGGCAGTACAGTGTAGAGGTCCATATTTCATCATGCCAGCCCCACAGCAAGGAAGGGCCACTCAGTCCCAGCACACTTTTGTTTTAATTACATAGGTGAAAGGGATAGCAGTTGAGAGGGGCTGATGACAAATGCCCTGGGAATTATCACTTCTTTGCAGTGTCCTCTTAAGCCCTCTTTTTCTCCCAACCACACAACCTTATAGCAGCAGGCAGAGCTAGGCCTCCCCCCTGTCTAACCCAAAAAAAAAAATTAAACATAAAAACTACATTTCCCCATGAGCTCCAGCAATATGTCGCACCAGATGCGGAGTTGCATCAGTTCTGGGAAGTGTGGTGTGATCTCCCCTGACCAAACCAACTTCCAAAAAAATTCACCTTTCATCACGTCGCCCTCCCCTCACCCGCACCCCACCCAAAATACCCCACCCCCCCATCCCACCAGCTCAACCCATGTCAGTCCGAAGATCATCGCTCAGGCTCCGACTCAAGTGCCAGGACCCTCTTCCGCTCGCGACACTGCTTCTTGTGGGCAGGCCAGTCCCTCTGTTGGCACTGGGAGCCACAGTAGCGGGCCACCTGGCACCGCCCACAGATGTTGAATTCTCGAAGCTATAAGTGAACAGAGGAAGGGGAATAAATAAATTAATTACATAGAAAAACTCAATTCTGGTGTTAAGATGCAGAGAGTTAGAGAGAACACACATTAATGTTGAAGTCTGGTTAGTGTAGTAACCATAGCAGAGCAAAGACTAGATCTTGGACTAGTAGGTTCTGATGTGCAGGATGCCAACCACTTTTACATAAATAGCTTTATAAGCTGATGAGTTAAACTTTCAAGATGAAAGCCTAGTCAGCTACACTTTCTATATAAGAAAACATTTGGCTTAACACTGGATTATGTCAATGAACGCCCACAATATGTAAAAAAAATAAAAATAAAAAAAATATCACTGTTAAGACGCCTAAGGTTTTTAGCAAAAGTAGAAAGATTTTGTGTGGATGCGCACAACTGAATAACTATGCAGACGGAGAGGAGTTTCCTGCAGACTCACCCTCCTCTCAATGAGGGAGCAGGGGGGGTAGTGACACTCATAGTACGTGCAGGAGCACTCGTCCTCCTCCACCAGCTCCCCGTTGGCGTTGTAGTAACGTGTGCGGCTCATCTCCAGATACTGCTCCTCGACTGGGTCGGCCGGCACCTGCTGTATTGCCAGCCAGTACAGCGACTGCTCCCTGAAGGTGTGGGGGGTGGAGGAAAGGGAGGGAAGGAGCCAGAGAGACAGAGGAGGAAGCAGAGGGAGGGAGGGAGGGAGGGAGGGAGGGAGGGAGACACACTTCATAGGTCAATAGTCGCACCACCTGTCTGATCTTTCAGCATCATCTTCCCAAGAGCCACTCAGCCCAGGCAACATAAAGACAGCTTGCCATGAAAAAAACATGCTTCAGCACCTCTGCTTGCTGGAGAGCTCCTCTGGTTTGGGGCTCCCACCCACAGGCACCAGACACAGGTTGTCCAGCCGGTTGTCCACGGTTACTGAGTTGATGTGGACCACCTGGAAGTTTGGTGCAATGCCGCCCACATGCTTCTCCCTGGCAAAGACCATGCAGCATTAAGATTAGCTCGAGCTGGGGTGGCGGCACACGTCTAGGACACCGATACACAGTCGCAGACAACAGTTCCCATCAAAGCCATTCTCTGCAGTAACAACCGAACGTAACAAAACTGGAAAACTACAATTCAGGAGCTCCACTTTGCAGTGTCTCCTAAACAGCTGTATGAAGGGATCACGTCCCTCGTAACAGGAAGCAGGACTAGGACAGAGAGACAGAGCGGCACACACACTCACCAGAGCAGCTCGTGTAGGGGCCGACCTGCCCAGCGCCCTTTACCAATTTCAAAAGCATAGGCATATATCTTCGCTCCATTCCCATCTGCATCCACCTCCATGCGTGCCTGACAGGAAGCCGGGGGGAGGGGGGGCTGTTAGCATTCAGCTGCCTGCATCCAAACCCTGCCTCTGACACCAAAGTGCTCAAATGCAAAACACCCAGTTCTGCACCTGCATACAAGCACCTTCATTTGACGTTTCCCACCATTAGAATTTATACTCTATCAACTTTCGTACGGCACTTGCACAAAAAGAGTTAAAGCTACTGGTACGAGATTTGTATCATGACCTTTAAACTATCCATCTCAGAATTATGCACTTGGGTTATGACTACAATACTGGGTTCTGTGGAACAAGGCAAACGTCAACAATTATCCTCTTCAGCTTAATTATGATTTTCTGATCATAGACACGACAACTCAAATCACAAAACCACCTAATTCATATTCAAGTAAAGTCAATGATAAAGCTGCAAGAAAAAATTAAGTGTTCCCTTTTCATTTCATATATTGCAGATACTGTGGTAGCATTTTAATATGCACACAGACAACATTAGACAACTTCCAATAATGAGTCCCCACATTACACTGGTAGGTCACATGACTGTGCAGATCCTGATTAGACATCCAGCTTCAGCACATCAGAGGAAACGCTTCCTGAAATATGACCTAGCAACCCTAAGGTAGCAAGCAACTCTGTCCTTAACTCCTATGCTACATGCCATCCTTGAAAGAACAACCACTCCAGGCCTGAAATCCAAGAATGCAGCATGCAACACAGTGGAATGCATGCATGCATGCATGCAGAGAGTGCCTGGAACTGGAGGCAAACTGACATTAAATGCATTTATAGTACTAGGCAAAGTGATCTGCTTGTTTTTCTGCACCAACGTGCATATGAAATTTAATACCAAAGCACAGTTTTTCCATGACAGAAATCAGGAGACTACAGAAGTACTCAAAGCCATTCCAAACCATATTCCCACCCCCTATCAAAACACAAGCGTCAACCTATTAAGTCGCAACGGTGACGACTTTCATTATGGCAGGTAAACAAACATGGAGTTTCCGTGCCGCAAAAAATGGATGTAAACGCATTTTCTGTGTCAATGTGACCCACGTAGAGAGTTGTGGCAATCGACAGCTAGTTAATGGTTTGCACGTTATCGCCAAAAGCGCCGAGCGGTGGGAGCGATACAGCAGAGCTACAAGATGACAAACATTAAAAATATATAAATTCAGAAGATTTTACATTACATAGTGCATAATCCACTGAATACAAACAGCACCAAATTGAAACCGTGTCTCTTAAGCCGCAATACAAACCAGAGACATTTTCGAACCACTGCATCCCTAGTGTCCAGCACTCAAGACGTAAGGACCACTACTTCAGACTGCAAAACAGGCTGCTGAGCAGCTAAACATCTTTATAAACAAAGTATTGAGCAATACAACCACTCTCTAATGCCAGTTAGCAGATTAAAATACAAAAAAAAAAAAAAAAAAATTCGCTAAAAATCTACTTAAATTCTGCACTATAACAATTACCAGTATTGCATCCTATAACGTAAATTATACAAGTACATGTTGTACCATTTTAATACTTACGTGCTCGTATTAGTTTAAAAATGAAACGATAAGAGTAAGCATACTCCAACATTTCACTGGTATTTCAAGTGGACTTTTTGTCTGACTGAGTACCACATACCAGTACTCATTTTTGGCTTAAACCAAGGACTGATACGATTCCTTTGGCAATGCAAACAGTAACCATAAAGGCAAGAGAGACCGAAGACACCAGGTTTGTTATTTTCCTCAACTGGTTTACGCACTCTAATTTAACAAAACTCAATGTGGTTATACATAATAACGCTAAGAGAAATAAACATTGTAATAAAAGAGTAAATTAAACTGTTGTGGCTTCAGTAAAATACAAGGTGCAACTCTTACCAAGTAAAACATAAAACTAAATGGAAAATCTTATTACAGGACAACCAACGAGTTCAGAAAAGCACAGTTATTTGAGAGCCATCTTGGGAAATGCACGTAGCGGGCTCTTTGTGATGAAAACAAGGTTCTTCCCATGTTCACCAGCAACTCCATTTCTGGCTTCGTAGACATGTGAAGCCAACTTAAACAACCTTTCACTGTCCAAGCAAGGCACATCTCCATGGAATTACACAAGTGTAACAACTTGATTAAATTCACTGTCCTTCTTGAACACCACCCTCCCCCAAATTTCCTTGAAAAATAAAAACTAAGCAAACAATAAAAAGCAGTGACAAATGGCTTTTCTTCCTTTTAAATTGTCAAATATTTCTGTGATGTTACTGCCTAGTGATACCATTTCAACTTACTGCTGATTTGCAAAGTAAATAAAGTAAACAGACCAACTCTGAAGGTTAAAAATACTAAACATTTATAAATTTGTCTTGTTCAGTAATTAACACAGATACTGAGCATCAGAAGCATTTGTATTCGTCAATATCAGCCTGTATAACTGCTATTTTTACAATCATCTCAATTTTCCCCATTTCAGTGTCCATAATGTTCAGATTCACCATGTATTAGTACATTTAAGATTTTTTTTTTTATCATCACATCCACGTTGTTTTATATACATAAACTGTCATCTCCTTTTTCCTAATGCCCCATTTTCCAAAAACCGTGGCATTAAAAAAAGAAAATGAGAATTATAAAATGATCACTGAATTTTCTGAAACTCCCAAGCACCAATCTACTCACACAAATTTGGAACAAAACTCAGTGCTTAATATTCAACCATCCCATCAGAATCCATCCCTGCTATTTTTCCGTTTGTCTGCACTTGTCTATTGTTTAGTATGGACAACGTAAAAACTTAAACACATACAAACCACACACACACACACACACACACACCAGGGCACAGAGAAATTGTACCCAAAAGACTTCTACTGACCATTTTACCCTGCATTTGCACTGAAAGTACAATTAAAACACCAAAACCAAGTCTAGTGTTCTTCAAAAACAATATCTTCTCCAGTTATTAAAGATACCAGTGTAACTTCCTTTTCTGTCATCTTACCTCAAAGGCATAGTTCTCCACTAGTGGTATGTCCTGCTCATCGATCAGTGTGTATTTTGTCTGCGAAAGGGAGAGATGGTTATGGTTGAATCTAAAAACAATAACTTCCAACAAATTCACATCATTCCACGATTACTACAGCTGGATATCTTCATATTTGTATGGTTTTGTAACCAATACACCCTCTTCCTGAAATCTACATGTTGCTTAGGCCATGATAACCAAAACAACTTGCTGACATGGCAGAAGGCAGTGCACCTACAGAGTAAAGTAAAAGCCCGTATTCTAATAGGTTTGTTCAGGGCGAAGTATCATGACTATGAAGGAAGAGCGACAGATACCTTCCCTCATAAACGGCATCAACAAGTGAAATGAGAAAGACGACTAGGGGCAATACGATAAGACGAACCCTGGTGTTGTGCAACACACCATCACATTAAACATGCCATCTCACGTGGACGTAAATTTCATAAGAGATGCTGCCACGGCGTGGGGCGAGACATCACAGGTAGGACTGAAGGACTATGCAACGCCACATGCATGTAAATACTGTACTACATGTGAATGTTATGACTGATTTTCTTCGTGCAATCTGTTTGAGTAACCTGCAAAATAACGTGCCTTTTTTTTTTTTTTTTTTTACACCGCCTTGGTAATACTGGTTCATCAGGCACCCGGTGTCGCCGGTTAAAACGCAAGACAAGCCGAGCAGCATGCATTTAGCTAGCTGGCTGCATTTTTCACCTTTTCGACAGCTGCCCTCTAGTGTCATTTTCTTACGTGGCCTGGCTAAAACAGCCCAGACCGCTCCACGAACTAACCGTGCCCAGACACAGCTACAACCACAATGACGCTTAAAAACCGATCGATGCAATTTCGCCTCGAGAAATCACACCGCAAAAAAGGATTTAAGAAGAACATCCTGTCTGCCTCCCTCTCTCGCCCTGCACACTTATTTATTTTAAAGCATGTTCTGCAGCGCTGCCGTGTCTCCTCCACAGCGCTCGCACCGCTGACAGGGACTAACCGGCATGTCACGTTGAAAAACGGCTCCCGGTTTCCCAAACACGACCGCTTACTCTTCATTAGAGCGCAAAATAACAAGACACCGCGATCAACTTATTCAAACCACCGTGCATCCACTTTTAATACACATCGCATATCTCGCATTTTGCTCCAACTAACGTTAATCTTTATTATCTTCTAACTGCTAACTGGTTGCTAACTAGGCTACGCTGGCAAAGCGGCGAACGTGCCGAATAATTATGTCCGGATGTTACTCTAATAACTGTAAACGCCAATATATTTTAAGACACTGGCAATGTGTATAAAATTTGCTTTTAGATGCGGTCGCTGTTTGGGAACCAAGCAATCTGGTGGTTTTGTTCTCTGTCTTCCCCGCGGATCCCCACCCCTTCTTGTCGCACATGGCAGCCCCGGGATTCAGCTCACCTTCCCGGCCACACGGCCCAGTCGAACGATTCCTAGCTTGAAATCCGACATCGGGAAAACGGATAAAACCCGAAAAAGATAAAGCAGGCGACGCGATCGACAAATATGAGTCTCGTCAGGGCGACCCCCTAACCCCTTTCTGCTACCGGTTTAGCCTAACAGGGTTAGATGGGGGCAAGTTTTCTCCCTCCCGCTACAGCCTCCGTGACACACCGCTGGCTGGGACGGGAAAGCCGGACTACTCTAGAGGAAGGAGGGGGGGTGACTGCTATGGTGTCAGCCAATGGGATTGCAGTAAGGAATAGTTATTCTCCAATCAGGAATAACGCGTTTGACTTCTCTTCTTTAATTCCAGGGCAGTGACGTAACCAGGTAAACGCAATGGTGTTCGACCAGCTTCTCCAATCGGTGACGGAATACTTCATGTGACCAACCTTTTGCTCTTTACGTCATGACGTGTTGTGTGTGGTTTCTGCTTCCTGCGCACAATTCGCAATTTTCGCGCGAAACTGCAGACAGAAGTATGGGGGAGTCGTACTACCAAATACTTACATCAGAAAATTTAAATAATCGATTACAATATATAATTTAGGTATTTATTTAAAGATCACATGTCAAGGAATGTTACTTACACTTACTATATTGGTAATAATGCAAACAGTATAGAATTTGTAGATTCTATACAAGTAGTATAGAATCTGATAAATTAATACATGTAAATTTGTCTCATGCGAAGCTATCGTGATTTGAATTTAGGATATCCAGGCACGGTTAAAAGGCAATAGATAAAATCAGACTCATAAATGACCCCTTGAGTTTTAGGTCGAATTAATATGACTTCTACAAGCTATTACGAACGCTTTCATATGCCGTAGTATTTAGTCAAATGGTCTGCTGGGAATGCGACCCCCTCGAAACTGGGGGCACCATTGAAATCGCTCCCCTGTTGTTCTGAGGAAATCTGCATGCATGATGAATACAGATGTTAGGTGGTTTCCAATAGTAATACAATCAACGGCTGTCAGATTGTGTCCATTAATGATTTTCGTCTTTCGTTTTTCCTACTTCTACTTTTCTACTGGATGATTTGCTTAAATTTCAAATTTAGCCAAGCTTAGTTTTAAAACATTTGGCGGTTTAGTTGCCACGTCCACCTTTTTGTATTTCTGTGTGTCTGTGGATTTTCTCCCATAATCTTGACTCGACCTCTTCAGAGGTTTCATAATGCTGTGCCCATTTAGTCTTCAACCTTCCCAAACGAACACGTTACTCCGCTTCTCATCTCCCCTTGGGATGTGGAACCTGATTTTCTTTGTAGCGAAATAATGAAATAACATTCAAAGGAAATAAAGAGTAGATGACTGGCTCTATATTATTGATAATTAAATGCTCAAGTGGAATCATTGCAGATTACCTCCAGAGGTAGGATTTGTATTAGCAGTTCCCGATAAGGTTGACAGTGTTATTGACACTTGTGGGTAGTATATTGAATTAGACAATTAGCATAGAAACCAATAATTATAAAATTAATTGTAATTGAAAAATTAGGAAACGTGATTAATACATGACTATTGCATAAAAAAAACAGACAAAAATAACTTACTTTTTGTGATGTAATATGTATTTGTATATTTTTGTGATGTAATTATGTATAATTGAAAATTGAATAATTATTTCAAGTGTATATATATATATATATATATATATATATATATATAAAGAGTATCTTTTTATATATTTCAAAATATTAAATCAAAAATAATATTGGTAATTTATGTTTACAATAACAGATAATACATCAGATCTTTTTATATTCAAATGTAATACAGTATACAATTTATTGGTGCAATTGTAATACAAGAAGTTCACAGAATAATAATAGAACTAACGGAATAAATTGTTTTATTTAACGATTGAAGAAAATTACACAACAAATGTTTTTCAATCCAGGGAGAAACGTTGCAATTACAGAGAAAATTAATGATTAACTTGTGTCTTCTTGCCTGCATTTTGTCCTGATTTCGAAGTATCTCCAGACTTTCACAAAAAAGTGTTGTAAAATGACTGTGGTTTGACTCGCACAATTTCAAATCGTAGTGCATAGAGATTATTGTCATTAGCCTAATAAAAAAAAGCAACTGACAAAAATTTAAGGCGAGATGATATTCAATTTTCTCTGGCTAACGTCGTTCCTGTTTTTCTAGCCTAACTCCTCGGATTAATTTTGCTTTGCAGCAGCTCGGGGCATGTCAGGCACTTCCGCGTTTGTCTCTCCTCTCTCCACCTGTCGCAGGTAAACCACCTGACAACCGTGACGTCCCATCCAGAAGTTAACGAGGCTGGTTTCGCTATCGTTAACTTGTAGAACAACAATATCCAACAGAGGTCATGAGCGCTGAGGCGAGAAAATGTGAGCTGGCAACAGTTTCATTGGAGGACAGCGACTATAACCTGGGGTATGGATACTTTCACCCCTCTTACCAAGTTGGAGACCTAAACCTGCACCCAGGGTATGCCGACGTCAGTCTGGTAGCCAGCGGTGGTAAGGTGGTCCCGAATGGATCACGCGGTGAGGACGGGACACCTGAGTCTGCGGGTAGCTCAGCAGCCCGAAATGATCGCAGCTCCCACGCTGACTTCTGCGTGGACCATGAGGTGTTGCTGGACTATTACTGTAGCACAGACAATAAATTAATATGCTCTCAGTGCGCCACTGACGGACCCTGCCAGAGCCATGTCGTCTCTCCGGTCTCCCAACGAGCTTCAGTTGTCAGGGTAAGCTTCGATGTGCTTTGTTGTCAGCACTCAGCGCTGTCAGTACAGTATCTGTATATGTTTCAATACAACTTCATCAGATTCCCACGTTATTTGAATTTCCTTGTTGCAGTGATTATGCAAAATCTGTTTGGAGAAAGCCTGAGTAACAAAAGTAAATGTACGGGACGTTGTGTCATTTGCAGGAGAGATGACAATGCGCTTTATGATTTTGTGCAAAATTTTTTGCATAATTTGTGTGTATCAGCGCATCGCGGTTTCGTATGGATACAGTGACGGGGTTTACTGCAACTACGAAATGCAGAAAAACTGGTAGCTCTGGACGTGTTATAGGTGGGATAATGTTATAATCCATTGATTCTGTTCAGTACACGATGGGAGGGAAATTTGCGTTTGTATGGATGGGTGTAACAGGTACTTAGGATAATCAGTCGTCCAGGTTTCAGTTGTATGCAGCATAATTTGGACTCACTCATATTTCAGTCATTTTTCTTTAGGGAGAATAAACAGAAGTATGCAAAACAACTGGTGTTTTAGTTAAACATCTGGAAAACAAACACGAGCATGACGTTACAGAACTCAGGTGTACGAAGGTGGAAAATTCTCTGACGTTTTTTGGAGATAATAACTAAAATATCTGAAGAATGTATTTCACTTTTAACTGTGCCTTTGTACACTGTGCTCAGTCAGTGAGTAACTGCCTTTGTATACTGTGCTCAGTCAGTGAGTAACTGTGCCTTTGTATACTGTGCTCAGTTAGTGAGTAACTGTACCTTTGTACACTGTGCTCAGTCAGTGAGTAACTGTGCCTTCGTACACTGTGCTCGGTCAGTGAGTAACTGTGCCTTTGTACACTGTGCTCAGTTAGTGAGTAATTGTGCCTTCATACACTGTGTTCAGTCAGTCACTAACTGTGCCTTTGTACACTGTGCTCGGTCAGTGAGTAACTGTACCTTTGTACTCTGTGCTCAGTCAGGGACTAACTGTGCTTTCATACTCTGTGCTCAGTCAGTAACTGTGACTTTGTACACTGTGTATATTCCTGGGACAGAACCAGCTGGTGGACATCTGCGAAAAGATGCAGCTGAAGGCCATGCGAATAGAGCGATTTGTCAACCACACCCTGGGCACCAAAGAGCAGGCACTACAGGTAACAGTGGAACCAACACACACGCACAAGTGTGCATGCGTACCAGACAAGACAATTAGCCTGCTCACATGTAGGCATGCACGCACGCACACACACACACACACACACACACACACACACACACACACACACAGTTATATGCACAGTCAGGTTTGACTATTTAAACACTGAGTAATAAAACAGGTATACTTTACTTAAGCAATTAAAATAAATATAACAGGGTTACCTCTGTTGGGGCTCGAACCCGTCCATTCATGGTAGCGGAGGGTTTGTACCATAGCAGTATGTCTTATTTCACTACATTCTACCCCTCTAAATACCCACAGCAGCTCCGTGTATTGGAGTGAAACACCACCAATGTAACGGTTCAGCAATGCGAGTCAGTGGGTCTGCTGGCTGACTGAGCTGGTTTGTTCCAACCCGCACAGCCACAGCCTGTTCAGAGTTACCAGACAAGAGGATTAGCCTGCTGAGTTAAAGAGCCAAACCCTACTTCGAGGACTAATCACACTCTTGTCCTGACAACTCGAGGGTTTCTACCACAGCAGTATTTCTTACTCTGATACATAAACACTTTAAAAATAACTTGTAGGTACATGTGCATTAGAATTACATGTTTAATAATAGTAACAATCCTTAGTTAAAATAAATATATTTTTAACAGTGCAGCATTTTAATACCCTTTTTGCATATCCTTCTATCTCACTCACTCTTTTTTTTCTTCCCCTAATTCCTTGCTTTGCCTCCCCCCCCCTTAGACAGAGGCAAATGCAGCACGAGAACGTGTGATAGCACGGCTCAGCTTGGTGCGGGAAGCCCTGGAGGAAGAGGAGCAGCACCTCTTGGAGGCAGTGCAGAGGGAGGAGGAACGGGTCCAGCAGTGCCTGCTGACCCAGAGGGCCCACTGGACCCAGGCTCTGAACTCACTCACAGGCACACGCACACACCTGGTGCACTTGCTCACCCACTCTGGCGACGCAGAACTAGCTGTAAGGATGGGGGGGGGGCATTTGGACAAGAGGGTGGGGGAGGTGGGATGGTGTTAGTGGTGTGTTTGTGTTAGGGTTTGAAACTGCATGTACTGTACTAACCCAGCTCAATCCACCTGAAGTGGACAACTGAGAAGAGATCTGCCTTTAATTAACTGATCAACAGACTTGTTAAAAAAACTGTAACCAATTTTGCATGTCATTGTTATGTAACAAATGAAAGCAGAATGAATGTTAACAGGGTGGCGTGGTGGCACTGTTGCCTCACACCTCTGGGGCTGGTGTTCGATTCCTGCCTTTGGTCTGTGTGTGTGTAGAGTTTTCATGTTCTCCCCATGCTTGATCAGTTTTCTCCGGGTTCTCTGGTTTTCTTCCACGGCTAAAAGACATGCAGGTTAGGTTGATTGGTGTCACCAAATTGCCCATAGTGTGTGCTTGTGTGTATGTGCCCTGCGGTGGGTTGGTGCCCCACCCTGGGTGTCCCCTGCCCTGCACCCTGTGTCTCCTGGGTTGGGCTCCAGGCTTCCCGCAACCCTTAACAGGATAAGCGGTATGGAAAATGAATGAATGCTATAATGCGAAATACAGAGAGGCGGCATGACAGCAGAGATGGACTTCCAGAGAGTGTGTTGGAAATGGTCAGACATGGACAGGTCAGGCAGAAGAAGAACTAAATAAGGTAGAGTGGAGCCAATAATAATGTTAACCAGACTGTTTGTCCTGGGCAGGCAGCTCTGCTGCTGTTTATCGCAAGTGCTGCATTATTCATAAGAGTACGGCTGCTTTGCCACATTTTAGCTGTAACAAAGCCAAAATCTACATTCAGTTTTCAGCCGTGTCAGGTATAAGAAGTTAAAATGCATGATGTGTTTTGTATTTCATTATTTTGTTTTTTTTACTCATTGCTTTTGGTGGATCTACCATCTGAAATCACAGTGAAATGTAATTCATGGGCAGTAATTATTTTTCCAGTTGATTCAGTAAAAAAAAAAAAAAAACGTTTCCT
This sequence comes from Chitala chitala, assembly GCA_025773905.1. Taxonomy (NCBI): domain Eukaryota; kingdom Metazoa; phylum Chordata; class Actinopteri; order Osteoglossiformes; family Notopteridae; genus Chitala; species Chitala chitala. The sequence continues at coordinate 1,366,383 of JABJVR010000095.1, read as the reverse complement.
ATACTCCTGTCTTCTTTCATTGCAGAGCTCCAACCAGGACGTTGCTGACAGGTCAGTGTAGCAACCCTGACAGGTTTTATATACCTACATTTGGTTTTTCTCTTATTCCAGGCGGCACCAGTGTTATTCAGGAGAATAAATTAAAAATGATTTTCTTCCTAACCTCACAATATCTCTCTGTGGAAAAAAAAACCTAAAAATAGGTCATTGTCCCTGTTAAGGAGTTGTCAGCACTGATGCCGTGTCGCTCGCTGCAGGGTGGAAGAGGCCGACGGTGTTAGCCAGCCCCGCGACACAGAGCAGCTGAACCTGAACACCAACTGCAGTGACAGCAAACTCATGCTTGGACTGTGGGCCAGCGCCGCACTTTTGGGCCCGTCGGGTGAGCACGCCAGCAGCCACTCACTCCTAACAACCTCATCAGCTTTGTGCTTGTGTTTACATGCTAAAACAAATAAAGTTTTGTGTTTTGATTCAATATCAAATAAGGTTTTGTTTTATCGGTGAAAAATGGTTTAAGGCACAAACGATTTCAAGACTCATTTGTATACATTTGAATCATTGGATACTGAAGTAGTTATTTAATTAAAAGTTGTCCTAATTTGTTGTACTTTCATAGGCTTTGACTGTTCATCTTTCTTAATTAGACTGGACTATAAAAAGAACAGGAATTGGGGCACTGTAGTACAGATTAGCAGTCCAGTGTAATTTACCGAAGTGAAATATTGAGTTATTTTTCATTTTCCACTTCTTCCTGTCTTCCTGTTAACTGGCAACACTTTCAGTTTTTTCCTTCTAAATCTAGTGCACCTATATTTTATGTAGCTACTTTACCCTTCCATTTAAATCTATTCCCTCTGCGTTTCCTGTCTTCTCAAACTGTCCATTTTTTTCACTGTATGCTAATCTCTTTCTCTTTCTGTCTGTTTTATCCCACCCCTCCATTCCCATTGGCTGCCTGCCCCTCCGTTCCCATTGGCTGCCTGCCCCTCCATTCACCCCAGGTCACACTGCTGCCTCTCTCACATTCGATGAGCGCACAGTCAGCTCCCAGCTCTCGCTCTCCTCAGATCTGCGCACCATAACTTATCTGCCCAAGCGAGCACGCCGGACAGCGCAGTATGACCCCGCACGTTTCGACGGCTGGCCCAACGCCCTTTGTGCCCAGCCCCTCTCCTCTGGGCTGCACAGCTGGGTGCTGGAGGTGGGCAACAGTGCCGCCTTCAAGGTAGGCGTTTGCTACTCCAGCATTGAGCGCAAGGGCACTGACAATGCGTCTCGCCTGGGCTACAATACCCAGTCCTGGGTGCTGTCCCACTTCGAGGGCCAGTTCTCATTCTGCCATGCTGGAAAACACCTCTTCCTGCCCCTGCTGCGGAAGCCCAGGCGGTTGGGGGTCTTGTTGGACTGGCCGGGTCGCACCCTGCTCTTCTTTGAACCAGACTCTGGAGTGACGCTGCATGCCGTGTGCCACCCGTTCAGCGCTCCACTCCTTCCTGCATGCGCAGTGGCCGACCGGAGCATCACGCTAATCCAGCACTAACTGTCGACCAAGAAACCACCGCGGCTGTGACTGTGCAAAGCAAACACACCTGATACACTTTTAATCAATTTTTTTAAATAATAATTTTTCCTGTTGTTATGATGCCAATGCCACGTGTCCGATGTTTTCAGTGATCTAATTTTTCTTATAAGTAGTCCTTAATGTGATTATTTGTCAGTCTTCTCAGAGGTTATTCAGGTTATGTATTCTTTCAGCAGTTTGCATGCAATGACCAGAAACAGAAGGGCTTTAGGAAGTTGCAGTACTACCACACTGTGCTGTGAGGTACCAGAGAAACATGGTAGATTGTAGCAAACCTCTGTGAGCATCAGAAATATTTCCGAAGTGACCTGAGGACCTGTCCGCCCAAAAAAAATTTTAACCAAGCAGAGGCTGTTTCCTGTTTCTGAATGCATTTTCCCTTATATTTCTGCAGTTCTGTGGTTAATATAATGATGATTTACAATGGGGGAAAAAAGCAAGGAGGGGGGTAGCCTCGATATCTGAAATATGGGAGGGCATATCCTGTCCCCATCGAAACATCCACAACCCTGTTGAAAATTGCTAGGGCAAAACATTTGAAAACAATCACATAATCTGTCTAGTAATTTAAGATACACCAGACATTTCTGCATTTTTTTAACTTGACTTTTGAAATGTGATAAAGTCTAAAGACTGTTCCATAGCCACTGAATGGACTTTTCAATGTTCCATATATATATAGCCACAGATTTTACCACAGAAAAAAATATATATGTTATGATGCAGATACCAATAATCAAAAGTTAATAAGAAAACACAATTAGAAAAACTAGAAAACCACTTGGAAAAGTATTTATCCTAAAATGCAAAGATGGGGTCACTACCAAAGAATGTGGCCTAGTGGTGCTATAACCTTGGTGGGAAGAATGTTATACCATACGGACCACTGGGACTGCTTCCTCTTTATCTCGTGATTTAGAGTTTAATAAAGCGTGTTCTCTCTGCTTCAGTGCGTGTGTGAGGTGACATTTTCTTGTGTTTTGTTTCTTAAGGCAGCATGCCACAGAATAGAACATAAAGGGAAGCTTCAAAACACTAATCCCAGGTCAGGTCAACTGAGATTCAGGTAAATTTTAGCCACGTTTTACACAAAATGACTCAGGGAATAATACTAAATTGTGTAGAACTGACTCTTGCAGTGGTTATTAATCATTACATTTCAGGCCACGTCAGTCCTGTGCAAAGGGCAAGCCTGAGTGTGTTGTCTCCAAGCCCTCAGGTGATTCGTTCAAAGAGTTGTCTGGATAGGCGGCACAGTGGCGTGGTGGTTAGCGCTGTCGCCGCGCACCTCCAGGCCTGGCGTTCAGTTCCCACCTTGGGTTTGTGTGCGTGGAGTTTGCATGTTCTCCCTGTGCTTGGTGGGTGTGCTCTGGTTTTCTCCCACAGTCCAAAGACATGCTGGTTAGGTTGATTGGTGTGTCCAAATTGCCTGTTGTGTGTGCCCTGTGGTGGGTTGGTGCCCCACCCTGGGTGTCCCCTGCCCTGTGCCCTAGGTGCTCTGGGATGGGCTCCAGGCTTCCCTGCAACCCTCACCAGGAATAAACGGTTAAGATAATGGATGGGTAATTGTCTGGATGTATAATCAGACCACAGCTGTGAGATGCAGCAAACTGTGATTTCACATCACCAAGCTTCTTCGCCTGAAAAACGAGACCCCGGGGAAGATCCAGGACATGTTAGAGGGACTGTGTCTTCCAACTGGCCTGGGAACCTCTCGGCATCCCCCCGGAAGAGCTGGAGGAGGCATCTGGGGAGAGGGAAATCTGGGCGACCCTTCTTAGACTGCTGCCCCCGTGACCCGGCCCCTGATAAGCATCAGCAGATGAGATGAGATGCTATTTTGAATGCAAACACCGATTTTGTAACTCAGTGAAGTAAAAAAGTGCTGCTGCTGTTAAGACTAGGAAGCTCTGTGGTTCCAGATTTTGATTCACCAGACTGTGTTTTAATGACAACTGAGTGCCTCTCCTAAAGTCAGAGGAGCTGGATGATGAAACTTCATGGACATGCTCCCCAAAGTTATGTTGTGAGCAGGAATGGTAAAAACCACTACATCCAGTGCATCATTCACAACTGTATTTTGGTTGGAATTTTTTTTTTACTTTTTTTGACAAGTGCTTAAAATTCAAATTCATCACAGTTGCAGATGCAGCTGTCACAGTCCGTGTGTGTGTGGTGTGCTAGAAGAAGGGAGCAAATGAGACATGAAAACAACTTCGACACCAGGGGCGAGTTAATATTTAATTTATGTATTAATCTCCTCCTGTTAAATAACTTAACCAACCCCACAGGTCTTCCGTACACGCACAAATTTGGGTAAGCCTATAGTAGTACAGTGTTTAACTGCAAAGACCAGCAGAGGGCGGTATAATATCATTATCAGCAGCCGCCACTCTTTTTTCACGTTTTAACACATAGTTACTACTTAGCATTTCCCGGTCGGCAGTTCAAAGAATATAAATTATATAAAATCATAAAGCACATTAATAGCCTATTGCATTACCGCCAGTGGTCAAACGACGCCGCCAAATTGGATGATGTTACTTTAAATTTGCACGTAATTGCAAGAGGGAAGCTGACCCCTCATTTTGGAGCATTTCTAAACACAAATAAATATTTAAATAGAATGGACTTCAGTGGTTATAAATTACAAATATATTGTAATGCCGGTGGGCATTACCAGTCATTGCTGCTGTGGGAGTGGACATTTTACATTTCCCAGCAGCACCCTGTACGTAGTCCTGTCACCATGGGTGTGTTTGTGAGCGAGAGTTGTGACCCTTTCCCATTTCATAGCATGAGTGCTTTTGGTGTTATTACAGGACTTGGCTCTTTGAGTCTAATTTTCCTATCTGATGTGTTGCTGACCTGTGTTTACTATCTGCCTGTTCTAGTGGCTCTTTATAATATAGTGTATAGCTATAATCATGAAATGCATGTCTAAATAGTTCTTAATACTACCAAACAAGTTAATGACTACAAGTAGCTTTGCAATTTATTATTTTACGTGCATGAGCTACTGCACAGTTGTCTTCATCCTGGTTTAAACAAACATCAAACCAAAGTTTATTTATATAGCACTTAAAACATCCATTCTTTTCAGAATAGTGCATTGTTCTGTTATGGAAATGAATCAGTGGGGAAGACAAAGTTACTGTGACAAAATTCGAAACCGGTCATGATTGTTCCTGAGGAGATTAAATTATAAAAGTGAACAGAAACTGAATGATAAACTAAAGCTTTTCAACATCAGTAAGGTTTGCAAGATACACTGATAATGTGCTGTGGTTGAGCACACAAGGCACTGCGGTCACAACAGCTGTACTTCAAAGTACTACATTTATTTATTTGGTAGATGCTTTGATAACGAACAGAGTACAAGACAGTGCTAACCAGCATTAGGCTGCAGTAGGTATAATCACAAAGGTAGTGTTTGTGACCTCTTATTGGTTATTTTGTATTTTCCGACTACAATGTAAAACTTTGTACCATTATCTACAGTTGCAGAATGTTTAATCCTTTCCACACTTCTCAGTAAAAAATTATTTTAACTGGTGGCTCAATGGACATAACATCAGGCTGGGAGATGGAAACCTCCCAGTTAGAATCCCACCCCAGCCAGATGCCTACTTCAGGAAAGCACTCAAACACTAACTCCCCAGGCATCATATGTGGCTGCCTACTGCTCCCAGCACAGGATGGGTTAAATATGAAGCAATTTACCTCTGGGATTAATAGCTATTAAATTACTTCATGCACATCCTTTATGACAAATGATGACTCAGTATGTCCCTTACAGCACTGAGAATGTGAACTCCATCATGCCCATAATTCCATAAAGAAGAAAAAAAACAGGAAACAGAAGAATGAAAACATGCCAGACATATAATACATCAAAAAGCTGCAGTTCCAGAAGCTTTTAGTGTCCATTATTTAAAGAGCCTTGTTCATCAGTGGAACAGCTGGTCTTCCTGTTCCTGTTGTTATTGCTAATTTTGCAGAAGGAAGTTCAATAAAGTTCATTACATCAACCCACTGCAGGAAATGCACTTGGGTATTTCTGGATGGTGTATATCAGTATAGTCTGATGCAAAACTATGTGTGGATGATTTAGGAGTGGATGTAACCAGACACACAGAATGAACCAAGTGGCCTAACAGATTTATGTTTCTTTTTCGTATAATATAACATCAAGACTTAGCCTTTAAAACTAAAGATACGTCCAATGCACACAGTCAATGAATGTTAACAAAATCCTTAAGCAAATAACATGTAACATTGAACTGATCTTTGAACAGAGTACAAGACAGTGCTAACAAGCATTAGGCTGCTGTAGGTATCATCAAGGCACCACAGTGGTGTGGTGGTTAGCACTGTCGCCGCGCACCTCCAGGCCTGGGGTTTGAGCCCTGCTTTTGGTCTGTGTGCGTGGAGTTTGCATGTTTTCCCTGTGCTTGGTGGGTTTTCTCCCGGTGCTCTGGTTTCCTCCTGCAGTCCAAAGATATGTGGGTTAGGTTGATTGGTGTGTCCAAATTGCCTGTAGTGTGTGTGTGTGCCCTGTGGTGGGATGGTGTCCCCTGCCCTATGGGCTCCAGGCTTCCCCATGACCCTCACCAGGACTAAGCAGTTAAATGAATGAATGAAAAGGTATCACCAAAGGGAGTGTTTGTGTTGTTATTTTGTATTTTCCCACTAAATTTTTAACTTCTCTAACTTTTCAATTACACCCACTTGTGATTGTAAGAGCCATATGCATTTTAACTTCCTGTCCAATAGAGGGCACTGCTTTGTTTGTATAACTGTGCCCTAGTGGATAATGGAGAGGTGGTAATAGGGAAATACGGTTTTTGACCGTGCTGCAGGGTAGTATGCTAGAAGGAAACTGAAACTTGGAAAATGTTTGTATGACATGCTTGGAACAATATGAGCGATAAGAAGCTGGCTTTAAATATTTATTCATGGAAGGAAGTAAAAGAATTGTTGCATATCATTGGCATAGACTCTGTTTGAATGCGTTAAAACTGGTTCACTTCTGTTACCAACCGCAACAGCTACTGGAAAGGCTATACATAAAGGTCAAAAACCGTTTGCTTCGTTGGAAATGAAGCCACCGGAAAGCAAGTCTGCGTGTTTGTTAGAGGGATGAAGGCCAGATGTGAGGATTTGACCATCCAGGCCCCTGGATTTTAGCATTTGATTTGACTGTGGATGAAGGTAATTTGGAAGACTTTGTGTTGCTGTACGTGAGGATTCGACCATCAAGGCACCTGGATTTTTAGCCCAATTTGGCTCTGTGGACTTGTGGACAATGCAGCCCTTGTGGACTTGCTACCTACTGGATTTGTTGTTGGATTTATGCTGAGTGTTCGTTTGATCTTCTGGATTGTAGGTACGTTTGCTTGTTAAATGCCTGTTAACTCTGAGAACATCATTTCCCAAGTGGAGTTAATCTAAATGGTCATACTTGGACAAGGTTAAAATTCCCTACATTCAAGCAGATGTTGATTTGTTGATTGGAACTAATGCAGCCAATGTGATGGAACCATATGAAATAATAAACAGTCATGGTAATGGGCCATTTGCCATTAAAACCCTATTGGGATGGGTTGTTAATGGGACTGTGGAAGGAAACAGTGACTACAAGAATGAACTTGGGCATTTTGTTACTGTTAACAGGATTTCTATTGTTAAATTGGAGGAGCTGCTTAACCATCAGTTTAATCATGATTTTAGTGACATGTCTGCTGAAAAAAGTGAAATGTCAAGGGAAGATCTTCGGTTCATGAACATTATGAACGGTACTGTCATGTTTCAAGATGGACATTACTGCTTACGATTACCATTCAAGAATCAGAATGTCATGTTACCTGATAACCTTTGTGTTGCTAAGCAATGATTAAATGGACTGAAAAGGAAACTGGAGAGAAATCAAGAGTTTCATGAGATGTACACTAATTTTCTTGCTGATGTTTTACAGAAAGGTTATGCTGAGAAGGTACCTGCTCAAGAACTAGAACGTGCAGATGGCAAAGTTTGGTACATTCCTCATCATGGGGTGTTTCACCCAAAAAAGGGAACATTGAGAATTGTGCTTGACTGTGGAGAGCATATAAAGGAACATCGCTCAACAGTGAACTGCTGCAAGGGCCCAGCCTTACCAATTCGTTGGTAGGTGTTTTGATGAGATTCCGACAAGAACCAGTGGCCTTTATGGCAGATATTGAGGCAATGTTCCATCAAGTTAAAGTGGTTAAAGAAGATGTAGATTTTCTGCGCTTCTTATGGTGGCCTGACGGAGAGTTGACCAGAGAACCTAATACATTCAGAATGGCAGTTCATCTGTTTGGACCTGTGTCTTCTCTGAGTTGCCCTTGTTATGCCTTAAAGCAGATGGCAAAGGACAATCAAGCTGAATTTCCATTAGAGGTATCTGAAACCATCAGTAATAACTTTTATATGGATGACTGTTTGAAGAGTGTTTCTTCGGAGGAAGTAGCCATTTCTATGGTTAAGAGTCTCACCGTGCTCTGCCGTAAAGGAGGTTTCTGTCTGACAAAATGGATCAGTAACAGCCGTAAGGTGCTTCAGTCAATTCCTGAGGAGTATTGAGCTAAGGAGGTACAATGTCTTGATTTGGATCGAGACAAGTTGCCAGTTGAAAGAGCTTTAGGTCTGCAGTGTAGTGTAGAAGCTGATACCTTTCAATTTAAGAACAGTGAAAGGTCAACCATGTACTAGGAGAGGCATTTTATCTGTGATAAGCTCTGTCTATGATCCAATGGGCTTTCTAGCACCACTTATTCTGCCAGCCAGGGTGCTTTTGCAGGAATTGTGTAGACAGAATTTGGGTTGGGACAATGAAATACCATCAGTCTTCCTGAAGCAGTGGCATCATTGGCTTATTGGTTTGGACAGAGTTGCAGAATTCCAGGTGAGCAGATGTTTAAAACCAGTGGATTTTGGACTACCTATTCATGCTTGTTTACATCATTTTTCAGATGCTTGTGAAGCTGGATATGCGACAGTTTCTTATCTCAAGATGTATAACAGTGCAAACAGGGTACATGTGGCCTTCTTATTGGGAAAGGCTAGAGTAACACCGCTGAAACCCGTGACCATACCTCAGTTAGAGCTTACAGCTGCCGCCTTGGCTGTTAAGGTTGATGCCATGTTGAACAAGGAGCTGCAACTCCCACTGGGAGATTCGGTTTTTTGGACCGATAGCATGACTGTCCTCAGTTATATATCCCCCTGCAGGCCCTCACTATGGTGGAGCGTGGGAGCGTATTATTCGAATGGTGAAACAGATTTTGTGTACAGTCCTTAGACAACAAACACTGGATGATGAAGCATTGCAGACTGTACTGTGTGAGGCAGAAGCTATTTTGAATGATCGGCCTATCCTCAAACTGTCCAGCGATCCAAATGACTTGGAAGCCCTTACTCCGAATCATATTCTGCTCCTGCGAGGCAATCCTGCACTGCCGCCTGGGTTGTTTGAAAAATCTGATATGTACATTAAACGGAGATGGAAACAAGTCCAATATATTTCCAAACTCTTCTGGAAAAGATGGGTACGGGAATATTTACCTTTGTTGCAAAAGTGACAAAAATGGAATAAAGAACACAGAAGTTTCATGCTAGGAGACATTGTGATCATTGCTGATTCTACGACACCATGTGGCTCATGGTTACTTGGAAGAGTCATCGAGTCCTACCCTGATAGTAAAGGGTTAGTTCGTTCCGTAAAGGTTCAAACTAAATGTAACATCTTAGAATGACCAATTAACAAGCTTTGTCTTTTATTAGAATCAACAGAATAGAAGTGGGGTAAACATTTGAACATTCTTCTTGTTGTATTTTGAACATTCTTGCTGTATTTGAATGTTTTTGTTGTAATTGAACATTCAATGTCGTATTTGTGTATGGCTCCATTTGAATTAATTTGTAATTGTTATTTGGAGGCCCTGTGCAGCACCTTCAGCGGGCGACTGGTACACCCTCAGTGTAGGAGGGAGCGCTACCGCAGATCCTTC
>JABJVR010000095.1:1315902-1352646 GCA_025773905.1 Chitala chitala | reverse complement strand
AGGAATGTTTCCAACACCTTGTTGAATCTATGCCACGAAGAATTAAGGCAGTTCTGAAGGCAAAAGGGGGTCCAACCGGGTATTAGCAAGGTGTACCTAATAAAGTGCCCAGTGAGTATATATTTATTTGTAAAACAACCAAAAAGAAAAAGGGAAAAGAACCTGTTTTATAAAGAAGAGGTAGCATGGATTCAGGGGCATTCGGCCCAAATTGATGAAGTTGATGTAATTTCTGTTTACGCGTGCGCAGTGAGCGGGGTAGGATGATTTTTTTTTTTTTTTTTTCTTTTCTTTGGGGGGTAGGACGATTCACGGGTAGGTTAAATACACCAAACACCTGACACGGCAATGCAGAATACTACAATAACTCTTACCAGTTGGTGGGGGGTGGGAGTACTAATTGAGATCTGAAAAGCAGGAAGTAGAGCAAACCACTGTGTGGAAGAGAGGGGGAAATGTTTCTATTGTTAAAAACGCATTTCTTCTCATGTATAATTTGCACGTGTTTTCAGTACTTATTATCATACATATAATGACATAGTTTAGTTTACAATGATATACTTAGGAGGGGGACAACCCTTCGGAAGGAGAGAGACACGTCCTCCCTTGTTTTTCCCGGGTCCGTGTATGACATCACAGTGAATGTAAAATTTATGGTGTTTTTATAATTGGATTTGAATTACAATCCCCAAACCCAGAAATTTGCTAACAATACCAGGTACTTCCTGTTTGTTTACTTTCCAAGTACATAACTTCCTGGTAGTGATCAGTGATGCCTTCAAAACGCACCGACACAGTTTCATTTCATCCATCATCTTAACCGCTTATTCCTGGTGAGGGTTGCAGGGAAGCCTGGAGCCCATCCCAGAGCACATAGGGCGCAGGGCAGGGGACACCCAGGGCAGGGCGCCAACCCACCACAGGGCATGGGTCATTTAAAAACTTTAAAATGAACTTAAGGAATGCAATTTGTAATGAAAAGCTACAGGACACTTCGTAAGTTTTATTACAAGCTTAAGAAAATGTGTTTCCTGACCTTTTTTCCTTTTAATACATTAATATTTATTAACTAAATAATAAACACCATTATATATGTGTTTTTACATAATTAATATATGTATTATAACAAGGCTTCCAGAAATTTTTTTCTAAATATGCAGCAGTGTTTTTAATGATTGAGAGAACCCAGTTGCTGCTCCTGTTAAAATTTCACCAGTGTACCAAGTGGATACACTTGCCGTATAACAAGGGATTCTACACATATTCACGTTATATTTATCTATTAATTTTCCCCCAAAATTTACTTTACACAAATGTGTATCAACATTAACTGGAAAATAAACATTCTTTTTTAAATGACAAGATATAAAACAAGTTTTAGTTGGAAATACTTTGTCAGTCCTCAAAACATTGACAGAACTAATGAATTCGTGTTGAAGGTTGAAGAATTTAGAGCAGAGTGTGTAAAAATGTGGAAAAAATACAGTTTAGCAAATGCTTATTTTCGTGATCGGAACTACTACGATTTCAATATCGCTTTACAATTCACAACATGTACAACTAGTAAATACCAAAACTTCAATGAATCACAAAAACACTGGGAAATTGTAAATTAATATTAACAAAACAGACCGGACAGCAATATTACATGGTGAGATCACTGTCCTAAGAAACAATGTTTAAGTGAATTATATTGCCATAATAATTTATACCACACCCTACCCGCTGTGAGTCTGTAGAAACTGAACAAAGCTTTGTACAAATTGAAGTACTATATATACTAGGGAAGTGGGTGGAGTTTTTGTAACACGTAAATACGAATCCAGTCAATAAAGCGCCTGTGATCGGAGTCCCGGTTTGTTCAGTAAGTATAACCTGTTACGAGCATAGTTGCGCTGTTGTGGTTTTTTGTCGTGTGCACATATGATTTGCACGTATTTTATTCTGTCCTGCTTGTTGTTGCGTGACGCCAGTTCTGTATTACACGGCCATGAGAATGAAGGCTGCTGGAATCGCAGGAGTGGCCTTCAAAAACGGCTTTAGTTATTTTGTTTCTGATTTTAACATTGCATGACTGTTTTAAGTCCGATGTATGTTGTGTCGATAAACGTGCTTTCGTTGACGTTATTTTACACTAGAAGATTCATGCGAAGTTGTTTGGTTCGTACTAAATGGCGCTTTTGTTTATATGGTCGTTGCTGGACTACATTGAGAAGGATGTTGCAGTTGTGGAAAAAATAATTGTTTCCGCCTGTTGAGATTACTGCATGAAGCTAATTTTTTTATGCTAAATAAAACTATATTGCTTATTGCATTTGTAAATCACGTTTATTCAAGTTAGTTAGTATTGGTTAATTGTGTGTTTTTATGTGAAACATAGCTACATCTCCGATGCATGCAGCACTTGCGATTGAGCTATTTTCTGTTCATCTCTTAGGGTTTCCTTTTCACAAGTTATTTATGGAACCTCTGACGGTTGTAAGGAACTTCATTCTCTAGACATGATGCGTCATTTTAAACATAAGCGTTTATTCGCCTGTCTTTTACAAAAGAGGTTTTATAGTAATTTGGGTGTTTCTAACTAAATAAAAGATCAGTTGTGTTGAGGGTAGTGACCCAACATGTATGCTTTTCCCAGCATGGCTGTAGTGGACAGAAAGGTTGGTTTAATTGTCTCTAGGTGTAGTCTCTCTGTGTGGGAGGAACGTTGCACCTAACATAGTAACACACACAGCTTTGTTTTGTAGATGACAAGGATTTCCATTATTATTTGCATAGGAAAACTTGCATGTGCCCCAGGGGATCCTGCTAAAACTGAAATTTGCAACTGAAAAAGTACATGAAGTCTCCACTCAAACCCTAGACTGCTTTGTCACCTGACAGACTACTGCATTTATGTCATTAATGAACAGGTGACTGCATTAATAAAGCAGCATGTTCTTACTTTGCAGTATTTTTAATCCAGAACTGGTGAAAGCATTTTTGCTTCATTGCAATAGGATCATTGTTCATATTTACATCGCCCTATGGCTGTAGTTTCACATTTCTGACTTCTGTGACCGGCAGCTGCTGTAAGTTTTTCTGAGCTAAAGACTTGAAGTGTGGTACTTCAGCTGTTCAGGCATACCACACCAGTGACTTAGTAGGCATTTTGTATCTCACTAGGCACCGTCAGTAAAATGGAAGTTGGTGGATCAGTTTCAGATCGTTCAAACAGTCCTGCCTGTGTTGTGTGGAATTTTTTTAAAGCTTCAGATGAGATGTGAAACTAAGTTGTGTTCACATGTCCTGATAGTGGCTGTCACAAAGAGCCATGAGGGCCAAGGTCACATTGATATGCTGTTGAGTCAGAATGAAAATAACATTTTGTTTGTGCAAGGCGTCTGTTGCAAGAATGCTGTTGCAGTGGTTTTGGTGTTCTTGCAATAGATGCTAGAGGCACCTTTCATGCATGTTTAGTACATAGTGTACGAAACAAGTACAACTTGTCTTGAGTGTGAACGTTTGGTACAGAGTGTACAAGGTGGATCTGAGTTGTTGATCTGTTGGTCTTTTATATGTGCGCTCACCTGTAGCAGAGAGTGAATCACTATGGTAGACATGTCTGGTAGCCTGGACAAGAGTGTGATTAGCCCCTTTAGCAAGGGATTTAGGTCTTGCTAATGGGACTAGTCTAAGTCAGCAGGCTAGTCACCTTGACTAATAGCAGTGAGGTTGTAAGTTTGAAACTGGCCCAAGTCAGCCTTGTGTGTGTGTGTGTGTGTGTGTGTGTGTGTGTGTGTGTGTGTAGTGGCAGATTACTACACTGCTGCAACTGTGCATGCCATAAAAATATCAGTTGCCCTTTGTTCACAGTTCTCATTAATCTTGTATATCTGCAACATGAGGTAGACTGATAACATTCCTTGGAGCATAACTGAAAGGGTACTTCTCTTTTTACCTGCAAGTTTGTGAGTCCATAATCTTTGGAAGGCAAAGCCATTCTGATCTTTTTGCATTGTTACTTAACTGTGGCATCTCAATCAGGCTCTGTGAGAGATTTCACCATTTTCTTAACTGCAGATGATCTTGTTTACCAACGTGCCTGAATGTTTTACGAATGCTTTTGTTGGACAGCATTACTGGCTTTAAAATTATGAAAATTGGTTTGTGACCTCTGGATTTAAGTGGTTGTGTTTCTGCAGCTCAGGTCAACAGCTGCAGGTTCACCAATGGTGTGGATTTGGTGTGTTATGTTTAAGTTGTCTAAATGTGACTTTTGCAAGACACGACTGGAATGCGTGTGACAGTTTCACATTTAGCAATGATATTCAGAAAATTTCCAGCAAACAAATGAGCTGATTGTAGATTTACCTCAGTTTTTATATGTACGTACAGCGGACCCTTGGATTACGAGTAACTTGGTTTATGAGTGTTTTGCAAGATGAGCAGATTTTTTTAAATAAAGTTTAACTTTGTTAACGAGCGACGTCTTGCAAGATGAGCATTTTCATATCAAGCATGATATGTTTTTTTTTTTTTTTTTTTTTTATATCATATCATACTTCAAATGAGATTGGGAGGTGTGGAAAATGTGGGAAACTACAAAATTTTGTAGAAAAGCACCACCAGAATAAGGCTGTAGCAGTGCGAACGACGATTCTGTTTAACAACAATGCAATGTCACGTTTCTGCGAAATCCTAAAACATAAATACCATTAAAATGATTTTTATATGAATATTTTGGGTGTATGGAACGGACGATCCAACTTTTACATAATTTCCATATGGGAAAACTCGCTTTGATATACGAGCATTTCGGATTACGAGCACTTTCCCGGAACGAATTATGCTTGCAATCCAAGGTTTCACTGTACGTGCATCTGTGTGTACACATGTATATAAAATGTATAAGGTAAACACAAAGAACCAGCTGAGATGTTGATAATGGGCAGATTTTCTCAGTCACCTTCAGCACGTTGACCAACAAGACTATCAGATGCTGATTCAGCCCTGCTGGTCACAGCATTGTGTCCATTCTGTAGATTTTCTCAGTATGGTTTGGAAATACTTCTGGACTTTTTCATGACTGGTGGGTGATGGTTCCAGTTTCAAACCCAGTCAGAATGTCTCATGAGAAGAATTCATAACTTGATTACACTAGGAAGCTTGTGGTTTTCCCCCCTGTTCCCCTTCTCTTCTTCCCCCCCATTTACCTTTTACTGACAATAGTACAGGAAATTCCTTGGTGATCAGTTTAGTTTCCTCATAAAAAAATTGATAATGGAACAATAGATATGTCAAACGGACTTTAGGCATCCAGCTTCTTATATAAGCATTGTCCACTGAGCCAAACTAAGCGTTCATTATTGTCTAAGGAGGTGAACGTTGACTCCCAACCTCATGGGAGAGAAGTGAACTGAAAGCCACTAGATCTTAAGTCCATATACATTTCTGTCACGTTTTATACTTTACTTGTGGCAAACGTCCAACCGGTAACCATAGTAGTGAACTCTAGTAGGAGAGGAAACTTTGTACTGATTGTTAGTGTTATATGTGGAATTAGTGTTATTTAACTCGCTCTTTAAAAACATATATATGCCTTTTGGGGGATAACCAGTACTTCTGGCTTGATCGTATGTTTTGTGTGAAATGTCTTTAACATCTGCGAGTCATTGTGTACACCAATATGACAAAGCACCATGACTCTCTTCACATGCGAGCATGATTCAATGGATTTGTCATATGATGTCTGTGTATTTTTGTCATGGATCATATGGTCCCCATTTTGGTTTTAACTGTGAGGCCTTTTATGTTTTTCACAAAACACTTTGAGCTTGGTCGTAATGACTCAAACAAAGGCTTGTCTGTACCTAGGCTTTCTTCATTGTGTGTTTGTGTATTTTGTAAAAGTAGATAATCTGCTTGTGCTTTCTTAGTTCCTTGGCATGTTTATACCGTACCACCCAGCAAGGAATGTTGATTAACTTTTAAAGAAAAACGAGATCCGTTTTTGTGCATCTGCTCTGCAGCTGCTGCCTGGCTCTAACGAACGACGCAGAAATGTATTCGCGCATCTTACAGTTTCTTCAATGGGCGCACATAGGAGGAAGGTCCCTCTCCTTAAACATCTCTCCTTCTTAGCACTGACAGGTGTTCTTGCGCCTTCTGGTGGCATTGGATGGTCATGGCAGGCACATCACTGGCTCTTCCTGCACAAACTCCTGCTGCTGGGATGCCCCAGGGGATCCTTTCGGTCCCCATGCAGAGTAAATACCAGTGTCAGCAGTGTGGGGGCGTGTTGCGGAAGCCCGTCCAGGCCCCATGCGGCCACCGTTTCTGCGCCCACTGCCTGAAGCAGCTCACCAGGTATCCAGTCAATTCTGACCCTCCCCAGCCACCATACCCCTTCCCTCTTGTACACATACAGACACACACTTACTCGCTCTCAGCTTTGTCCTCACCTACCAAGGCTTTCGCTTTCACCTTTGTGTTTTTGTGTACGTGTGTTTGATGTCAACGATCAGACATAGGGTGTGCCTGCACTTGAGATGTCCCAAAATGGAAATCCCTGTTGTTCTAACCTTTTGTCTCCACTGCCATGAGTGAAGTCCCGTTCCACAAAACAGAAGTGAGAAGTTTCTGACATCCTTTAACTACTTGCCATCCCATCCATGGTATATGGTTTCTATTGATAAAGGGGAAAAGTACTGGGGAGCTGTAATTAAATTGTAGGATTCAAAGACCTGTCTGTCATGGATATTGTGACCAAGCTTCAGGAGTGCTTTATAAGGGAATACGCCAAGTGTTCTACAGTGCAACGTCTCTGCGACTACAGGCTTTAACGCTTTCGCACAACTGTTCAAGAAGACTTTTTTACAGACTGTTGAGAAGATTCTGAAATTACACCTAATACTTTCTTGTCTGTCAACTTCTCCCTAGATATGTTTGATTGTTTTTTTTTTTTTTTTTCTTCCCCAATTTCCATTAATGCTGGGAGATCCAACCATGCAAGATGGCTCTTGTGGCTCTGACTATGACAAATTACGAAAACCCTTACGAAAGAAGGAGAAGATGAAAGTTAATGTTTTGAACAAAACATTAACTTCTGGGTGGTTTCTAAATGCTGTTTCTGTTTCCTGAGAGTTGTGTGGCAAAGTTTCCAAGAAAACTGCAACACGATCCAAGTTTAGGTACTATGTTCTTATTACCATTAATACGTCAGATGACGAGATTAAAGACCCACAGAGATACCCGATTCTTCGAAAAGGTGGATATTTGCTGTGAACACAGATGAATTTAAAACCAATACTGGATGACTACAATTGGTAAATACTGTATCGCTTTATGGAAAGAGCTGAGCTGTTGAAAAGTAAGCATTTCCGTTGAATCTTAGGTCAAATTCCGTGCTTTCGTTTCTATGTATGTACTCATGCATAAGTTGACAGCAGACTTCAGGGGTAAACTGGCTAAATTTGATATGAGCCAAGGCCAAAAATTAACTGGGCCAAGCTAATTCGGTAACCAGTCACGCTTAATATGCTAGAACTTGTAATACTACTTTTATAATGCTTAAGCAATATTTAATGAATCACTGAGGAATACATATACTTTAAAGTTACATAAAGAGTAAAGTATATACTAATTTATTTGCCCTATTCCATCCATTATCTTAACCGCGTATTCCTGGTGAGAGTCGCGGGGAAGCCTGGAGCCCATCCCAGAGCACATGGGGCGCAGGGCAGGGGCCACCCAGGACGGGGCGCCAACCCACCACAGTTGCCCTATTCCATTTAGTTTTATTTCAATACTAAACCATAACTGCCAATACCAGTTTCTGCATAAAAGGACCTAGCTTTGGTTCACTTAAATGAATGTCAATTCCAGCCATGGAAGTTTCTTTAAATAAGCCTCACTCCTAACTCTGAGGTTTATTGGTTGAGCTATCAAATGGAAATAACCAGTATTGAGTGGAATCTGCAACTTGTCTCGTTTAAATCAAATTTACAAATCATTATCGTATTTGCTTACAACATCGCAGTGAAGGTAATATTAATACTAAACTGGATCTTAAAATATAAAGAGAACTGCAATCTATAATTATTTAAAAATCCATAACAATATTGCACCAAAAAATTTTTGTCCAAAAGCTTGTCTTCCACTCCCACAACGCACATCTTTGTTATTCATTGCCACTGCCAAACAGTAGAGTTTGAACACGTGTGTGGCAGATTAAGACCCGCTGCATATTGTATACATAATCTATGTCCGTAAATGATATAGAAATTATGTTGACCAATGGATAAGTTAGCCCTGTTTTTATGGTTCATTTTTAAGACCTAAATTTTTCAACTTGTATACAGTCATATACTGTAACCACGAAGACCTTTTTGCATCATTACTAATAATCGGAAATTTTGAGTTGCAGTTTGGGATCAATTTTAGTACTTCTGTGGAAAAAACAAAAAGGACTTGCTGAGTTTCATCTTGCGCGATAAGCGATGTATGACATGCACACAAATGGCCTGACTTACACAATGAAACATTAGCGAATATGCGCAACCACAGATGACACAATTAACTATGCGTACAGTGCAGCAGTCACAGCAATATAAAAAATGCACAGAAACAATGATTCTTTTTCCTTTTGGTTTGTTTTCAGTTAAATTGCCGGATTTCTCAGCCACCCCTGGCTAAGGCTCGTCACGGTGGCGCGGCACCAACTCAGCGTCGTTAAGTCATAGCGGGTGTCATAAAGTCAAACAGGTTTGTCCCTGTGCGAATGCTGTAAAGATGAAGGAACCACTGTTCATACTTATATGCACAAGAGTACGCACTGTCTGTTTAAAGAACAAGGAGAGGCGAAGTCCTGTGTATCGCACGATTAGTTTGACTAGTCAGCCCTTCTGAAAGAAACCACCTTTGAGACCATGTTTGGTTGGGGTTAGAAAAAACTAGTTTCAGTTTATTTTCGCACCCAGCCGAGATATGGGGGAAGGGAGCTGACTCGACAACAGTATTTTTCTGAAGATGCGGAAAACCTTACTTTTAGAGCCACAACTGAAACTACAATTTTACGACTGAACCGCAGCGTGTTCACCCGAAAACAAGGGATTTTATGCGTGTACCGTCAACGTGCCATTTATGTGAAATGGTGTGTTACCGGTTGCAAGTTCCTTGCAATGCAAAACATGTTGTCGGTGGGGGAATACAGGCACACTATCGACATGTATACATTCGACAGACCACAAATTTACAAATAGAGCGAAGCGCTAGGAGGTGTTGCCCATGTTTGAAGTGTTTGCACACCAGTCCTCTTTGCACACCAGTCCTCTTGCATTGCACTCCTCCTCTCTAATTCGCACATGCACCGTCCTGCCCGCTCTTCTCTGGTGGCGTGTAAACGCTTGCATGTTTAATGAACACTAACAATCAATTTTTCTCAGCTCTTTCATCTTGATAATTATATAGAGAGTTTAATACGTCTTAATCAAATGAGAATTTGCCACCTCCTATACTTAATTTAGTTAACTACGGATCCTTTTACATTTTTCATCTTCTTTTGTGTCAAATCCCAGGGTATAAGGTGCCACATGGATGGGATGCTAGTCCATGGCCAAAGCCACATTGTAATAGCACTTTATAAAATTAAAAACCGCACTGTGCGTTTTTAGGGGAGGAATCTGAAGTCACAGAAATATTGGAGCGAAAATTGCGAATGCATCATCAGCACGCCCAGAGCTGACACTGCGGACCGGCAGGGTGGTACTGGTCCCTGCTGAGCCATCATACTGCCCCCCCCGTTTTTAAATAAAAAGTCTGAGCGATTACTTTGTCGTTACTTCTCCCTTTGTTTTCCGTACAAACACGCACATATTGCTTCATGTCATCTTGTGTATTTTATACAATTTTTTCCCCTTTATTTACTTCCACCCATACTGTCAACTTCAGGAAGTCAAGTATTAGACCTTCACATGGGGAATGTTGTGTGTTATTTTCCTCCCTTCTCCCCTTCCAGTTATTGTTATGGTTTCCTTGAGAAGTACTGTGATCTGTACAACAGCAGCTAGCAGTGCGTCAAGGGAAACCTGTTTTGCTAGGCCACTGATTTGGTACTGCCTGTTCCTGAGCTTTTAGCATTGTTTTTTCCCCTAGCTCGGGGCCCAAGCCATGCGAGGCGTGTCGTGTTGAAGAGATATATGAGGAGCCTCTGTCTGTTCTCAACATCAGTAATGTAAGTTGTCCAGATACCCATTTTGGTATCCGAGAACTTCAGTTTCAAATTTCCTGATTTCTTATTTCCATTAAAATGTTAAACCAATCAAATGTGGAATTGGAAAATGGGGAAGGAAAACTGGGCGAGAGACAGATGAGCTGGTTTCACATGTACATTCTTTGAACTGACATAACTTGCCTTAAAATGTTCCCCATCCTTGCTCAAACTCCTGCCTGATCACTCATTAGGCTTAATGTTATATCCGCAGGAGTTGGACGGCCATTAGCCCTTGCTTATTGAGAAACAGACACATTTTAAGGAAGCGTCTGCTTTTACTTAAGGGGTTTAACGTGATTACTTTTGCACGAAAGAATGAAAAGCACAGAACAAACAATCCTAGATTCTAAAGTTTAGATTGCATCAGTGTATAATTCAATGTTATGACAGTTCTTACTTGCATGGAGTGCCGTCCAGTGGGCGTACAGGTATCTCTGTCCTGTGTTTTTCTGTAATGCGCTTACAGCCCATCCTTCGATCCTCTGGGTATATACTCCGAGGTCTCCGCGCTCGGCATTTTCTTGGCTAGCCTTGTCTCTTGCAGAAACTTTAAAGTTTGAAATTCCTGTACAATGTGTTGCAGGCTTTTCCTGACAATGCAGCGCGAAGAGAAATTGAAGGCTTGCCGGCAAACTGTCCCAATGAAGAATGCTCTTGGAAGGGAACGGTTAAGGAGTATGAGGTACGGTACCTCTTTGTACTGTTTTTTGTGTGTGTTTTTGCACACACATACAAACGCACACATAAAATTTTTATTCATTTATTTTTGGAAATTTAGATTTATTGAATTTAAAAAAAGTCTTGTTTGATATGAAGCAAGATTGTTGCACAAATATATTTTTGTAGTTTTCTATACAAAATCCCTTTGTGGGAAGTTTAGCGTTGACATTTTGAGGACCGATGTAACTTAAAATTTACTTTCTCACGTTGCTTTAGCTGTGTTAACAATAACAGGAACAAACAGCCTGCTGCAGTTGTTTACATCCCACAGTCACACAAGGAAAATGTATTTGTTTAAATTTATTTTTAAACTCGTAATGGAGAATCCTAGTTTTCAGCTGTGGGTACAGCTCGGCTTTCACAGTAGTTATGTGTAACTATGTGAGACATTGTAACAGGAAGTGGGTAGTGCTGCTGCTGCAGCTGGAAAATCCCCCGCCCTTTCAGCTGAATAACATGGGAAAGTACCTGAAGTCCTCAGCAGTACTTCGCAATTATTTGACAAACTTTGTTAAAAGTCAAAATTTTTTTAAGCGGTTAGATAAAACGTTTGGGATTTGCGGGTCTCCTGAATGTTCTGCAGTGGTATGATGAAGTCCATTGCCACTGTTCCACAGTAGTGAAATCCACAAACTTCTCGCTGTTCTGTCCTGCAATGTACTCCCCTCATCGAGAAGCTGAAACCGAAACCTTTCTGTGTGTGATGTTCCAGATGGTGCTAGTAACATAACTTTAATCTGCACTCAACTTTTTAAACTGCTTTGGAGGACCAGTATTTTGTGGTGCTCTTTTTGCCTTTGCTGTTGGAATACACTGTGACCAGCTTTAACAAAATTACAAAATGCGTGATGGTGGAATATTTTTGTGCCCCCCCACACGTACCCTCTAACACTCATGGAGTTCTGTTAAAGAAGATGAAAACGCAATCATCTCCTGTAACCTTTGACTAATTTGGCAGGTTTACAGAATTCCTAAATATTGTAATTCAGGTGTGTTCGGCCCCTCAATAAAAGTACACATATGCCAGAACAAATAAATTACTTGATGTCTAGAACTTGGTTGCATTTTATTGGTGTGTAATTTGCTTCATATATTATTTTTAACACCAGTTAACAAATGTCATTTTTTAAGATGAAAATGATTTCATTTTAAATTGTTTTTTATATGTAATTTTTTTTTTTTTTTTGTCTAAAAATGGAATTTAAACAGGTAATGTGGGTGTACAAGCAGGTTTCTGGTCATGGACACACAATTAGAAAAATATGCACCACTAACTGGTTTTTCTTTTTAACATAAAGATCAGACATTTTTCACTTCCTTTGTTTTGCAGTGTACTAAATCATTCTAGAGGTACAAATGAATGACTGGCTTTTGAAAGGTTAAAGAAGGAAAATTATAATGGTCTATACCTGGAAGTAGTTAGTCAAGTACTGACTTTCCAGGTGTGCCTTTTTTAGGGGAAATTTTTTTTTCTTCCTCCACCTTGCCCTTTGAATTCCAAGCCTATTTAAGCTTTTATCAGGCAGTTTACACAATTGCTTTTGTGTGCAGGCGGAGCACGAGGGCAAATGCATGTTTGAGCGCATTCCCTGCAAGGCCTGTCACATCCTGATCCTGCGCAGCGAGCAGGAGCGGCACAGCGAGAGAGAATGCGAGGAGAGGAGTTTGAACTGCAAGTACTGCAAGGGCTCATTCAACTTCAAAGACATCAAGGTGCAGACCGATGTGTTTACATGATTAGCACTTATTGATTTCAGTGGAAACTATGCAGCGTCAGCCGCTGACGTTTGTGTCGCCTTCGGTTTGGTTTCATCCTACGTGGTGTTTGCACATTTTACTGAGTATATTTAGAATGGGTTTTCTGGTGAGAGCAGTGGTGAAGCTCTGTGCATTATTGGCAGCACTTAAAATAGGTTGTACGCACGGGATTTTTGAGTGTCTGTGGTGGGTGTGTGTGTGTGTATATGTATATAAAATGTCCCACGTTTCTTATTTACCAAGATAGACTTTTTTTGATCTGCCCCCCAGGCCCATGATGAAGTCTGCCAGAAGTTTCCTATGCAGTGCAAAGACTGTGGGAAGAAGAAAATCCCCAGAGAGAAGGTCAGTCTCCTACACCCTTGAATATTTTTTCTTTATATAGTCCAAATAGAATTATCTGCAGTTCTGTTATGGATGGACCTCTGGCTAACTGCAGTAATTTAATCTGAGACTCCACCTGTTTCTCTCTCTTTCCACATCGTTTGCCTTGGCTTATCAGGCACAGACTTGCTCAATAGCTAGCTGAGCTGGTTTTACACATTTACATGAGTTAGATAAAAATGAAAATAAAAGAATCCCAATGTTCCAAAAACAAGACCCTTCCTCTTCCTCCAGACCTGACACTATTTGGAAAGTCCCCTGAGCATCTGCCAAACTCACTTTCAAAACAGAAATGAAAGTATACGTTGTAACGATATTCCATTTATGTACCGCACCCAACTGAGCCACTAGGTGGTCCTGAATTCTCGGCACCAGTTTAGTGAACAGTTTCATTTATGTTTTTGCCCAGTGGTTCCATGTTTGAGTCTCACACATTACAGCTTTGGCCAAAGCTCTGGCAGGCCTTCGTGTGGACACACAGCTGACGTTGCCACACGCCAGTTGGGCTGCTTTCTTTATACCATAATGGCTTCTTTGTGTGTGTTTTTTTCTGAGAAAGGTAAATATTTAACCAGCAGGTATTAAATTCTTTATTGTGTACACACTGCAGTTCTTGGAACACAGCAAATCTTGTGGGAAGTCCAAGGTGGCCTGTCCCTTCAGTGTTCTGGGCTGTCCTGCTGTGGTAAGTGTCTCGTTTTAGAGGTCTCTTAAATTTAACTTAATTGTAAATTTTTTTATATGCCTGTTTGGCTGCATTGCCCAGTGACAGCCATGTCAACCATTAATTCTTCCTTTAATCAACTGTCCGGTCATGTCATAAACTTGCCAACCGATCCACACTACGCTGTGAGACCATAATGCCAGGAATACTTTGTTGAGGATACATAGTTTGTTTTTACCTATTCAGTTATCAAAATAACACCAGTACAATATGAACTATGTAGGCTGTTGAGCCATGAGCAACAAGTATCCAATCAGATTGTGAGCTGGGGGGACTACCTTATGGGGGTCAGTTTATAGCTCTAGAACACGCCAGAGGTATTACATGTTCTTCATCACAGGAAACCGATAACTAAATTTTTCTCAGCGCCAGACTGGGTGCGGTGGGATGGGATGGTGATTCACAGTTTTCATAATGGGTCATCCCCTTTGTGGTGTGAGTAAATGATGAGTTGGTAGGTGAGGAACTTGCGTGTGGGCTGGTAGGCTATTTTATTGCAGCACCTTGGAGCTTTTGAGTTTCTGTCACATGAATCATAGTGTTCTGTTTATGTGTAATCCGACATCTATGTCTAGACATGTTCAAAATGAAGATTAATATATCTGACAACTTTGTGATAATTAGTAGGCTTTCCCAGTTTTGTTGGCAACCAAAAGATCAATTGTAGCAGCTGGTGGGGTTTATCTGTGTATAAACATAGTCATTTCCACCCCCAGTAAATATAAGGATGTGGTTAGAGAAACAAAGTCACCTTTTGGTGAATTGGCTTAATCATACACTGAAAAATGAGACACATCCAACCTTTGACTGATATAAATTTATCTTGAGGGGGAAAAAAAAAAATCTCTCATCAAGAATTTTGTAACAAAACCACATGTGCACATAACATCTATTATCTTTAGTCTTAAACCAAGAAATGCTTCATTTTCTTTTGAATTTATCTGATTTGGATGAAAAAGTATTCTAGCAAGTATATGGTACCAGATCAGACTGTGTAGTTCTTTCAGGTTGTTAAGGTTATTCACTGGAAGGGACGACATGTCAGGTGTAGAAGCTCATGGGTTTCTGTCATCGCATGCAGGTGCAGCTGTGATAGTCACATTATAATAGAGGAGACCAGGGAAACCATCCACAAAGAAGGTTCCTGGTTTGAGTCCCTGAGCAAGATACTTAGCACTAGCTCATTGTAACACACATGCAAAAATGTTGTAAATGGCTTTGGATAAAAGCATCTGCTAAAATTAATAAATTACAAATAAAAAATTGGGATGTGTTATACATATTGGTGATTGAGCCCCAATGAGCCTGTTTTACCTGGGATGGCTTTTTGACCCTGGGAGAGAAGCCGGAGGAAAGTGCTAGAGTGTTACTCAGGAGCCATGATTTTTTCTAGACCGAGAATGAGAAGCAGGCCGACCACGAGCAGGCGAGCACCCTAGAGCATCTGCGCCTTCTACTGGCCGGGCTGTCTCAGCTGCAGCCAATGGCTGATGGACCTGGCGAATGGCAGGTGGACTCGGGCCTAGGGCTGTACCGCGCGCCAGAGGAGAGGATGGTCGCCGACAGCAACGCCAAGCAGACCACCAGCTTGGAGCAGAAGACAACGGCGCTGGAGAACATTGTGTGTGTCCTGAATCGAGAGGTGGAGAGGACCTCGGTCACCTTGGAGGCCTTCTCCCGGCAACATCGGCTAGACCAGGAGAAGATAGAGAACCTCACAAACAAGGTGCCAATGCTCGAACAGCACCAGAACTTGGGACATGTGTCTGCCTATAGTTACCAGACAATGGTGTAGACAAACAGTACTGCAGTCTAGTTAATAGGTCAGCACTGGCGATATACTGCTAGCATTACACAGCAGCGCGAGATTGCTAACATTGGCATGGATTTGACCGGAGGTTCCCTCTGCATTTACCTGCACAGATCCGACAGCTGGAGCGGTCCCTCTCTGTGCGAGATGTACAACTCACTGACACAGAGCAGAGGATTCGTGAGTTGGAGTTCTGCACCTACGACGGCGTCTTCATATGGAAGATAACCGACTTTACCCGGCGTCGCCAGGAAGCCTTGGCAGGACGAACTCCTGCCATGTTCTCTCCGGGTACGAAACCCCCTTTACCAGGTTTTTTTTCTCAGCGCTCTTTTGGCTCCCTCTAACATCCTACTTGTGTATATTATTTGATTTAATTTGCTGGTTTAGTTAATGCCATAACCAGCTTTGGCTGCATGTTTGTTGACCATGAATGTCTCTTCCATGGGAGTGATTTTTCTTTTTACTGATGTTCTGGAGAGCCACTAGTGAAGGCAGAAGTGATTCATTTTTTTTCTCTTCAAAAAAAAAAACAGCATCACTCAGTATCTGGCACTTTGCCTTAAACTGCTTTTTTTTTTCTACAGCCTTCTTCTCCAGCAAGTACGGCTACAAGATGTGCCTGCGGTTGTACCTAAATGGCGATGGCACTGGCCGAGGCACACACCTCTCACTCTTCTTTGTAGTGATGAAGGGGAGGTACGACGCCTTGCTGAAGTGGCCCTTCAGCCAGAAGGTAGAGTGGGACAGTTTGCCTCCTTCATACCTGTATCTTCTTGTCCATTTCTGAACACTGTTGTTGGCGGGAGCGCACACCTTAACTTCCTGTTCTGTGCCTTCTCCTCCTCTTCCTCCTCCTCTTCCAGTATTTCTTATCTGTTTCTTTCTGGGTTTGCTTATTTCTCATTGCAACTATGTATAGCAAGAGCAGACTTACTGTGACAGCCAAATCCAAGGATGCTATTGACGTTCAGAGTATGCAATTTTATAGCCTGGGGGACAAAACAAATGTAGCCTCTTGGGTTATGTGTAGGACAAAATAATGCCTTCATGATTTCACTTTGTATCCTCCGTGATGCCGTCATGATTACAGTTTGTAGCAGCAAACATGTATACAAATACTTCTACACACAACTTAAAAGAACATGCAGACAGCTCTGTTTGAACCAGGAATGTGGTGCAGACAGTTAAATTAGTAGCAGCCAGTGCTCTTTGCTTTGAAAAAATAAAAACCCCCCACCTACACCTGTTGATGTGCAGGTG
Source organism: Chitala chitala (assembly GCA_025773905.1). Classification (NCBI taxonomy): domain Eukaryota; kingdom Metazoa; phylum Chordata; class Actinopteri; order Osteoglossiformes; family Notopteridae; genus Chitala; species Chitala chitala. Next base: position 1,335,735 of record JABJVR010000095.1, on the reverse strand, counting down.
ACGCTGATGCTCCTGGACCAGAACAACCGCGAGCACATCATCGACGCCTTTCGGCCCGATGTGAGCTCCAGCTCCTTCCAAAGGCCCGTGAGCGAGATGAACATCGCCAGTGGCTGCCCGCTCTTCTGCCCGCTGTCCAAGCTGGCTGGTAAAAGCTCGTATCTGAGAGACGACACCATCTTCATCAAGGCCATTGTTGACCTCACGGGCCTTTAGCGAGCGGCACAGGGCGCGCCCGCGTCTGAAGCAAGGATGCTACGTGCCCTCCCTGACGGGCAGCAGGCGTGCGGTCACGACCAGGATGTCTGGGTCTGCTGGCGAGGTGTGGGAAGAGGAACGCGTGGGCTGGTCCTGGGAAAAAGCAGTGGCATGTGTTGAGGTCTATATTAGTAACAGCAGTGTGCTTAGCTAGGATAACATCTAAATGAAACATGCATATTTGGTTACTAATATGAGTTAACTTCAAATTAATAAATATTAGGTATAGCATAGTTGAAATTAATGGTCAAATATAAATGCATGTGTATTTTCTGATGCTTTCATCTGTACTAGGGCATCCTTTTAATGCACAAATCAAATCCAGATGTGTTAAGATTTCTGCAGCAGATGAGATCAGGTTTGGTGGATCTGGGTCTATCCAGTTGGGAGCTCCAAAAGCTGACTGTGGCTTCAAGCCACAGTTAATCTTACTTTTGTTTTGGACACACAAGCGTTGCAAAGAACAGTTTGATGGAGTTGAGTTGTTAAAAAATGGATAGATCTATTAATGCTTTTTTTGTAGGTGCAGAAACTATATGATAATAGATCAGGTGTACCTGAACAATAGGAGACCTGACTGAGGAATTATCAAGACCATTCTGATCATCCCAATCCCCTTAATTCAAACTGTTGTTGTTACATTGTGGAAGTGAAGCAATAACAGTTTTCATCCTACTGCTGTGCTTGAAAAATCTGTTCATTTAGACACGCATGCATTATTGTTTTAATTAACACCTTGTTAATCAGATACTACATCTGTAACTGAAAAAAAATAACCAGCCAACTTTGGTCTATACCTATGTTATACTATATATAAATATTTATATATATATATATATATATATTAATGTATAATATATGTAATATACCCTAAAGGTAATACAATGTATTACCATTAATAGAGTATCGCATAAACTGATTTATATGGGATAACTATACATGAATCCAGTCTTTACAGTGCAAAATTATTATACTTGAATATCTGCATAATGTAGTATTATTGGACATGCATGTCTAATGGTACTCTTTATTATTATAATTTTATTATTACACAACAAGAGCATCTGAATTGTCACTGAATCTGAGGATTCAGGATTTATTGCTTAAATAAGTGAATGGCGAGATGCTAGTGCTAACAGGTCGGCTCTGCAGCATGAAGTTTAAAGCCAAAATTTAATCCAGGTGTCCTTTGACTTACGTCACCCTGTTCCCCGTTCTGCTGACCCAGTACAACGTTGTAGGTTAAAATGCATAATTGTATTTATAACACAAGGAACGTGTGTGTTCTTAGATAAATTATTACAGGAGAGTCTTTGAAATTATTTCTGTATGAAATGTTAGTTAACATATATCCTTTTACCTGCCTAATTTATATGTACTTGTGCTTTAAAGTGGATACAGTGGGACAATATGCATATACATTTAATATTTTTTTTCCTTTTCCCTATGGATATTCTGGGTGCATTAAAGTAAAATAAAGCATAAAATAGAGGCTTGCAATGTGTATTTTATTTTGTTTTCAATTAACAGAAAAGAAATTAGAGGAGCTGGCAAAGGAAGTGGGTACTTCCTGCTCAAAAGAATTTAATTTAAAACATACTCCGGACACATAGAAGGGACGTGGCATTTTAACGAAGCCTTTCAACGCTGTCCAAAGGTCAGCCTCACATAGCCAGTCTGCAGTGAAGGATCAGCCAATCAGAATGCAAGATGGAGAACAGAGCCCTGTACATTGGGAGAACGAGCTCATTTGGGAATTAAAAACCCTCAGTTCACAGGTGTATATGAGAAAGCAGTGCACATCTGTACATTACATGGAGAGTGAGGACTGCGGCTGGTACGTAAAAAATCTGCCCGTATCGTTATGTATCACCTGCGGTTTGCCCACCCGCTTCTTTGTAAGAGAACCTCAGACATAACTGTGAAGAGGAGAATGAGGATTTTTTCAGGAGCTCCTTCATCGATGTAAATAAAGAAGAGGATGCTGGGAACGTGGCTGGATTGTGACGAAAGTGCCATGTGTCTCCTCCTACGTGTATATGCTCCCTCCCACCCAGTGTATGCACCCCTGCTCACATTATAATCTCATCAGCTCTGTAGCCAATACAGTCATGTGCCATAAGAAGGCCCTGCATTATGACATCATAGTGACCAACTTGGAGTATACGTATTAATGTGTTTGACCTTTAAGTGTTTTATATGTTGGTTAAAAAACATTTAAATTGGTTTTATAGTTAAGAAGGTGCCAGTGGAGTATGGATTGTATGGGACTTACATGGCCATACTTTGAAATGTGCACTTTGTATATCTACAATGTTAAACATCGCAAAAATAAGACAGTGCATACATATTGTGTTGAAAGGACAACTTGATAATTAAATAAATTAAGTTTATTTAAAGTTGCTTTAGATTCTTTGTGGTAGTGAATACACTCAAATATATTGTCCAACACTTGTACAGCCATTCGTGATAGAACAGAACTGTATTAGCAGATGAGTACTGATATGTTTCAACCAGACGTGAAGTAAATCCATACGGCAGTGCCCTCTACTATCCGACATGTGTAACAGCACAATAAGGGAGCTGTGGCTTTGTCAGGCGTGCTAATCCAGCACTCATGAGTGCTGCAGGGCGAACACTGAAGATAAAAGGATCTGAACTGCTACATTGTACCATTTATGTTATTCTGGCCAATTAGTTATTTACGTTTGTTACTTGTATTCAACTAAATAAAATTACACTGTTGGAAGAAATGCTTTATGAGAGAACACAAACTATGCTACTCGGGAAAAGGCTGCCGCACAGTAAAACTACAATGAATCCAACAGGAAAGAGTCAGCTGCAGAACTGCAGTTAGTAGTGAATGAGACATGGCAGGGCCCTGAAAATATGGAACAGGCTAAGAACCAAAACTAGCTTTTAGTTTTAACCGAGGACACTTCTACAGGCACAGCCACAGTTAATTTGACTTTACTACTTCTACATGAAAGAAAATGTTGCGCGCACACACACACGCGTGCACATAAGCAACAGCAAAAATAAATCTACCTAGGGGAATCGGAGAACAAATGAAAAATAAATGAAATGACACTGCATAGTCCCCCCTGCACAAACACATGCACAAATTGTGTGATAATTGACCATGACCACCTTCTTTCTCTCAGTCATTCCACTTTATCTCACCGACATGGTCACAAATTTCAGAAAGCAAAACGTTTTGAAGTCCAAAAAGTGAAATGAAAAAACAGAGCCCGCTGAACTTGTTTAGCATTTCTTAGCAGAAGGCGACTGTATGGTTTGTGGACACACAAGATAAAAGGAGAGTTTCTCAAGGTGCGGAGGTGTTAGGGTTTGCTGTGGAGGTGGGCCAGGTCGGCGCTCCGGCGGCCAAGCCAGGAGGAGAGGAGCTTGCGGGGACGGGGAGGCCGTGCCGCCGCCGCCGCCTCCTGGGCCAGGCGCACCATGCGAGGTGACCTCCACACCTTGATGGTCGAGTCATCGCTGGCTGACAGCAGCAGCTCCTGATCAGCCGGGCTGAAGGCCACTGAGTTCACCACATCTTCATGTCTTAGCCTTGCCAAACATATGTTATAATGTCGATCCCAGATATAACCGTGCTTGTCCTCTGCACCACTAGGGGGAGACAAAGTTTATGAAACGGCTAAAAAGCTGGGATGGGAAAAAACTTCGTATGAGGTAACACTGAATGATGCATTTCTTAACTGAGCTGACATAATTATTAAAGAAATTTTATAGATTCTACAGAAGGCAAATGTATCAGAACAACTGCACAAATGCAAGACTTTTTATCAGAACCTGATCACACAAGAGGTTTTTGTCCTCAGTATCCTCACAGCAGCCTACCTGGCTACAAAGTCCCGGCTGACGTCCAGGAATATGAAAAAACACTCATCGTTGGGAGTGAAGGCGCGGTGGGCTCTCAGGCACCGCCTCTCCTCCCGCAGATTCTTCAAGTCTATGACATGCAGGTCGATCTCCTCAGCGATGGGCGGAGGCATCATGGGGTCTGAGATGACACATCCTGCTGGCCATGCCCGGCTATTTACATACAGGTACCTATCCGGCAGAAATGCAGGGAGACTCATTACAGAAGCCTTACTTGTACAAGCAATGCATGTGTCACACACTGCTATTAACTGTAGTAATTAATGAGCCAGTACGTTTTCCAAAAACGTTTACTATTAAAGTTACAAAATGAAGGAGTCAAGTACGCTCACCTGTGGTCAGGAGAGAGGCCCATGCCGATGATGTGGCCATGGATGTCAATCACATGGTCCAGCGAATCGAAGAACTCGTCTGAGCTGCGCTCCTCGCCCAGCACCGGCCCGCACGTGGTCATCTGATCTGGCATGATCCGCTTGACACCTACGGCGGTGCAATATTAACAATGAAGAGCCGGTGAAGAATTTTCGTGCCATTTTTCATCATTTATCACTGACTGCTCGCAACAGAGTTCATGGTTACTTACATGTATCACGCATATCATATATGTTACTTACATGTGTAACGTTACGTTTTCCTGCTCAGTTTATATTCCTATAATATCAAAATTCTATAGGTATTATTTAATTATTCATTGTGCCATGTCAAGGAATCTGAAGGAAGAGACCACAACAGCTCTGTAAATAAGGAAAAAATTGATCGATGAAAGATTGTTAAAGTCACTGGCAAAATCTAAATTAGCACAAAGCGTTTACAACACTGTAAATTTAGTACACAATCTTGCTCACTAAACCTCCGGCACATAACAAAAGGAAAAAAAAGTAACAGACTGACGAAAATCTGGGCCACCCACAACCCATGTCATACCTATCTGGTGAGGGGTGTAGGTAAGACTACCAGTGGTGAACAGCAAATAAGTCTTGTCTTCACCCTCCTCTGGGCTGGAGGGTGACAGCAAGGCAGGGTCGGGGGCACGGGTACGAGTCTGTCCCATTAGGTGGGCCACCTTAGCCTCCAACTCCCGCTCCCGGCGGTCCGTGTCCTGGAAGAGGAAGTTGGGACGTGGGATTCAGGAACAACTATAAAACTATTTCAGATGTCATAACCAAGAGGCAGCACGAGCACAAAAACTAAATGGATTAAAAAACATATACTGTATGAAATATGCAAATTTTTTTCATGAATTTTTGCATGCATGACTTGCTGTGGTTTCTGGATGAAGAGGACAAACACCGAGAGCCACAGACAGCATCTACATTTATGCTGACCTCAAGGAGGCTGCTGATCTCCATGGGTTGATCGATGTGCCCCTTACCTGAATGAACACACGACTAAACCGCTCCTCGACACCGGAGGGCTCCCGGTGCAGCGTGGGGGCAGGGCGGTCTCGCTCGTCCTCGCTGTCCTCCTCGCTGCCACTGCCCAGGTCAAAAAGCAGCGGCTGGCGGCGCTGGGCATTCTCCCGCGCCCGCAACTGTGCCTCGTAGTCCAGCAGCAGGTCCGGCGAGTCGTGCCGCTGACACCGCGCCACCATCACCGTGCGGATGCTACTGGCGTTCAGGTTCTGGATCTTGAAGAGGCGCTTCACCACGTTCACGTTCTCCGACTCCACGTCCTACGTGTGCGTGCGTGTGTGTGTGTTAAATTTGCTAAACACACTCATATCACAACTGAGCAGGAGTGGACCGTAAACTGTACCCACTTTCATGACAAGCTGCACACAAGCAACATGCTAACATTTATATGACATACTACATGCTAGTGGGGGGGGGAGGTTACAGCACATCAGTCATTGCCTGGTTCAACCCAGAGAAACCCAACAAAGAGCCTCTGTGAACAGTGTGGCCCCATCACACCTGGAAGGCCTTGTTGAGCCACAGAACAGAGCAGGACGTCATATTTCCGATGAAGTGAAGATTCCCCGAGATGAGGTGCGTCTCGTTCAGCCAGCAGCCGAACACGTCGTATGGCTTGTTTCGGACTCGCGAAAGGAGCATGTAGTTATCTGGGGTCAAGAAAGGAAAATTAAAAATGATCGGACACCGGGTCACGCGCAGAAAAGGCTGGCAGTTGTGTGGTCTGAGTTCATAACAGGCGAAAAGTAAAACAATAAGAAGAACTGCATGTGTAGCCAGAGGGCAGAGGTCGTACCAAGGCTAATGACAGCGATTTCGCCGGAAGAGGACTGGTGCAGGCCTAGGTACACCCCCGACACTAGCAGAAGGCTGTCATCAGCATTAAACTGGGAGAACTGGGTGTACCCCCAGTTGTACTCCCGCATGCTGGAGCTGTGCACCAGGGAGATGGAACCGTCCGGCTGCTCGGCATCCCAAATCTGAGTAACAAACACAGCAGTGTAGGGGTGTGGTTGGGGGAGCAGACAGAAATGAGAGGAACAACAAACAGTGGAACATAAGTAGCTGTAAGATGTATTTGGCTACAGAAGCATCTGCGGTACACATTTATGATTTCTATCACACTAACCCTGTTTACGTTTTGGTTTCAGGCAGGAAAACATGCACTCGCTTGTTTAAAGATTGGGTCTTCACAATGAACAATGCTTGTAGAAGGCATGTTAAGAGGGAGCTGTTGGCTTCATTAAGACAGCACAAAGGAAATGCTCACCGTCTCTAAACTACAACAGTGTGTGAGGATAGGTGAATCTGAGCGAAACCTGGAAACGAATGAAGTGATCAAAGCTGACAGGGGCTGGGCAATGTCATGTGCTAATACAGGTCGTCTGTGTGTGTGTGTGTCTGTGTGTGTGTGTGTAAAAACAGAGACTCTTAGCTGTGACGGGGGCCGCGTGACACACCTTGACTGTGCAGTCCTTGGAGCAGGAGGAGAAGCGATGTCCACGATGGGAGAAGGCCAGGTGCAGGACCTGGTCATGGTGTTCCTTAAGTGTCTGCACCTCCACACAGGGGATGCAGTCGAAGAGGCGCCTGAACTCCCTGTACCAGGAGTCGGCAGCTGTGGGGACACAGGGAAGAGACACGAATCACTGCTTTGTTTTGAGAAGTTTTGCACTTCACAGCAAACAAAATGCTTGAGGAAAGCTGTGATGTGACCACTTCAACTGCTTGTCACCATTACAAACAATATTTACACGAGCTCACAACAGGAGGTGGAAAAGGTTCGATGCCAAATTTACTGTGGTTCATTCACTACTTAATGACTAATTACATCCTGATACCAATTCATCCGTGTAAAGCTTTAAATCAGGCTGTTAAAATGATTCAAAACTTATTTCCCCCTTATTAATTAAACTTGTTGCTCAGCAAATATATGCACTTTATTCTAGAACATGCAAGTGTTCATGCAGATTTGGTCTTCAGTGGGGCAGAAAATTATAATGAAGTAAAACTGACTTTGGCATGACTGCTTCCAGTTACATCAACATGGTCCGAGAACATGGATCTACACACTACTCGGTTACCTGGGTGCAGAGGCACTGAACGTGGGATGCGGTAGTAGTTGTAGAAGAGCTCTTTCCACAGGAATTCATCTCGGGACACAGCTAGCCACTGACGGCACACTAGGCCTGCTCTCAGCACCATGTCGTGGGACAGGTGCTGGAAGATTTCCAGCACCAGGCTGTCCGGCAGGGCAGGCACATTCGCCATGCTGGCATCCTGGCTGAAGGGCGCACACAGGGAGGACAGTAAACATGACAATTCTCCATTTATTACACCATTATTTCAAAACCGCATTACATTAAAAAACTACAACAATAACCACATAATATTTTTACATACACGACACTTGGCATCACTGACAGAAATTGCATAGCATCACTGACAGAAATTGACAATGTACTTACTAAAATGTTGTGGCCACCATAATTTAATATTGCATTATTATTATTTTATTTAATAACAGATGTTAAGGTGCACTGTTTGTTACCACAACATACAAATTAATTACGTTAAGCCTACTATGTGAGGACAGCGCCTAAAAAACACAATTGCACTTTAAATAAATATTTCATGGCAAATGTTCCACAGAATTCCACGCCAATGTATGCTGATAAAGCAGCCTAGTGGCTCAATGGGTAGACCATTGGACTGGGAAGCGGAAGCCTCTCGGCTCAAATCCCACCACAGCCAGGTGTGACCTCGAGCAAGACACTCAGCGCTAGCTCCCCGGGCGCCGCATGTGGCTGGCTGCCCACTGCTCCCCTCAGGGGGAGGGGTTAAACGCAGAGAAGTAATTTTCCTCTAGAATGAATAAAGTACTATAAATTAAAACTACTGCACTTGGTTCTATTATAAAGCAAGAGCATATTCAGAACTTAAGAGATTTTTCCCTTACAGAACGAATTTCTTTCCATTTCGACACGCAACATGCGATCTACCTATGCTTTCGCCACGCCACAGGGCGGGTCTATTTATATTCCACGTGCAAAAACAAAATAAAAATACGCTCTGAGCTCAGTTTGAAGAAATTCGAAGGACTCCGACGAAAACCAAAAATGATCACACACACCGCACAAATACATTTCTTGCACCTACACCTCAAATATGAAAACACTCGGCGACACCCACAGTCTCACGATGGACGAGACACGTGGGTAAGGTTCGCAAACCCGTCATAAAACACATCATCTGAAACCAAACACATAATCAGAAACCTTCCCTTCTCAGTAAATATTCAGACTAATAAAACCGGTTAACTTTCAATTTAAACAATAAGGTTAACCAGTTCCCTGGTTGGACTGCCAACCCAACGTCAGCTGTCTGGCTGCTTTATTAAGGTTAACTGTTTTTAATTTAGCCAAGCTTGTCTGTGTGCAACGTAACTGTTGCCAGTACAGCAGACCTGCTGTATAACATTACAGCAATGCAATCAAACATTACAGCATAGTGCACAGGCAACATGTGGGTGTCGAGACACCTTAGCACAAACTACAACGCGGTCTGGTTAACCGGCTAAAGGGCTATTTTTACCTTCGCCAAATTAGGTTTGGCAGGTTTTATTGGTTGTTCTTCTGCTGTCTAACTCATTTAGGGAGGTGACTATTTATTACTTGGTAAACAACACTTGTCAGTAGCCGAAAATGACTACAAATAAAAACAAGTCGCTTTGTTGTTATTCAACATAGATACGCTTTGCATGCAACTGGACAACGCCTGCCAGCCGTCAACGACATGCTTTAGCCCAACTACAACATCTGCTTCACTTTGCTCTTCAAGACCGAAAATCCCAAATAATACAATATCGCACCTGGCATTGGGCGATTTTAAGCACTTCACGTCTTCACTAACTCGGTGCTACGACTGGGAAACAAAACAAACGTTAAAAAAAAAAACACCATCCCTAAACCGGAAGTGTCTTTTCTCTCCTTGTTAACCTCAGGCTCTACAAGCCGATTTCAGATACAGCAATTTTAGCCCTAAGGGTATATTAATCAAACGCGGAGCGGCGTCTTTACTAAATGTTTTGTAAAGTCCTAAGGGCTATGTCACCTCCATTGCAAGTGTAATTGTATGTAGTGTCGTACTCGTATTACGCTTCTCCCAATCCACCAAAAATATTTGTAATCAAAAAAAGGATAGGATTATTCGTTTATTTTGTCCTGCTTAACAGCATGAACTTTATTTTATTTTTGCTATTGCTGTATGTCAGTGTTTATCCCACAGGATAGGTGTAGACTAATTTTTATCATTATTGTGTTTTACTAAACTGCAAAACACTTCAAGATTCTGGCTTTAAAACAAGACATATTTTGATTCTGCAGGGCATGTCTGACTGAACACAATGAGAAGCTGCATAATCATACAGAAATTATACTGGGTCCAAACTAAAGGTTTCATCATCTTAAAATGAAGGCATTTTAGGTTAATTCCTACTGCACACACAAAACGTTTTTAGAATGCAAATATCATACTCAAATCTCTATTCTAGTAACAACTGGAAATACGTTGTTACTTAAAGGCAGGGATTATGTAATGTGATAGCATACGTGCAGTAAATTCAACTGGTAATTGGGTGAATTTTAAACAATGTCTTTAAACTGCTATGAAAATAATCATGCTGATTATATAAACCGTTTAAGTATAAAAATGCATTTTCAAAGACTTTTACTTTACCATTAGAAATACTTATGAAAAACAATCATGCAATTAAGCTGCTTGTGAAGATATATACGAACTTTCCATTAAAGGATTTCAAACATAGCATTTTTAAGAGTTAAAAGAATCAGGAAGAAAACAGATGCTTTCCTTTTTTAAAGTATGTCATCTTTATTTACCAAACTACCCCGAATGTCAGTTTCTTCATAAACACTCACATTAAATTGTCTTTGGGTGGCATGATTATTGCATTGGTTCTGATTTGCAGCATAGAACTAATCCATAGTAGCATCACTAAAGATTAAAAAAAAGTGTACAGGACAGTCGACTAAACTGACTCAATCTCAATCCACAATGACAACAGTTCTGGTCTATTTGATCCACTTTGGGTTGTGAGGTCTAACAATAAATCAGTAGAATACCGAGGAGGTAAGAACCATAACATGCAGACAGCCATTTCCTCCCTATTCCTTCAGCCAGCTCAGTAACTGAGGAACATAGTAGGTGATGATAATGTCAGCACCTGAAACAGAATTACCTGTGTATAAATAGCAGGTATATGCATACAGACAAAAACTGTCATATAAATACATGCATTACATACTTTTTAAAATTTAACAAAAATATCAAGCCATCATAACTTTGTAGTCATACAAACAAAAGCATTCTACACATTATGAATAACAAATAGCCACAAATCTAAATATTGCCTTCTAGTCCTAAGGGACTGTTCTATATTACAAGCCAGAGCCTTGAAATTACGAGACACCAGCAGTATTGTTAACATTCTTAAGTACACATTAACAATTTAATTTTATGCTTAAATGGTTAAAGTTTTAACAGAAAATATTATAATGACTTGTTAAAAAAGAAAAAAAGCCTGCAAGAATAAACTATAAGAACGACAGAATTGTTCTGCAACCCCTCACCTGCACCCTTACCTGCACGGCGGAAAGCTGTCATGGCCTCCATCACAGCAGCACGCAAGTCGAAGGCTCCTGCCTGGGCACCGTGCCAGAGCATGGCAAACTCCCCAGAGACGTTGTACACGGCCAGAGGGTGAGTGGGGTGCTGTAGGAAAGGGAGTGGGGGGGGGGGCAAAGAAACAGTGGAATAGACTGTCGGAAGGAAGCAACAGAAACAGCTCACAAAGACACAGGCTAGTTAAAGAATTCCTATTTCTTAAAAAAGTACAAAAATTCCTAAATGCTTTCAAAGCTGTTAGCTTTGTAGCATGAGTGCCTCTTTTTTAATTTTTTAAAATCTTTTTCCTGTTCATGCTCCGAGTTTGATAAGAACATATGATGAGAACATTATACAGTGCATGTCTAATGCAAGCAATGTTTTTGTGCTCTGATGGTATTTTGGCATAACGTGCACAGGGTAAAGTTTACAGGTGAAAACTTGCATTCGGTTTTATTTGTGTGACTGGACAATGCAAGCAGTGGGCAGAAGACAAACAGGGGGCAAACAGGGGGCTACTCTGCAGGGGAGAGGGTGCTGCTCAGCATGGGAGGATGGGGTCAGGGGGGTAGAAATGGCCAGTCAGCTGATGTGCAGCTGGGACTAACCTTGTCCTTCACCTCCCGCACAATGTCAAGGTAAGGCAGGCCTGGCTTAACCATCAGCATGTCCGCCCCCTCCTTCACATCCCGCTCCTATGGGGTAGGGCCAACATTTAAAACAGGCATACAAACACGCTCGCACGTATAGGGCAGCCCACCGTGACCTCGCACTCACCACCGCCCGGAGCGCCAGGCCACGAGCCCCAGGTGGCAGCTGGTAACACCGCCGGTCTCCAAATGCCGGCTTAGACTGCGCCGCGTCCCTGCAAATACACACACCAGGATCACAATTTCAGCGCACCGGTACCACAGAAGGGACTGAATCTGTTAGTTCAGACCTACAAGACAAATCCACATGTTCATACTGCTAAAGAAAATTTACAAATGGAGCCTTTTATGGACATACTTGTGCATGTCAAATACACACAGCACATAATATTGACTGTGAGTATTTATGTGAATGACGTGCTCTTACCGCCAAAACATAAGCATGGCTTCGTTTGTCAGTTCGCAGCATTCGTTAATCACTACGAGTCTCCTTGCTGCCGTACTACTCTTCCACATCTCAGAACCACAGAATGAAACCACTTTCTCGGATCAGTTCAAAGAACAGAACCCCCCACCTCTGTCCGTATACCATGCTGTACCACCAGTCCGTCAGATAGAAGACATGCACAATTGCGAGGACGTAACGTGAAGTTTTTCTTCTTACCTGAAGGGACCGTAGTAACAGGATGCAAACTTAGCACTGTAGCTTAACACTGACACCTAAAATGGAGAAAAACAGAAATGTTTTCTTATTCCACCACACTTCCACTTTGAACACAAAAATCCCTTTAAATACACAGACTATATGGTTAACTCTTAGCAAACAGAGACTTAACATTCAAAGCTAAAACAGACATTAATTTAGCACAATTAAATTTATATGAATACTCTGGAACTGACTCAGAATGTCCAAATGCCCCGCCCCCTCAACCTTGTTGCCCATGTCATTTGACATCAGTGCCTGCTTGATCGCTCCCACTCGACCATCCATCATGTCTGACGGCGCGATAATGTGACACCCTGCAAAGACAGATTATGTCAAACACGCACACAGTCTGCAAAGTCCCTTGAGTGTGATGGATGCCTGGTTTCTAGAGGAAAGCTCTCTGCTAACATACAACAATCTTGAGTGTGTTGACAGGACGCAAATGAACAACAGAGAGGGAAATACCGGGAAGAACTGGAGGTAGACAGAAAAGGTAAAAAAAATAGCAGGAGAAAAAGTGAGTTAACAAGTAAACAGCAGTCTTACCTGCACGGGCGTAGGCCAGCGCGACCTCTGCCAAGCGAAGGCAGCTTGCTTCATTGTCCAGGGAACCATCCTCGCGTAAAATACCTGCAACAGACACACGCGCAGCTTCGTTACTACGGCACGTATAGCAGAACGTGAACATGACCAAACTGAGTCTCTGCCTACTCCACGCCTCTGCCCTGAGCAAGGTGCCATGACATTTTCATCATTTACTTCTGAGCCCCTGGCATGAATTAGAGACAAGATCCATACATTAAGTGGCCTAAAAATTCAACACTGCTCTGTAATACATCCTGAAAAAACAAACAGAAACAATGTATTCATCATCTAATTCAGATCAACGTTTTCACTAACAGTTTTTTTTCTTAATTCGGTCAAGGTCAAACGTGTCTGACTCCACCACAATAGCAAGGAACAAAGATAAAAAAAAAAAACACACACTGCTAACAAAATTAATTTGTGAAGGTTTCATTTGCACTGAGCACAGTCAAATATGGTGAAACACACAGAATGATCTAACAGACACTGCAGACTGTCTAACGTGCACAGACTGAATGGACAGACTGACCGCAGTGGCCGTGGGAGGTGTACGGGCACAAGCAGACATCACACGCGATCAGTAAGTCCGGAAATGTGGACCTCAGCTTCTTCACGGCTACGACAGCAGGCGTGTCATCTGAGTCTGCAGCAGAACCACGCTCGTCCTGCAGGGGGCGAACAGCTCGTGTTATGGCTTATAATAAAGTAGGTAAGAACAAAAAGCCATGCATACTCAGCCACTACTCAGCTAACATTATTTTATCTATAATATTCATAACAACACAGGTCCTGTCACCTACCTTAGGAATTTTAGCAGGGACTCCAAAAATCAACACACATTTCAACCCTTTCTCCACAAGAGGGCGCAACATGTCCTCCAATTTGTTCACTCCATATCTGCAAGAGTTTTTCAAAAGCTTTGAACATGTGTCCCCAGAATTCATGATGCATGTTACAACTTTTCTGGGTGATAACTGGTTAAGATTTACATATTAATATAGGGTGACTGTAAAAACTGAGTCACAAATTTACAAATTAATTTAGCAAATCAATCTCACAACAAAAGACACTCATAAAAATCATTCATATTGTACAAGTCATTATCGGACTGCTCCTTCTTAGGATGAAACCTTGGGCATTAAACGAAATCTTACTGTCTCTGTTAAAAGTCTTAAATTTTAATACACCTCATGACAACAGATGAAATATATATTTATCAGTGACATACAACCAAATTCACCTCCAGGACAACACATGTTATTGACCTCCCATCAACATTAATGAATCACTACAGTCAACATAAAAATATTTTTCTTTTCTGATATTCAGTTTATAATACCATTTAGAATGAAAAATTAACTGATCAGGCTCAGTATAAAAGCCAGTTTATAGGTTACACGTGTAAAATACCTCAACACATTAAATGTTATCTCACTTGGAAAGGGCAGGAGTGGGTGGGTCATTGGGGAACAAAGAGTTAACAACGCCCTTATCGTCACCTCTGCTCAGACCAGGCTTCCTTTATCTGGGGGCCACAGCCCAGACCATTCAGCTCTAACACCGCCCTTCAGTTGTAACTAACCGTCACTATGCGGCTGCCAACTGCAGAGCCATTCAGTCAAGTCAAATTTTCATCTTCGTTTTGATACAGTTACAAGGCCTCCATTCCATAAACATGGCACTATGGCATGGTTGCTAGGCAAAAAAAATAATTAATAAATCCACCAAACCACTTCTTCTTCCACTCCATTTGCTATATGGGCATCAACTGCACCTATCCCCATGACAACATGCTTCATTTACCTTACCTCTCAGTACACTTTCCATGTTGCGTGACTTATGCCACCTTTCCACCCATTATCATTAAAACCTTAAATAACGGACCAGCTGTCTACTTGCAGCAAGCAACAGTGAAGACTAAGCATGATGATGAAGTTAAGGACAGGTGAGAGTTCCTACGTCTTCACCTGGCCTGTCCTGGGAGACTGGCGATGGGTTCCACAGCATCAGCACTGTCCCTGTAAGCAGATTAGGTGAAACAGTTAGCACGCTGCTGCCATTTGCCCTATCAAAAAAAAAAAAAAAAAAATCCCAAACAACCCAGACAGATGGGTAAATTCAGAGGTAAGAGAACACACTTGTATCGTCTGTAACAAGAGGAAGACAGCTATTACGTGATGAAGATGGGGTAGATGAGGTTCTCTGCTCTCAGGTCCGTGGCACAGGTTTGCCAGTGTCTGAGGGTGGGGTGGAAATAGCCGCTGTGTAGTAGAGATTCGACTGACTGCATTGTGGCACTGCAAAAGAGAGAAACAAAGAACGCTCAAATCCATGTTTCATCATTGTGTACATTCAGAAACTGATATACAATGTGTGATATACAATATTCAAATTTATACTATTTTTTATGTTATGCAATCCCTTTCTACCTCAACATCCCCACACACACACACACACCAGACATAATCAGTAGGTATGACAAAGGATCTGTATTCATTATGTTGGTTACAATTCCTGTAGCGCCCTTGTGCGATTTACTGTATATTTTTACATTCTACACGTACTATTTGTCGTCATCCTAGCCAGGGGACCACAAACTAGCGCGATAAACACGCGCACATTTTGAAATTCACAGGACACCATTCACAGCTCTAAATCCGCAAACTTCGTAATAGTTTAGTCAAGAGAAAGTTCGCAACTAATCCATCTGACACACTCTCCTGGACGAATACACAGTCTGAAATAACATTCATTCAAAACTTTTCCGCTCGAGAGAGAACTTGGGGAAAAGATGAAGAATGGATTGGACATGTGCCAAGGCACAGCTTTGAAGCCGTCAGGGTCAGGTTTGGTCTAAGCACAACTTTTACGGCTGGATAATGTTCACACCAACCTGCCACGAGGAATGCAGAGATTAACAATTCAAGGCACCAAAAACTTGAACTGCGGTGGTATTACGGCTTTGAACTGGAAAATAATACTGCTTAAAACAGCTACATTCTTTGACAAAATAAATGTCATCGTTTTTAAATATGACAGTAATTTTCTCTATTTTTTATTTTTATATATTTTGTTTATGATAGTTATTTTTTAGAACCAAGACCGTCTTGAGCTCGCACTCCCAATTTCGTAGTAGAATTCTGCATCTAGTCGTTGACATAATATTTTAGTTAATTCGGTTAATTAATAAATTCGTAATTTCAATATTTTCTGTAAGACAAAAACGGGACACGAGCCAGTAAACACAATTGAGGACGGATCTGATGGGGGGAAAAAAGCAGTCGCTGGTGTCCGCAGATATGCTGCATTTTTCTCTGCTGTTGCTCTGTAACGTACTTCAAAATTACGTTTGTGTTCAAAGTTGCATAAAGTTTCAATGCATTCAACACGTCATTAAATCGAAAACTGGAAAATGCGTGTCACAAACATTGCGATCGTATTTACCGCATATACGAACAAGTCGTTCGCGATTAAGCGACAGTATACAAGATAGCCGTACAATCTGCAAAGTTACAAGTCCGAGCCACAGTTACTACCCTATCTGCAGCCTTTCTTACAAAAAAAAAAAACAAATCAGAACATGTTTTAGTACGCCTCTGAAGTAAATGTACGGTGCCTTTGGGTTACCACCAAGACACTCAACCTTAGTCTTACCTTAGTTAATCGCACTTCTGAATCTCCAGATGGAGAGAGGATCTGAGGGACCTGCTCGGCCACCGTAGACACGGCAAGCGTCTCGAGCTGCGCTTCGGCTGCAGCGAATTCTCGCAGAGCTCTCGCGATAGTTCACTATCGCAACAAGGGGCTGAGATGGGAGGCGAGTGAATGCCTGAGAAGGGTACAGTAAGATTATACTTCTGCTTTGGACGAAAGGTAACTTTGATAGGACGTTAGCTAGCTGTGTTGACACGCTTAATGGTGTGCATTGCACTCTGAAGGTACGCTGGTAAGGCGTATAGGCGATTTTTTGTTATGTCAGTATCCTAGAGTGCTGCTGCTAGCTGGCTATAACACACATGTAGGATAAGAAAGTCAACCAAATTACTAAACGTTTTAACCCTTTTTCATTGTCTAAGATTCTGATGTATGGTAGTAGTACTGTTGTGCTTGTTAATATTAATGGTAATAGATGAAACGGTCCGTATATCTCATTAATGGGGCAACAGTCATCCGTTTCCACGTAGGTTTTAGGCATATTCATCAGTGATATTTTAATGCTGTAATACTACCATGGGGTCAGTCTGTGGCTGTACATTGATGCCATACCCGTACAGGTACATACTTATACATAAAGCTAAATAAGGTGTTTCCTACCATTAGATGAAATCGGAAACGTTTATGCAGTTGTCATAATTATTTTCCCAGTGAGATTCCGTTGTTTTATCGTGTTTTATGCGTTTTTCTACAGGCTGAACGGCCGTTTCTTTCACTCGTCTTGCTGACCTGAGTGAACCACGGCACCATTGAGTATCACTCCCCTGCTTCCTTCTCGTTGTGACTATGCCATTTGTGCACCCTGCGTGACTATTTGTCCCATAATGAATGGGTTCATTGATTCTCTGTAGAACCGCTTTGCTGTCAGTCCATTCCTGCTCCTGTTCTGCTCCTTTTGGACCCCTGGAACTTGAGGGGTCACCAACACAACCCATTCGTTTGGCACCGGGAGCCACGCTGTGTCCAGCGTCCCGTCAGCCATGCTGTTCTCCTTGCGGGAGCTGGTACAGTGGCTGGGCTTCGCCACCTTTGAGCTCTTCCTACACCTGGGTGCGCTGCTGGTGTTCAGCCTGCTGGTGGCGCTGCGGGCCGACCTGTTTGGGATGAGCTGGTGGCTGGTGTTCGTGCCGCTGTTCGCCGCCGACGGACTGAGCACCTACTTCACGGCCATCGTGTCGATCCGGCTGCACCAGGAGGGCGAGCGGCGGCTGGCTGTGCTGCGCCTGCTCTGGGTGCTCACCGTGCTCAGCCTCAAGCTTGTGTGCGAAGTGCTGTTGTGCCAGAAGCTGGCGGAGCAGGAGCAGGCTCGTGACCTCTGGTTTGGCCTCATTGTCTCGCCCCTCTTCATCCTCCTCCAGCTCCTCATGATCCGAGCTTGCCGTGTCAACTGAGGTGTGTGTGTATGTGGCGGGGGGATGTGGCATACAGCCTCTACAAAGTGACTGTGCAGTTCAGTATGAGTTGGAAAACCTGCTCCTAGACACCTACCAAAATGGCCTTGTTAACCTGTTGGCTTCAAGCTTGGCTGCCCGATGAATAACGAAGGAAGGTTGCCTAATGCTGATTCAGTTTATCCATTTAAAAATAAAATGACTCGTTTTTATGGATGCCTGTGTAAGTGCTGTGTCAGGTAGAACACCTTGAGCCTCACGTTGTGGGGCTGGTGTCCCTGTGGAACAGTCTCCTCTTTCAGTTCTTGACGGTTTTCCCTGAGCAACGGCAGACTGGACCGGTGCCTTTCCTGCCTTTATACTCGTAAACTAATGCAGGAAATGTATTCCTTTGCAAATGATGTACTATAACGTCAGTTCTGGGCGATGTAATCAGTTCAGAAACATTCAGATTGCATTAAAGGTGCTTGGCAGTGGTTTTTAAATGTGTATGTAAGAGCCCTTGTTTTATTTATGCTAACAATTGAGGTCGGCGTCTGGGCTTTGACTCGTTCTGCTCGTTTTTTTTTCTTTGTACCGGTTCCTGTCTGTCGACCATTTTGTTACTTTTGTTTGTAAATGTACAAATTGTAAATAAAACTGACATTTAAGACTGCGTTTTTTTTTTATTTGTCACAAAAATTACAATTACTTGTATACATGTTTATCATACATTTGGAAGTGCTGCGGATTTGTTTTAAATGTTAATGAATGGTAGGGATGACGTAAAATTCTGACCTTACAATCATTTTCAAAACGATAACTTCTACACGGATTCATAGCACATCAAGTCTGGTTAACGAAAAAGTCAGTCTGGAAAAAATTCAGATTTAGCAACTCGAAATAACTAATAGTTCCTTTATCTAACTCTACAGTTTCAATATTGGGCATTTAAAATGTACTGCAGGCGTCCAGCTGTACCTAGTGCATCAACGAAGCTTCTACGTCACGTCTTATCGTTCGCTGTATATATTGTCCCGAGAATTTGTTTTCAGACATCTGTTCTAAATAGTAACTACGTTTACTTGAAAGTTGATGAATTCCAGAATAAAACAGTTTTTTCTTCACGTGAGAAAACATCAAGTTTCCTGACTAAGGTTAAATACGACTTTTTCCAATCTAAATTAATTTTCACCGTTTTAAGGTTATGATTTATTATCTTTTCACATGCTAACAGCTTAAACGTGAAGTTTACATCGTTTATATCTATATATTCATTATAATACCTACTGTGAAAGGCAGCTTGTACTTTTTAGGTAAGGAAACACGCGATGATATTGGTTATGTCGACCACGGGAATCAGTCATGTTTTCCTCGCAAATCTGGTGTGATTTGATAAAATAACACATAGAACCAAACGTTAATTTTCCTGCTGCGCTTCAGTGTAAATGCATCCAGTCGCGTTGGAGTGCTTTAGATTAGATTAGATTGAACTTTATTGATCCCACAGTGGGGAAATTCTCTTGTTACAGCAGTTTATAGGGAAGTGG
>JABJVR010000095.1:1295932-1308015 GCA_025773905.1 Chitala chitala | reverse complement strand
AAAAAAAACCCCCCCAAATTTTAAAAATCAAAAAAAAAAAAATAAAAATCTCTTTTTTATTTGGCGCCCCCACCACGGGGGGGGGGGGGGGGCAAGCGGGTCCTCTCTGGTGTCAGTGGTCTTTTCTTCTGTGGGGGTCCGTTACTCTGCTGAGGTTTCCGGTCTCCTTCTTCAACACACTGAGGAGTGTCTGGGAGCTTTCCAGGATCTGGGACATAAAGACCTTTTATGAGGACCTCAGTCCTACAAATAGAGCTTAAACTGTGAGGATTTCATATGTGTATCTGGTCTTTCCTTTACTAGGAGATCAGAGAGTGGAATATAGCTCACTTTTCCCTGCCAGAGTAATACTTCCCTTTAGTTTGTCACACGGGTCACCGGTGTTGTTTTTAGTAACAGACCTGGCAGATTGTATTTGTTTCCTATGCGATTCTGAAGAAACTGTGCGCTCTGGGCTCCACATACCATGGCAGACAGCATAGACTTATACATAGCACATGTGAACACACAAAGATCAGCACAGTGTATCATGTGCTAATGCTTTAATTCCGCACAATGTTTTTATTGTTCAATTCCAGTAAAGAACCTAAGGTATAGTGACAGTGTCACTGCTGGGACTGAATGAACTTCAGTTCTGTACAAAACCATTCAAAAAATTTATGTTTTTTCATTGCCAATAAAATGTATGCATTCAAGTAAAACTGTACCAGATGCTCTGAACCGACTGTTCTTTCCGTAGCGTAAATTTTTCCTCTCATGTATATACTGAAGTTCAACACTCCACTAATTCATTCATTTTCAGATGATCTCTGCAGGTTATAGTTGCTATGGCCCAGAGGCCTATATAGGCATTTTGGGATGGGACACCAACATTATGCAAAGGATGGACGGACACTCAGACAGACACACCAGTGCACCTGAACTAGTGGTACAAAGTGAGCTTGTTTTACTGGCTACAATGTCACATGCTCCTATCCTCTATCCTGATTGGATCAGCTTTAAATTATTCATAAGTCATTAAAAGGGAAAATCTCTCCGGACACATCTGGCTTCTAATAAAATTCCTACAAGCATGCATGGCTGTGAAAAGGAAAATGTTTAGTGTAAACAAACTATTGGCTGTGATCAATCTTAAAAAAAGCACACTGTACAGAAAACCATATTAACATTACTGTGCATGGGTTCTTTAGAGTTACAATGGGGAACAACATATGGAATCAAGCCCTGTGGAAGCTGTAATCACTAGAGTAGCTGTAGCATCCCTTACTAACTTTGGGGGGGAAAAAAAAAAAAAAAGGGCTGTGGCCCTGACCTTCATGTAGGCAGCCTCCGTCTCTGCGATGGTGCGGTCAAAATCAGCACGGGCAGCCAGGCGCCGGGCCAGGCTCTCGTTAACGCGGCTCAGCTTCTCCGTGAGGACGCGGATGTCGTGCTGCAGCCGTGCCTTCTCCTCTTCCTCCTTCTGCACCTGCCGGTTCAGCTCGTCTCGCTTCGCACACAGCTCCTCGATGCCTAGGAGGGCAGCAGGGTGGGACACAAACAGTGGTGTCACAGAAAGAATGTGCCAAGGGGGGATACGCATGTGTGCGCCTGAGAAACAGAAAGAGACAGAATAGCCAAAACAAGTATGTGGATGTAGGAAGAGTCTATGAAGACCTTTCTGTGCATGTACAATGTATGGTCTGTGTATACCAGTGTGTTTTCGTTACTCCTACTTGGTGTTTGGCTGAGTGTGCCCATTCCTGAGCACAGCTAATAGGAGGTGTGAAGTGTGTTAATAACAGCTGAGACCCAGAGGTCAAAAGTAATCTATAAAGAACACAAATCAGGTTTTGGACAGCATCTCAAATTTGAAATATGCTGACAAACAATGTCAATAAGAAAATAATACGGCAGCTCTAGTTAAAAATAAAAAATAAAAAAGTTAATTTTGCCAGTTCATTTGGACCCTTTCCCCATATTAATGTACAAGTTTTCATGGCACATAATTATTTGCCAGACAAACAGCAGTAATGCTAAACATCTAGCTTAATCTCCGACAAATCTGAATCAGGTAAAGAAAACCTTTATCCTGCCATGGGCTTAACACTGTGGTCGCTCCGAGCGCCTTATTCAGCTCCAGCAGCCTCAGGTGTCCCAGTTATGTTTATACCGCTACTACAGACCAAGAAAAGGTCGGAGATGAAACTTAGTTTCACGGTGCTCTCTAATCGTCTTACAGTTAATGGGATCAAAGTAGCTCAGTCCACAACCCCTCCCAGGCTCTTTAAAAGAAACGAAGTTCTACATTTTAAAAGTTTAGGAAATGCAATACTCAGCGCACAGAAATAGTCGCCAGTCTTAAACTGAAAACATAAAACGGTGCTGGAATCAAAACGATTTGAAGAATTTAAAGTTTTCATTACATCCGAGATATTATTTGTAATAGTATGCCAAGATCTATTAAATAAGCAACATGAACTGGACTATGAACACAAAACGATAATATCCTGGATAACTGAATACACTAATATTACTCTTGAAAATAGTACGTACTGTTCTCAACCGATTTAGTTTATTAGCATGTTGAATTTTAAACTGCTTAAACTACGTTAGACTTTACGGAACAGTGGTTAGTTTTATCCAGCTAGATAAAGAAATTAAAACTTAGGTCACGACATACACTACTAAATCTTCCTGCCCTAAAATTCACTGTACATCCACGCTTTGCCGAGGTTGTAATTTAATCGTTTAAACTCATTGTTTTATCTTATCATTAGCAGCTACTTGTCAATCTACGAATATTTGTCAGCAACGCAACTTACACTTGACAAGCTCGTTGTTATAGGTTTGCAGGGCGGCCGCTTGCTGGGTCATGGTGCCACTTTAAATTCTGTCCTGTTCCTGAAATGAAAATAATTGTTTTCCCAAAGTTTCAAAGGATACAAAACAAGCGTGCCCGCCTATCTCTTGGCTTAACCCTAAAGTATCCAGGGCAACTGTCGGACTGGTACGTCATTGTTGTGCGACACTTTATTTGCGTCATTAAAGTGCGTCGGAGACTTGAATTGTGCCGCTGCAATTTATGGTTTCATCGTTAGGAGGCTGTATAAAATAATATATTTACAAAACCAGTTTTGATTAAGTATTTAGTGTTGGCATTAGTAGCGTTTTTTCGTTCTTGTTACTGTATGTTCAGTCGTAAACGTCACATGTCAGGACATTTTAAATGATTTTATAACGTTAAACCTGCGACTCGTATCCAGTATGGACACTGGACAGTCGATTGTGGTGCCTCGAGAGCTTCCTGCAGCATGGGATGCCGTTACATCGGCTTTAGTAAGTAAGGATGTACGTTTAAGTGGGTTAGGTAAATATGCATATTTTGCAGGCAGATGGCAGTTCTAGTTTGCATACGTTCCCTGGTTGTGATGAGTATTTCTCTGATACTGACGTTATAATAAAATCGTTGTATTAGCGCAAGATTATGCTTGATAGCGGTCTTAAGTATTAATCATTTGAAGCTTTAGTTACGTTTTTGTATGGTTCATTTCTCGCTCTTTCTCTCTCTGTCTCGCGCGCGCGCACACAAAAATATGCACAGCGTTTGTCAAAGGTTCATTTTAAAGCACACAATGTTTGGTAAATCACACTCAAGTAAGTATATACTGCTAAAATGCGGATGTAAATTTAGAGTGAGCTGACTGGTAACTTTTTTATTCAGGTGTCGCCGATGTCCTCCAGCTCCCTGTCGGAGGAGGCTCTCATGGAGGCTCTAGTCCTGCTCAGCAGTCACAGCCTGGGCCAGTGTGTGGAAGGTTGGCTCTTGGAGACCCTGCAAGTGCGTCTGACATCGGCTGTGGCACCTGAGTTCTGGGCGGGTCTGGACCAACCGGAGAATGAGCTGGAAGAAAGAGGCCGGGCTAGAGTTTTGCTCGATGCCTTCAGAACCCTTTTCGCCCGCCTTGAGCCTTTCCTAGGTGCACCGTGTATTGGTTGCTTTTTGTTTTGGCGACACTAAATACACACTTTGGAGTTTGCTGTCATTATGTCTATTTTTGGTGTCAATAGCATAAAACATGGGGGGGAGAAAAGAATGCCAGTAAAAAGTGGTGTGATCTTGGTGTCACTAACAGAAACAGCAGCCCTGTCATTACTTACGGTCATCTTGCGTCTTCCTTTCAGGTGGTCTGGAGCGACTGGGGATGTGGCAGGAGGAGAATCGGGGGGGGCTGAGCGGCCCTGGCGCCCGTGGGCTCCGCGAGCGGGCGCTGTCCGTCATCCGGGCCGTGCTCCTCTTCTCCCCGTCTGCACTGCTTCAAGACCGCGTGCTGGAGTTCTACAGCCGCACCTTTGCTGTGCACATGAGCAAGGAAGGGGGTGCGGGAGAGGGAGAGACGGGGGATGGGGGCCTGGACTCGGACCAGGGTCTCTGTGCGGGATGTGCAGTGCCGCCACTGCAGTGCTGGTGTCAGGAGGCACTGGAGCAGCTGGGGCAGCTGAGCCATATACTGTAAGCATTTTCGAAAGGATGGGGTTGATGTTCATTATACTGCCTCACTGACGTCTATCAAAAATGCTTAACTAGTGTGCATTCAAATGACATATACAGGTATGCCTGTACATAACAGCTGTTTGAATATGAGAAAGCAAATGTGTACCTGGTTTTGTGGATTTTGGTGTTTGTGGTGTTTGCACACCTTTTGTGTATCTGCTAAAAGGTATCTTTGTCATTATTTACTGTACAGCTATAGCGCACGTCTCTCCCTTCCCTTCGCCATCTTCATGCATGTTGTTTGATCCACCGCCCTGCCCCCCAGCTCCAGGCTGCAGCTCCTGGAGCGCGTCAGCTCAGAGGCGGTCACCTCCATCCTGCACAGGCTCATTGAGCAGAGGATGGAGCAGCGATGCCGAGGAGAGTACGAGCGCTCTTTCCTCTCCGACTTCCAGGAGGTAGGACAGCTTCTGGGTTTGTGCGATGAGACTATGAAGCTGGGTGTCCTCACTGACTGCAACTGACGTTCAAATAATGACATTGTTTATGAAAATGATGGCATATGGTGTTGTAAATAAATATCAGGAATACAGATGGAGTAATGTCTTCCCTGCTGTCTTTTTCAGTGGCTGGAACGTGTTCTGGGCTGGCTGAGCAGGGTGTTTGCAAGTGAGGCTGGAGGCCAGGGTGCTGGTGCTACGGAAACGGGTACAGAGACACAGCCTGGGAGTGCCGTGCTGCAGCGTTGGCGATGCCACATGCACCAGTTCTTCTGCAGGATATATGTGAACATGCGCATCGAGGAGCTCTTCAGCATCATCCGCGGTGAGCCAGACTTGACTAATTTGGGGGGGGGGATGTCTACAGCCATGACATGGGAATTGAGGAGTGCTCTGACCAGCACAGCTGTTCTCAGGGGCTATATGGGTGGCAGAAGGTGGGTTGTCCCCAGCTGAGCCACGCTGGTTCCTTCCCAGTTCCCTGCCTGCTGAGTTGATTCCTCATGTTCTTGTTCGTTTGTCACAGACTTCCCCGAGTCCAAACCTGCCATTGAAGACCTCAAGTTCTGCCTGGATAGGACCAACCAGAGGCAGCAGCTTCTCACATCCCTAAAGTCGGCATTCGAGACGCGTCTGCTTCACCCAGGTCAGTCGTGCTGGGCCAGTGCGCTACTCGTGTGAGGACGGATTTCATCTGCAGGGTGACAGTTTCAACAAGTTAAGTGTGAAATTCCTCTCTTCTCACGGCAGGAGTGCACACCTCTGACATTATCACTGTCTACATCTCGGCCATCAAAGCCCTGCGGGAGCTAGACCCCTCCATGGTCATCCTTCAGGTGGCGTGCCAGCCCATCCGCAAGTACCTCAGGTGCGTCCTGGGTGGGCCAGTTGCTGGACACGCAGCTGTCTGTTCGATTAGGTGGGCCAAGACATTTTAAAGGGTGTTGCACACTTTCTATGAAAAGATGGCCTCCGACCACATGTCAGTTGGTGTCTGCCCAAGGTGGCCTGTTCACGTCACTCTGAAATGCAAATGTTATTTAACACCATTTTCAGCCAAAAACATCAGTGAATTACCTTTATTCCTCTTGTGTTTGCCTTGGTCAGTGAGTTTCTGTTTGGCTAGAGAGTAGTGAGTGGGCAGTCTCAGTGCTGTTGGCCAGTATCACTGTGCTGTGGGTCTTTCCGTGCCGAGACTGAGTAACCGCTGTCGCCCAACCAGAACGCGGGAGGACACCGTGCGGCAGATCGTCGCCAGCCTGACAGGCGACACGGAGGGCTGCAGCGACCTGGCTAACGAGCTGTCCCGCGCCGACCCTGTGACCCTGGAAACCCAGGACAGCGAGGACGAGGGAAGCGACCCGGAGGAGTGGACACCTGACCCAACGGATGCTCTCACAGGTGATGGTTTGAACCTCCCTTGCAGGTCTGAACTCGCAGGTCCGGTCTGCACTCTCAGTTATCAGCTGTCACTCAGTTACTTACTAATAATTAAAAAGTCACTAAATATTCAAAGTTTGAATTATGCTTTTTATTAGTTTTAAACTATTTATAATATAGTATATGTATAAAATGCATCATTCCACCTGGTATAAACAGTACACAAACACCTGAATTATAAAAAAAGCAGGAGCGCGCACACTAAACTTTTACAAAAAATATAGAATAGTCCCAGGCAGTGGTGTAGTAGTGTTTTGGTATACTGTTCCTTCCATCCTTTTCAGAATGCGTATTATGGTTTCATTATATAATTATAGTCTCGATAGTTTCTCTGGCTATGCTGTACGGTTTTTAGGTGGGTATACGGTAAATCCTTTTTTTATTTATTTCGAGGTGGGTGTATGCTGTGTGCCTATAGACACACCACTGCACATCTTATTACAGGCATGGATGAACAAAACCTCACAAATTTAATCTAGGTGTGTCCCTTAGCATGTTCACGTGGACAGTTGCACTTGTACTCACTCACTCAATCTGCCTCGATCTCCGCAGACAAGACGGGCTCAAAGCGTCGCTCCTCTGACATCATCAGCCTCCTGGTCAGCATATATGGCAGCAAGGAGATCTTCATCGATGAGTACCGCACCGTGCTTGCAGACAGGCTTCTGCACCAACTTAACTACAACACGGCCAGGTTCTCCTGTCCCCAGGCTGCATGCACATTCACAGTTATAGTTTGTTATATGCAATAATTATTATTTATTTTTTTATCTGAGTATGCAGTGTCAGGTGTGTTGGCTTTACTTGTGTGTCATGCGTGTGCATGATGCATTCACAGGGAAATTAGGAATGTGGAGCTGCTGAAGCTGAGGTTCGGCGAGTCTCACATGCACTTCTGTGAGGTCATGCTAAAGGTCAGCCACACCTCTGTCTCGTCTGTCTGTGTGTGGTTGGGGGCTGCTTAGCCGTGGTCATCCTACCTCCTCCTCGTCTCCCCTCAGGACGTCGCAGACTCGCGGCGGATTAACGCCAACATCATTGAAGAGGAGTCGCGGCTTCCGGAGGAGGAGCAGCCTCCCCTCGCCCTGTCTGCCATGATTCTCTCGTCTGAGTTCTGGCCACCGTTGAAGGAGGAGAAGATGGAACTGCCCCCATTGGTCTCCCAGGCCATGGAGTCGTACACGCACCGCTACGAGAAGCTAAAGGCAGGAACGCGGAGGGAGAGCAAAGGAAAGGGGTAGAGGGAGGAGCTGGTAAACCATGTGGGGGTGGGCTGTCAGATTTATAAGGGAAAATGAATACTAACACTTCTGTGGCTGCTGGCAAACCTGCTGTAAATGTTATGGATGTGCAGAAGGTCTTCTTTCTGGGGTGGTTTTTATGCCACTTCTGACTTGTGTCCCTCCCCTGGGGCGTTCCCTCCAGGCTATGCGCACCCTGAGCTGGAAGCCTCACCTGGGCTCAGTGACTCTTGATGTGGAACTGGGAGACCGCACCTTGTCCAACCTGTCCGTGTCGCCCATCCACGCTGCCATCATCCTGCACTTCCAGGACAAGAGTAAGCTGCAGCCCCCGACTTCACTAGTTTGTAGCTGCTGACAACCAGGCCGCTAGTGCTCTGTACTTCAGGAGGAGCTGTACAGAACAGTTGCAGACCCATGGTTCATGTTTGGCACCCGATGTTTCCATGTAGTCTACAACACTGTCAGTTGCAGGAATCGGTGTCAGTTTTGTGCATACAAATGACATGAAGGTTAGAGTGGCGTATCCACTCCTGAAAGTACAAACTAGATTAGCTTGAGCGGCCCACCTGAGCTCCCTCCGCTGCTCCTCTGCCAGGCACATGGTCCCTGGAGGACTTGAGTGGGGTCCTGGGCATCCCCCAGGAGATGGTGCGCAGGAAGCTGGCGCTGTGGCAGCAGCACGGGGTGCTGCGGGAGGAGGCTGGGGGCTGCTACTCGGTGGTAGAGACAGGGGCGTCCCGCGAGCGCCCAGAGAAGGGAGTGCTGCTGATTGACAGCGACGAGGACGGTGACTCCAACACCACCACGCAGTCCGAGCAGAAAGAGGAGAAGCTGCAGGTGAGTGCTTACACGCCTCCTCTGTGCCGACATGGCAGAGTTTTCTTTCCTTAGCCAGTTCCTCCATACATTTGAGTGCTAACTCTACAGCGTTTCTATGTTGACATGTAGCACTGTGTGTTTTGTAGTTTTTGGCTCATCTGAAGGAAAGTTTGGGAATTGGTGATGCATTTATAGATTTCAGCTGCTGAAAAGCACCACAGAATTCCAAGGAAATTTTGAATTTAACAGGTTACTACAGGTTACACACCTGGAAAATATTTACCTGTTACATGCCACCTTCTCTACCGTTTGCCTGCAGCTGTTCTGGGCCTACATCCAGGCCATGCTCACCAACCTGGAGACCATGACCTTGGAGCGCATTCACTCTATGCTGCGCATGTTCGTGGCCACTGGCCCAGTTGTCACGGAGATGGACATCAGTGAGCTGCAGGCATTCTTGCAAAAAAAGGTGCGGGACCACCAGCTTATCGTGTCCGCGGGTGTCTACAGGCTACCGAAGTCCACCCACTAAAAAGCAGGCGGGCGATCAAGCAAGGGAGAATCATGTTGGGTTCAACCCAGCAGTGGACAGATGCCCCCCCCCCTCTGTTTCAGTATGGCGAGGTTACAGTCAAGGTATAAGGGGCAGAGATTGGATATGAAGACCACATGCAAGAACAGTGTAGGAATGGAGGGGGGCATTGTGTGGGAATGGAGGGGGCATTGTGTGATAACCGTGGAACTGGAGATACAGTGGAACCAGCCAAGCTTCAGACAGGTGTGCACACGCTTACGTGCTGTTTTGTCTGTATATTATGCTGAGTTCAGGTTTTTGTTTTTACTTGGTCTGTGATTTTCACAGATGCAGTTCAAAAGGGGAAAAATAAAAATTTAAATGGAGCATAATTGTGCAGAAGAGTTGGGTTTGTTCTCACATTATCTCACATGGATAAAACACTATACACTGGCAACCCCCTTCCAGAGTATAATATTCCCATTCATAGTCACTTTGTAAGATTAATATTGGAAACTGGAGTTAAGTGTTGTCCTTTTAAGGGGAGACCGTAATATTTTCTTGGGGAAGAAGGTGTAGTTATGCTTTTAAAAATACGTGACGGATTTGGTAAAAAACTACAGCAGTAACACACAGACGTGTGTAAAATATCAAATGCTATCTTTAATGTGCCTCCTAAACTCACGTTTTGTGTGTGTGTTTGTTTAGGATACTGACATTTTGTACTTTTTTCCCTTTCACATAATTACAAATCACAGTACTAGAAATGGACGAATTAGGAGAATATTGCAGAAAGAAAAATAGTCTTTCAGTACCGATACAGCGGCTTTTTAGCCTTTTACGTTTTTTATTGCTGGCAGCACAGGTACATTAAAAACCTGTACTTAGTTTTATGAAATAAAATCACAGCCAGCGTTTGACCCAGCACCTGTTTACGATCTAAGCGTTTCTTCTGTTCATTGCAAATACTTTGGGGCTGTGCGTGTGATGAATGTAACGGAAGCAATATCCGACCTATTACACTAGTCTTTCGCACACGCAGCTTCACATGCGCGCTGACACACACCCGCGCGGAGCGCGCGCTGACACACACCCGCGCGGAGCGCGCGCCTCCCGTCCCTGCAGACGCTAAAGTCATGTGACGAGCTGTCAGCTGACTCGTCCTCAGCAGCTTCTGACAGCCGAGCTCAACGACCTCTGCGGCCAAGACAGACATTTTGTAGGGGGATAGTTATTTTATCTAGTCATGGCAAGCCAGTCGCAAGGGATTCAACAGCTTTTGCAGGCCGAGAAGCGAGCGGCGGAGAAAGTCGCGGAAGCAAGAAAACGTAAGATAAAACATGGTGTTCACCATAGCAGCAGCTACATGCTAATTTCTCTGTTGGTGTTATTAACGCAGAAGATATGTGTCATTTTCTTTCTTGAGCCAAGCTAGTTAACCGATTTTAAAGTTAATTTGTGTTACATGTTTTTAAAAACGATATTCCTGTTGGAAAACAAAATTAGCTAGATTTAGCATAGACTTTGGACACACTGCAAGGTATATTTCTGTGTATCTTAGCGTAATTGGATGGCGATAGCGTTAGCTAAGACACCGCTATTTGAAATTGAAGCATCTTATACGTATTACGTAAAGTCTGTGTGTTGAATCCAAAATATATACCGTGATACACAACATATTTTTCATTTTTTATGACGACATGTGACATTCATGTTAGCTGCTAAAGCAGATGAAGCCGTTTATTTGGGTTGCATTTAATTACGTACTTGTGTAATATTGTAGTTTGTTGGTCAGTTAAAATTTAAAGGAGAAACATCTACAGCAAGCATATTATGAAGTATGTGTAAATTTGAAAGGTGGTGGTCTACATTTAAAAATAAGGAACTTGGAGGTCGTGGATTTTCTAAAATGCGATGTAGCGCATTCACGTATTGAAGTAGACAAAAAACCAATCGTTTAAAAATCACTTGTTCTCGTCAACCTACTTCCTTAAATCCAGTAATTGTTTTCCACAATAGCCTTATTAGAGTTGTTTGGGTATCTGAAGTGTAGTTCAGCAATTTGTGTTTAAAAGATTTTTATTTGAGTTTTAAAGACATATTAAAGAAACTGTATTTAATGCCTTCATTGCAGTTAGTAATCAGTTTGATGCGTGTATTTTCACAACACTACGCTGTCCATCACAGTTTACTGTTGAAACAAACATCATGGGACCAAGAAGAACATTTTTTCCTGTTGGTGAGCAAGGTGACCGTGACAATGACTCATTCTAACTGTAGCTCCTCATCATCCTCCTGATGATTTCTCCTCCAAAAACAATTTTTATATAGAGCAGTGAAATTGTGTGCTTCATGGTTCCATTTGAATGTGTTATTTACATTATAATCCACAGAATTACCTACCCTCTTACCCCTTCTGAAATCCTTTGTGTCCAGGTAAGAATCGCCGCTTGAAACAGGCCAAGGAGGAGGCGCAGGCAGAGATTGAGCAGTATCGCTTGCAGAGGGAGAAGGAGTTCAAGACAAAAGAGGCTGCGGTGAGACCAAGCAGATGGGAGTGGAACTAGATTTCTAAGGATGTGGCTGATATAGTGTTATCACAATGCTGCGATTCACTGTGATTTGGAATGGCTTTCAAACTTAAGTGCGTTGCATAAAAGTTTGCTCTTAACTTAAAATGTTTCTTTCTTCAACAGGCACTGGGTTCCCATGGCAACTCAGCAGTGGAGGTGGACAAGGAGACTGCCGATAAGATGGACCGCATCCGAAAGAGCTACCAGCAGAACCGCGAAGCCGTGCTGGTAAACCTCTTGAAGATGGTTTGCGACATTAAACCGGAAATCCACTCTAACTATCGTGTGGCTGGATAGAGGCTCCCGGTACCTGGTCCCAAACACAGGAAGCCAGGAAGCACTGGAATATAGACTTCCACTGCACAGGAACACAGGCCATTAACAGGTTCAGTAATGTGCACATATTTATTGCTGTGATTATGATTAGGATTTAGTGCTTGTGGGGGGGGGGCGGGGGGGGAGGGGGGGGGGTGGTGGTGGGTTGTGTGGTGTTTTGGTTAGTTAGTGGGTTTGGGGTGG
>JABJVR010000095.1:1265580-1288104 GCA_025773905.1 Chitala chitala | reverse complement strand
CACACACACACACACACACACACACACACACACACACACACACACACACACACAGACAGACAGACAGACAGACAGAGAGTGTGAAGGCAGGATTTAAACTTCCAAGCCTAGAGATGTGAGGCTACAGTGCTAGGCCCTGAGCCACCATGCCTCCCTAGTTTTTAATATCTGAGAAAAGAAGGTTCCAACTAGAGCTGGGCAGTAAATTGATTTCCTTTATGTATGGAGTTTCTGGTTTAGAACAATATGTAAAAGTGAAAACAATATTTAATTTAACCTGTGTAATTACAGAAGAATGGATGTGTTCTGTGTTAAACCGCACTCTTGAACACAATCACACAGTATAATTATGGTACCACATGCATCAACAACAGCCCCGAAATGCCTGCTAAAAATGTAGCATTAGCAGAATCATTTTCCTATTACTTAACATTTCATAAGAAGGGACCACAGTGCAATGAAATTACAGACGTTTTATATCGACAAAGATATGATGGCCACGCAGTAGAAAAGCCTGGGTTCATTACAGTGCTGAATACAGTCGACCACATATGAGCTACCAAAGTATTTAGCTGAAGTATCCCTGTGTGAATTAAAAATAAATTCATAAATTGTTGGTAGATATTAATAAATCCTTTCTATAAAGGATTCATTCATTTTTAAACCGTATCACACATCCCTAGTTCCAGCTGCTGTAAAACTGTTTCAGTGCAATGTAATTTAACAGAGAATTTTAACCATGGCATTGTGTAGCTTTACTTTGCCCTCAGAATTCAGTGTGACGCATGTGGAATCTTCATTCCCGCTCTTCCTATCCATCCCAGGGACCACAGGACACAGAGTAAGAATGTCACATGACGGTCACTATCATGATACCTCCATGCCTGGAATGCTTCCAACGGTCACAAATTCCCATAACGGCGATCATGGCAACAATGGTGGGGGTCACAGCATGAGCATGGTAAGCTCCTGATTTCCCCGCCCAGGTATCTAAGGTGATTTAATCCAAACCTACAGTAGATCTTGATAATCACATGGGTCTCTCTGGAGGATTCAAGCCTAAAATTGACTGTACAGAAACCAGTTTTTTCATCCTTTATTTAACACAAAAGGCTTGGTTTTTAAAGCACCGATTTGACATTTCCCAAACTCCCTTTCTCTGCAGCAAATGACGTTTTACTTTGGCTACAAAAACGTTGAGATTCTGTTTTCTGGTCTCATCATCAACACGCCTGGAGGTCTGTCTACTCTGTTCTCCTGTTTTTTTTTTTTTTTTTAACAGCAAGCTCCTCAGTTCAAAACCTTGCTTGTTATTAAAGTGCACTTGTTAGTTGTCCCACGCAGTCTGTTGACCGTGTGCTCTCTCCGGATGCCTGCAGAGATGGTAGGAGCCTGCATAGCTATTTTCCTGCTGGCAGCCTTCTATGAGGGATTGAAAATCGGCCGTGAGTACCTGCTCCGACGGAATCAGGTCAGCGTACGTTACAACTCCATGCCCGTGCCTGGCACGGATGGCACCGTGCTGATGGAAACGCACAAAACGGTCGGGTGAGTGTCCTGGGCCTGGGGAGGCAGGAATGGGGGAGGCACTGTTAGGCTTAGGTAACACTAATGCCAGGGTGTCGGAAACACGGCAATTTAACAATTAATTGCAATACATAACCTTATTGGGTCCCAGTACCTACGTAACACAGATGCTTGTGTAGGGCATAAAACACCCATAATAAACAGCTGCCTTAGTAGTACCATTAATCCACTTGTCCGTAAAATAACTGAGGGTACAGTGCCCCCCCACTTGAGATTTAGTGTCTCCTGTGTTTTACGGATTACATTTCAACAGCTTTACAGCCTTCAAAAACACTCCTAAAAAACAAAGGGGAATTGAAAGGTAGTACTGAGCACACAGGTTTTTATGGCAGAGGTAACATTTTACCCACAGACCAGAAAGGTAATTCCTTTGTACACAGTTGGGACTCTGTGCTTTGTTCCCAGTCTATGTTCCAAACTCGTAAAGTGCATGCTGTTTGATCCCCGTCTAACAAGTTTGCGTTGTACATCAGGAAAGGTGGGGGTTATAAACGCATGTTTCTGCCATCAGGTGTTTATGGGGTACTTTTTTTTTTTTTTTCCCCCTCTCTCTCTCCTTCTCCCTCCCCCAGCCAGCGGATGTTGAGTCTGGCCCATCTCCTTCAGACAGTGTTGCACATTGTTCAGGTCGTGGTCAGCTACTTCCTCATGCTGATCTTCATGACTTTCAACGGCTATTTGTGCATCGCCGTGGCGGCCGGCGCAGGCGTTGGCTACTTCCTGTTCAGCTGGAAGAAGGCGGTGGTGGTGGACATCACAGAGCACTGTCACTGATCTTGGTCCAGCACCTCCTTTGCGCGCGCACACACACACACACACACACACGTAAGAAAAAAAACAAGCCTATCTAATTGATTTCCAATCAACAAAGCAGGAGCTTTGCTACATATTAGTATAAAATAAGTCTTGAGTTTAACCAGGACAGTTATATAAATGATTTTATCTAATGGACTCTTAAACATAATGCATTATACCTTCCCAGTGATTTGACTGCTCTAGCGTACTCCAGATATGCCAATGTGAAGTTGTCACGAGTACAGCTGTAATCACTCTCTTAACCAGACCATCCAAAAAGTGACTTCTAGAAATGGGACCAATAATGGTTGATGGTTTGCATGCCCTTTGTGAATCTCAGCTGTCCCATATTGGTATCACCCCCATGCCACACTACCCCCTTTCCATTCTTATCACCGTTTCCAAATACAAGGCCAAACTTTATGCCCTGGTCGTGCTCAGTAAGCCCTTCGTGCCATTCCTGTCCTCATTTTGCTAGAACATCGTGCCCGTCACGCTCAGCAGGGTGTCACCGACACCCGTTGCTGGGAGATGCCCGTGCCTTGTTTTGTGCTTGCGACGTTTTTCGGCCGAGCTCTCGTCGGGTTGCCATGCCTTTCATTTGTGTCTTCATCGTCGCGGCACGCTCGCTGTACGTGGGGCTCACAGGTTCTCGCACCTTATTGAACCCTTTGCCTTAAACGTGACAGGCACTCGTAGGCTGTGACGGCTCACCTCAGTCCGTAGGAAGGTGAAGTGCAGACACATTGTTGCGACACCTCATCATTTAGCACAATACCTGCCTCACCCACGTCCATACACTTCAGTGGCACCACGCTGATTTTAAATACTGTGGCTTGACAAGCTTTTCTTACCTCACTGTTGTGAGAGTAAATATGGGGCATTAGGTCTCACAGAGGCAACTCAGATTTGACCAGCCTGTTTCCTGAAAAAAACACCACATGGGTTTTTTTTTTTTAAACCTTACATGAAGAATGAGACCTTGTATATTATATACAACAAGGGCAGCCAACATTAGCTAACATGATGAAGTAGAACATTTTTTGCAAATTCCATCTTATGGTGTCAGAAGTAAAAAAAAAAATTTGAATATAGTTATGCCACAAATGCTGTGTTATAGTACTCTAAGGTGTAAGGGCCTTGTGTATCTAACACGACTGAACAATTCTGTTGGGAAGGGATTCACCAGCTTGTATAATATGTATCAGTTTACGGTGGTGTTGTACGTCCATTTGGAGACACAACCTAACAGTTTTTGACTGACTCTCTGGAAAGCTGGTGAAGCTGTTTTTGAACCGTTTTCAGTAACACTATGTGGACAAACAAGGCCAGGTCTTAGAAGGGTTGCCGACTCCCAAAAAGTCAACTTTTATCAGAATCACATGGTGAAGTGCTACAAAGAGGAAAGAAGTGAATGTCCCTTTTTTCCAGATTCTACACCTGGTGGTACTTGCTAGGGAAGGGATTTTTTTTGTTTTGTGTAATAGGCATGGGTTATTGCGTGCTTTTTGTCCGAAGCTGAACTTGGACGAAAGGCATCAAATTGTTTTAGTTTTATTTTAAACTGTAATATTTTTTAATTGTCAGTATCAGCTGTTAACTCTTACATCAGTGGATTCAGTGCTACTATGTGATGCTGGAGTAGATGTCATATTCCCGTTTTATCAATTTCTCCTCCATCCAGTTGAAAGGGAGATGGAAGGTGCTCGTGTTTTTCATGTGGTTGTACTGTGAACTGCTAGCCGGAAGTGAAGTTTGGTTGGTTTGACACAACTTCTACCTCCACGTACCACAGGGTAGTGAGGCAGACTTTTCTGAGAAGGGGAATGTGACCAAACTCCAGCAAACTTTCGATGTAACGTTGGGGTTTACACTGTTTATTGCTTATAGTGATGTTTGTATGCTTTCTGTAAATCAGGAGTACAACTGTCCTTAAAAAGAGTAATAAATAGGTGATAATATTGAAGTCACTTGCCTTCTTTTCTAATTATAGACCATGGAGCTTGCTGGAATGCCTCCATTGTACACTGTAGGCAAAGTTTGAAGGTTTTATGTGAATGAAATGATCCTGATAACTGACCTACATGCAAGACTGGATGATCATTGTTGTGATCTGGACAACTTGCACAGTTTGTTGCTGACAAATTTTTGGAGAATTATAAATATGCCTGAAGTAATTCGGTACTGAAAATTGCAAATTATTAACGTGAGCTTTCCAGATAAATTAAGTAGAGGGCACGTGTACAATATCTTTTGAAAACAATTTTAATATCCGTAGCAGTAACTGTACACCAATCTTGGAACACAGACAACAACATGTTTTATAGAAATAACACTTAAAAGATATGCAACCTGAATCATGCAGGTAAATGTACACGGCTGTCTTGGTGATATTCCCAGGTACTCAAACTTTTGACCACACACCTCAAAATAAAGGTCAAGGAAACTGGACTGCACACCACTGACAGCCTCTTTACTTGACAGAACTTGACCCCTCTACTTCACAAAACCTTTCCCTGAATAAGATATAAAACTTTTCTGGTGTCCATAACGCACCTAAAATTGTAGGTTTCCGAACAGCGACGGTAAGGTGTTCGGCTTGGGGTGTGGCTTGTAACCAATACGTTCATGGATCATTTGTTCTCTGGTTTTCCCGTCGTTGCTCCCGCTTGCGGCTCCTCCCATTTCGCTGGATGCAGCCACGCTGACCACATCCACCTCATCCCGTTGTTTTTTCCGACTCTGTTAGAAGGAAAACGGATTTCCTTTGTACTGTTACAAAGACACTGTACTACAGTTCAAACCGAGTTAAGATGACCCAACTTTGAGTACGGTTGTGGAGTGTTCTTCCACACGTGACTGACCAACCATCCACCCATGTCAAAGTATGCAATAGCACAATAACACACACTTTATTTCCAGGTAACGTAGAGCATATTGTATTACCTCAAGTTCTTTCTTCACACTTTCAAATTCGTCAATGTCATCCAGTTTTAGCTCCAGGCGCGTTGGCTTCCGACGCAACATGATTGCGTCCCTAGGTGATCCTGAAAAAGCGTCGGCCTCTCCTCCACATCCAACTGGAGAGTACTTAATAGCCAATACTGTAAAGTGAAATCACGGTGAATAAACGGCCATAACATCACGGCTGTCCGAGGGAGGCAAGCGTTTCACTAAACGGTGAAGTTATTAGATGCCGGACCGTCGCCTATGCAGTCAAATGCATTACAGCACAGGGTTAAAATGTAAATGTCTATTCTCGTGTGTACCACAGATGTGTTACTGTATGTTACATCCTTCCCTCCCGAATAAAAATAGTTTAATTAAGATAACTGCATGAAACGCAGGTATTCATGAACAGCAAATTCCAAGGTAACAGTTATGTCAGACGTAACAAAATTAGTGTTAGCTAAAAATAATTTCGACTTTCTTAAACAACATACATAATATCGGTATATTTCCCAGTCGTCTATAGAAAACCTTTCCAACAGTACTCACAACAGTACCTAGACGTATTTTAAATCGTAATACATCGCCATTTTCACAAGACTGGCAGTAACTGCAGTTGCTAAGGTCCTACGTCAAGCATCAGAAATACCAAGCAAGACTTTTTCGTACGTATAATCAGAAAATGGATGTTGAAGGGGAGTATATGCAAAAATGAAGCTCGTTACATGTAAAATGTATGGGAAACCAAAAATTTTAAACCACGAGGGAAGTTAACGAGACACATAAGCAACACTGGGCTCTGTCCACGTTTTAGATAACTTGCTGCTACAAACTTGAAAAAACATATTACAAATACGATATGTATGTATGATTATTGTGAATTTACCTACTGTAATCAAAACAATACAAAGGCACCGACTGTTCAATGTATTTAAATATGAACTCACCCTGTTTTGCTGGAAAGCGCCATGAAACTGTAGTTTGGTTGCATTGTGGGAAATGTAGTTTAGAAATGTTAATTACTAAATTCCGATTATTTTATGTTGATTATGCTTTTCAACGATTTATTACTGTTACGGTGTGTGCGGGCGGTGTTCACTTGCTTCCTAAATAACATTTGTTTTATGACATTCAGTCTCAAGTTGCTGATAGATTTTTGCTGTTTTAATTAATTAATCGTACGATAGAGTTTTATTACAGTCCACTCAGAAACCATTTCGCTGTTAATTTTAGTGCCTTTTATAATTAGGCGCAAAGTCTCACCGCTCAGCCACTATTATGATATTTGTGGTAATTTTACAAGTACGTGTACGTTGCTTATTTATAGAAACCTTATTTAGAAATCAATTTCAGCTGACTTACATGTACTAATGTACTGCTAGTGTTTACATACATCTGCTGAGTTTAATTTAAATACATTTCGTTAACTTCATAACTTTTTTGGGGGGGGGGGGCTCGTCTCCCTCACGACGGCAATTTCCAATTTGTTTAAACTTATAAAACGTTATGAGAAATACGTTTCCAACTACTGGTGTACGGTTATTTGTAAATTGATATTATATATTTTACTGTATACTTGTAAATACGCAAGTATGGTAGAATATTTTACTTTATACTGAAGATGCAGGGCCTTTCTGCAACTATTATTTCCATCTATAATGAACATCAAAGACCTATCAGTAATGCAGGAAGTATAACCTTGCAGCACTCCAATGAAAGTAATAATAAATACAGAGAGATTTCTCTAACACAAAATCATACAGAACGATGAGCCAGAGGGACACGAAGTTCCAATAAAAGTATTGCGTCGTTTGTGAGGATAGCCGAATAATCAGACATGAAAAAATACACTTTTTTATGCAGCTTGTCCACTGCAGTCCAGCTGCAAGGCTGCACACGCAGTGCCTCAAGTGATGTCTGTGCAGTTCGCCCGCCAGCGCACGAGGGGGCAGCAATAAACTCGGCACGAAATAGTCGTAAGTCGTAAAGAAACGGAAAGTGTTGCGTTTTATAGCGACCGCGTTACGTACTGAGCTGTGGAAAGATCAACGCTTATATTTTGCGTAACCTAGGTGTAAAATTGTTATTGCAATAACCTCTTGGGTTGCATACCCGGCTGAACTGGTAGGTTTATTTATTATGCGACTAAGGTTTTGAATTCATTGAAGGGTCAGCTAGTGTGTATGATTTCAATGGGAAAACGTGATGCTTTCGCTGTTGGTGTTTTCCACCGGTCAATTTGGATAAAACGGTTAGGAAATTATTAAGGGAGCTGCTATGTGGTATAGCTACACTACAGTCAGGTTTATTAATTGATTTTGCGAAGGTAGCTCGCTTAAGTGCTTATCAGCTTGCATATTTGTATTTACTAAGATGTGAATTGCTTCGTCTTGCGTACACATACCAGATTACAGAAAGCAATAACATGCAAAATGTAGTAGTATTGGTGATGGAAACAATGCCACCCGAAGGACTCAGTAAAAAATGTCCCCGTATAGATTTTGTTTTAATATTAAAAGACACATCGACTGTGTTTTTCTGTGTAAATCATGGTCTGATTATACTGAATTCAGTTTGTGGGTTATATAGTTTCTTTTCGAGTACCACAAAGATTTAAACGGTAGGGAATTACAAAAAAACTGATTTAATGTATTTTCCGTTGTTCAAGTAGATAGATAGATACATAAAATGTGTAAATATGTAAACCTGTACATGTGTTTTCAGTGTTGCAATTTTGAATAGATTTGTGCATCTTGGACAGGTTCCTCGTTTGCTGTGGTGAAGTAGGAGGTAAAGATGTCTGACGAGGACGAGACCCCACTGGTGAAGAAAGCGCGGATCTTCTATGGCAGCCTGGAGGAGAAGGAACGGGAGCGGCTGAGTCGAGAGGGTGCCACCGATGTCACCAAGGATGCAGTGAAGGCGGGCATTGAGGCTGGCAATATCAACATCTCCAGTGGTTGGTGTTTAAATTCTGCAACCTACACAGTAGTACTACAGACAGACTGCATGCTTTGAGATACTTGGCAATACTTAGACAGCCTCCAGTACTTGAACATAAAACATCAGCAAGTTAATGTCATTGTATTAATTAGCTAATTAGAATGTGACCGGCTCATCACTGTCCTGCCCAGCGGTGACTGGCATGTGACGCTCCTCTTTCAGGCGAGTCCATGGAGCTGGAGGAGCGTGTGAGTGAACGGCAGGCCGAGGTGCTGGCCGAGTTCGAGCGCAGGAAGCGGGCGCGCCAGATCACTGTCTCCACCGATGACGCCGAGGTCAAGGCCAGCCTGCGTGCCCTGGGGGAGCCGATCACACTGTTTGGGGAGGGGCCTGCTGAGAGACGAGAGAGGTTGGTGTTGCTCACGCAGTTGTTTTCTGCACCATTGGGTTGGGAGGAGTTAAGGGAAACCTTTTACATTGTACAGAGTCTTCCCTTTGATATTCGAGTGAGGAAGCTGTGTAATCTGGTCACTGATATTATTGATTTGCACATAGAGAAAGTTGTATGTTATAACTGGAAAGTATGACAGTAAAGGATTTCTATTCAGATTTTTAAAATCACTTAAGTTGAGTTGGGTCGGCAGAGAGGCCATGTTAGCGGTGCAGCTAAAGGTGTGTAGGCTCATGCATGTCTTTCGGACTTCAGGCTGAGAAATATACTTTCGGTGGTTGGACCAGATGCTTTGAAAAAATCTAAAAAGGAGGATGATAAAGCCAAGCGCTCTCAGGAGGAGGTAAGGGAGCATGCACTCAACTGTCTGTTCCCCAGCCTGTCATGTTCTTAAACTTGTGACAGCTATTTTCCTCGCAGCCTGTATGCAACAGTAGTAGGTAACGCTATCTTCTGTACACATCTTCTCTCTGCCTGTTTTAGTATCAGCAGACTTGGTACCACGAGGGTCCGACATCACTGAAGGAAGCGCGTCTTTGGCTGGCCCGATACTCCCTACCAAGGTAAGGCATCACCCGTGTGATTGGGCCACTTCCCTGGGTTATTTGAGAAGCACCTGGGTGTGATTCATGTGTATGTGCCTCTGTGTGTGTCTAGTTCTCTTTCACACTGAAGTTGTTGCCGTTCTTCAGTAAGCTGTGCTGTGCTCTATCTGTAGAGCTGTCACGAGGTTAGACAAGGCGCGAGAGTATAAGCAGATTCCGGAGTCCACACGCACCGTCCGTCAGCAGGAGCTCCACAAATCGCTGAGAGTGAGCCAGTTTCCCATAATCCCCCAGGAGATGGTCTCTGCTGAGAACCCATTGTTTTTTTTTTTGTTTTTTTTGTCTCCAAAGCTGAAAATGTATGTTCTTGTCTGCCTAGAACTTGAACAATTTCTGCAGTCAGATTGGTGACGACCGGCCAATCTCCTACTGTCAGTTCAGCCCCAACTCCAAGTTGCTGGTAACAGCGTCTTGGTGAGCGATACTTGAGCTTAGTTTTCTGTATCTGTGGTGCATTTGGTCTCGTCTGTTGTCATTGGTGCTTGGTGCCACCAGCCTTAGCTTGACACACTTTCCTGTAACCAATCAGGAGTGGATTATGCAAACTGTGGGCGGTGCCTGATTGCAGTCTCGTTCGTACTCTGAGGGGTAAGAGTCTCCCATTTGTAATCCCAAACCAACAGTTTTGCTATGGCATTTTTGGATATCTGTATGCATTTTTAAACTTGCTTCTTTTAAAAATTGTAGTACTTGTATACGGTATGTCTAGAATGCATTTTTAAGACCAGAATGATGCATCACTTAGGGCACAACACCAATGTGGGGGCCGTAAGTTTCCACCCACAGGCCACTATATCCCTGGACGAGTCAGATGTCAACCTGGCATCCTGTGCTGCGGATGGATCAGTTAAACTCTGGAGCCTAGACAGGTATCCCTGCCCTTTCACACACTTTGGTAATACGGGGATGCTCTTGCTGTAAATTGACCTCTCTGTTGTGTGTTGTTTTAGTGATGAACCCGTGGCAGATATAGAAGGGCACTCGATGAGGGTGGCCCGTGTGGCCTGGCACCCTTCCGGCCGTTTTCTGGGCACCACCTGGTATGTGCTGACAGTTCGTTTCTCTGAATTCTTAGCTGCTCTTTACCCATGCCTTCCTTTAAGTATTGACATTTAAAACAAATGCCACTGAAGACAATTTGGCTTGAGGGATTTCTTGTTCAGTGTTATTTGGCTTCCTTGGTTATTAGAAAATGCATTTTCTTCTTGCTTTTGGGAGCCATGAACATTAAAGACAAGGATTGTTTAGGAGCACAGTTGGTTTATGCAGTCAACACTTGAGGGTGTGAGACATGAAGGCAAAATGTAGGGATGCTAATTTCACAACTTACCTCTACATTTTAGACATTAAGTGGCAGTGTTGTTACTAATGTGGTGCTGGTCTCCTTAGAATATACTTAGGTGATCACATTGAGGTTCTAATGTACTGGGTGAGGCCCCATGTCATCGTTTTAATGAAAAAGAAAATGGTCTCACAGACAAACAAGTAGTCTTCCCTTTGTGTAAATATAAAAGAAAATGGTGTGTTTGGTTTGCAGTCTTTATGTAAACTTCTTACTACTTGACTGTGTCCTTCTGCCAGCTATGACCACTCATGGAGACTGTGGGACCTTGAAGCTCAGGAGGAGATTCTGCACCAGGAGGGCCATAGCAAGGGGGTCCACGACCTTCACTTCCACCCTGATGGCTCCTTGGCAGGGACTGGGTATGACCACCCTGCACTTCTGTGTTTGGCTTCATATATGTTTGCCTTGCGTCCATTCTGATGTCTCTGTCACCCCCTGCTGCCCCTTTCCTTTAGTGGTCTGGATGCATTTGGTCGCGTTTGGGACTTGAGAACAGGGCGCTGCGTCATGTTCTTGGAGGGACACCTCAAGGAGATCTACAGTGTCAATTTTTCACCTAACGGGTAAAAACCAGAAGCCTTTAGCCTGATCACAGTATGCTCATGTAGCTGTCTGAAGTACGGTCGTGGTTTTACTGTCGGTGTACCACTGACACTGAAACCTTTTCTCCACCCCACAGCTTCCACATGGCGACAGGTAGTGGGGATAACACCTGTAAGGTGTGGGACCTGCGGCAGAGGAGGTGCATCTATACCATTCCCGCCCATCAAAACTTGGTGTCCTCTGTCAAATTCCAGCGTAAGTACACATCCGCTGATGTGCAGAAGTGGTTCTCAGTTGGAGGTGTCTGTTCGCAGTGAACAGTTGAAGAGGATTGTCAGGGAAGCCTCAAGTCTGTGGTCACCTCTGATTTTGTACGCTGGCTCTTGTCTCTTATAGCCACAGACGGTCACTTCCTGTTGACCGGTGCGTATGACAACACAGCTAAGGTGTGGACGCACCCTGGCTGGTCTCCCCTGAAGACGCTGGCGGGCCATGAGGGCAAGGTGATGGGTCTGGACATGTCTACCGATGGGCAACTCATTGCCACCTGCTCTTATGACCGCACCTTCAAGCTGTGGATGGCAGAGTGAGATGGGCCACGGATGTGCCTTTCCCTCACCTGTGGTGTCCTTACCTCTACATGAAGAGATGTGTGGGTAGTTGTATAGGTACCCATCAAGGATGCACCATCTGCTAGATGGCAGATGGAGTTTAAGGTATCACTTATAACCCAAAAGCCAAACTATAAAACAAGCCTGCGGGACAGAATCTGTCCAGAATTTTAGGCAAA
This sequence comes from Chitala chitala, assembly GCA_025773905.1. NCBI lineage: Eukaryota > Metazoa > Chordata > Actinopteri > Osteoglossiformes > Notopteridae > Chitala > Chitala chitala. The sequence continues at coordinate 1,276,096 of JABJVR010000095.1, read as the reverse complement.
ACATTCTGGAAAGTATGTGTGTATGAAAGTACATTTGTGGGACATTAATGCTAATACAGTAATAACGAGGGTATGACTTCTTAAAACAATGTTTTTGTTTTCGTGTAAAGAACCTAAGTTTACCCACTTTTAGTTGTTTGAGTTTGTGTTATTTCTCAATGTCCAGGTGTTTTTAGTCTTTTATACAGTTATTAAAATATGGATATATTTCATATGAATAGGATGGATGCATTTTGTTGTTTTTGTCCTTTGTAATGAAATGATAAAAAAAAAAAAAAGTTAAGAAGAGAGCTGTTGGGGCAGCACAGTGGCTTTGTTAGCAGTGCTTTTGCTGCACACCTCCAGCTTTGTGGGTTCTGGGTTCAAATGTCATTCTTGGCACTGTGTGCATATCTTACGTATTGTAACTAAGGATTTTGAACAAACTTCTAATGCGGCAGTCACATGACCACTATACCGCAAGGTACAACAGACTGACCAACAGCGCGGTAAACTATGGATCACAAAGGGGAACGTTGTCGCAAGAGATGGAGTTGATTTGTGTTTTGGAAAGGTGTTCGGCCCGTAGTCATAGATTCAGTGAAATAAGAAAAGTGGATACCAGGGCCCGTGAGTTCCCATGAGAGACTGGTACCATGCCGTATTGAAAACACTAAAACATTTGCGATGAACAACATACCATCCTGTACAAATTCGCGTTTCTTGCATGCGTGCTGGAGATATTAGATGAAGATTACTCTGAATTTACAGTGTTTCCCGATCTATTAGATGTTAACACATAGACTGTAATTGCAGAGGCGGCGCGAGAAACATGCATGCAAATGTACTAAATGATTAATGGCGGTTTATTTGAACCCTGCATTAGAAAGTATAGAACCAACACCACGGAACACCTTGGGCTGACAAAGGCAATTTCCTTTAAATTGTCGAACTGTTCAGGGATAGATTGTCCTGAACTTTTCAAACGTTAATTTGTTTTGTGCGGTATCAAACCAATAACTGGAGTAGAATATGATGGTCTCTCATCTTATTTTACCTATATCTATTCCAGAGTAATGTTTTTTTCTTGTTCTTTTTGTGACAAAAAACAATGTTTAACTCTCGAGTGTTATTTGACTTGCCATGTCCGAATAGTTAAAACGTGATTAATTTCCAACAGTGCGTAGTTTTTAACTGTGAGCATAGTGTGTCCGTTAAATAAAACACGGGGAGAAGCAAAATGAAACGGTACGTTTGTAGTTTCAGGTGACAAAATCAAACTTTTGCAGTCATGGGTGCGTTTGCACTCCGTTGTGAGTTTTAGCTAACCGGGTTCGTGGATGAGGCTCTTCACACCGGTGGCCGGTGACCGGCGGCCCTCCGGTTTCAGTCCTTTGATTCGGCGAAGCGCGAGCCGCTCAGCGCCAACAGCAGAGCAGGCAGCGCGTGCAGCAGGGACTCAGGCGCATGCGCCGCTCCACCAGCATTCCGTGTACCCAAGCGGATGAGGGCTGCTCCGTGATTGGCTGCTTGCCAAACGAGGGTTTATGCTCCAGGTAGGTCGCACCTCCCTGCAGCGTGATGTTTCGCTGGTTCTCCGCCTCGGCCTTGACGCCCAAGAAAGCGACCAGGTCCAAGTCCAGCGCGGTGGCGCCCCCCCGCGGCAGAGGTGTGTTTTGTCGGCACTGTGGGCAGGGGATCCAGAACTGCTGGGAAGGAGAGGGCAAGCAGTGAGGAGAAGAACAGCAGTTAACTATTGCCCTGTGACACAACAATCTCCTGTACGTTAGCATGGAATGAATCAACGCCCACCCTTGTACTTCAGGGAATTGCAAACAAACTAAACAATACAAAAACACTGAAACAGAAAGTAAAGAAGTGATGAGACGCTGGGACACCAGTCTGTTGGAACACGGTAATGTGATTCATTCAGTTTCTGCTAGGGGTGTGGCTAAGTGCTGTGACCGGGTCACAGTGGAAAACCAGACATACCTGCTCGTTAATGACGGTGTCCAGCCGACGCAGGCAGGTCTGACAGAAGGTGTGGCCGCAATACAGCTTGCGTGGCAGTCTGTCACTTAGGTTGTAGGCACAATAACAGATGATACAGTCCAATTTGCGACTGTCTCTGGATGGCTGCTCCCCTGATTCCACACTGCCCCCTGGGGGTGCCTCTGAGCCCAGCACTTCCTCCTTTGACATTTTGCCCAAAGGGAAGACCTTGCACGTTTATGACAGCAATCCCATTGGCTCCGGCCTACGCGACAAGCTGCCCAGAGGGATTCTTAAAAATTTGAAAACAAAATCTAACTTGGAAGGGAATGCTGACTGTTGTGTACATAAATCGTATGACTCAAGATGTTTTATGTGGCCAGCCTGTGGCTGCTTGTGCCTTAGTATGGAAAAACAGGAAGAATAACCTCGTAAGTAGAGCCAGAATGATCTGTTTCCTGTTCAGAAGCTGCTGTTAAAAGAGAAAACAGTTACCAGAGCCATTGGTTGTAGGGATTAAAATTGCAGCTTTTATAACAACACAACGTTGTTGCTACTGTGCAGTATTGAAAACTATCCAGTTTATCATTAAATTCAATATTCATCACATCTGTTTTCCGTCGGTTGGTCTCTGTGAATTATTAATCTTGAGCAACCCAAGATCAAATGAATATCGAATATGACCGGACTGTTCTGGGACAGAGCTTGTTAACATCACACAATCATCCTGCTTCTTATTTGCAAAATGTGACTTGTAGCTGTTTTGCTGTCATGCTAGTAAATTTGTATTAATGTATGTACTTTAAGTTACATGGACATAATTTTAAATATATGAATTTAAATAGCCCTCCAATACAATGTGTATATACAATACAAGAGGCAGAGTTGTACTCATATTTTATATATTTTTGTGTCTTATGTAATAACAGATATACAGTATACCAAATGAACAGAAACAAAGTTTCAAAAACCCACCAGTTGCAGACATACAGACCGCGGTGAAGCCGTTTGTTATTGGGACGGTGAATGATGAGACAACGTATCTGTGAAAATAGTCCAAATGTAACGGTCCAACACCTCTAAGCCCCTTGTGTGAAGGTCCTTAGTGCTTCCAAGGGAATGAAGTTGACACGGCTTCGCTCCAAAACAGTGTGTTGTTACAGGGTGTTCAGTAGATCGCCCTAGCTTCCCACAGTCACTCCGCCCCCATCCCTCTTCATCCTACCCCTTTTTCCTGTGAGTGATATTGAAGCAGCTCTGTCTGGCCGGAGGGTGCTGTGCTTCTCTGGAAACCAATTGTAAAATGGGGGCTCAGGGAAAACAAAGGAAAGGACCACTCCTCTTGACTTCCTGATAATCTATCGTTATTCTAATAACTTGCCAAGCATTGGTCAGCTGGTCCTGTTGAAATGCAGCACTGACACCTGAGGGTCTCGAAAGCAGTGACAAAAGTTGACCAAAAATAAACGACCCATTGAGGTATAACTGTCATATGGTGGACCCCAAAATGAACATCTTTCCCCTGCCTCTAGAAATGCAGCCAACACTGTCTGCAAGCAGGCTTCCAAGCTGTCTGACAGGGGGGTGAAAAGCGCACTCCGGCTCGCGTTCCTGTCTCGTGGGAGCCAGCAGCAGGCGTATCGATTTACCAGCAACACAAAGCACCTGGGGAAACCCAACACCTCCTGCCCCAGGTACGTGGGGCCGAAGCAAGCTGGATCTCAGCATCGAGGACCAGGCAGACAGGACCATGTGACTTGCCAATTAACGTGCGACTCATTGTTGTGTACAGCTGCTACAGCTAAGACAAACACTGGAGGGCGTTTACTCAAACAGAGTGACTTCAGTGTGTTGGTTTAGCGCACAGTATCGGCTGAATTCCTGGCATTATGCCGCCACAACCCGTCACTTCCTTGGTTGCCTATGAACCAAACTTACATGCTCTGCTACAGTATATACAAACACTCGAGACTGGACACTTGGGATTTCATAGAATTTGAATTCTTGTCCCAAGTGGCTGTCCCTTTGTGTCTCTTCTGTCATTGAATTCTATGGAAAGGAATCCCGCTATTTCTGTACCTGAAGCATTGCTTTTTAAAAGAAAAAGATAGCAGTATCACAGTGCATAGATGGTTTATCCTCACGCTACCACTAGCGTATCCACCATACAGTGATAGGCAAGAAACTATGTGGGAACTCATTACGTTCACTGAAGACATTTTCTACGTGCTGTTATGCATTGGCCACTAGAGGACAGTAGAGTGTAGGGATCTTTATGAAGTGGCATTCTGGAGGATTAAGCAGTTGTACAGGACCAAGTGGTGTGGGGTGCAGCTGGAGTCTGGGGTAGGTGGCACCACTACTGTTACCCCTCTCTTTGAATGTATTGTAAAGTGCAAACTACTTCAGCAATGAGGTGTTAAAAAAAAAAAAACAAAACAAAATAGACCATCAAGCTGTAAAAACGTCACATCTACTTTTTCTTGTGCTTTACCTCTAGAACCTCTTACTCACAGTTACTGCTGCTGTTTTAAGAATTGTTTGTACAATATTAACCTTTACTTTGCTATTTTGATTATGTGAAAATGTATCATAGTCTTCGCACATTGCAACGCCTTAAAGGCTGAGCTCTTACCGGAACCTCAATGATGTCCATTCAACACAAACAGCTAAAGCCAAGGGGACATTCCTTCCTGGAAACCTTGCACAACAAGTTCCGTTGTTCCGTTTTTTTCCATCTGTCCATGAAAACGACACTGGAACAATACTAAATTGTGCACCACAACACTTACACTTCTACACCCTGGCTGACATGCTCTGATGGGTATTTTCCAGTTGTTTGTGATGATTAGGTTCAAACATTTTCAGTCTATACACAAAGAAATAACACATGACAAGAATTTGTTTGTAATTTCTTAGATTTTTGATGCAATTATAGAAATAGAATCACAGATTGGGAAAGATGCTTTGAAACATTAAAATCAGCAGTTACACATTATGTTTGTGATCGCTCTTTCAGTTTTGTCCTGAGAATCCCCTTTGCATGTCTGATCTAAAATAGCAGGGAATATTGTGTTCAATATATTAGTGTGTCTTCAGAAAAACTGTACTAGGAACAAAGATTAACTGACAGGTCGTAACAAGCTTTTGATGTTAAACTTGGAGATGAAAGTTTGAAATGAAAGTTGATTCTGCAAGATTATTAAGATGTATTAAACTTTGTTTTTGTTGTGTTTGCTGATAGTGGTACGAGAAGTGAACTTTAACCTGTTTTGACAAGTTGACACTTTACTACTTCAGAGATGCCATTTCTTAATTTATCCCCAATTCTGAGTCTGTCATAATGTGCTAAATGTAAGTGTTGTATATTCTTATAGTTTAGAATTGGCACCTCTTCCAACTGATTTTGATGCCACAGAATGAATGGCATGATGCCCTGAAAGATGCCCAGCCAAAGAATACCTTACCATATACACAGCAGGACAGTAACAAACTGCATTTGCCCTTGTTTTTCATTTAAAAATGTGTTTAATTTTAAAATATCTTCATTAGTTTTTTCCTTCTTCCTTTTCGAACTACAAAGGAAATATTGAAGTTGATCTTAATATCCTTGTGACGGGAACATGTGACACATGACGCGCAGGCATTCAGCTGTGTCATACCAGTGGAATGTGAGATATTCCACGGTGTGTGAGGAAGCCAGGCCCCCTGAAGCTGCCGTGGCCATGTTTCGTGTGAAAGCTGTCAGACGGGTCACAGACGAGGAATGCAGCTCTGTAGCTCCTCACAGGGGACCCTTGTCAGCTCATACACAGTTATGAGCACCATCATACTTCCTGTTTCCTCACAAATTTGACACAAATTTTTGTTTTTGCTCAGATGTTGGGTGGGCAGGGGCTTTCGTTTACACAGTCTCCTAGGAACTGTTGTGCTGAGGTTAAGTTGACACACACACACACAGACACACAACCAAAATGCATACACCTATTGTCTGTGAAATGGGTCGCTGTGGTAGTTTCTTTAGCAGCTATTGTATGACAGATTTAGTGTGTCTGAATGGCTCATCCGTCCGACCCCTTCTCAAGGTGTTATGCATAGGCACTTCTCTCGTGAGTATGACTGTTTGAAAATACCAATTTCTGCCTAAAATAGTATCTATGTGTAGCTAATGTCAACACTAGTAAGGTTGCAAGGACAACTGATTACGTTCAAACATTGCAAGGAGAAGGAGGGGTTGTTTCACAAAATAGATAAAGTATACCGCAGTGTGCTGTACTTTATTCAACTGTAAATGCATTATTTTACAAAAATAAAATGCTGTTAGTGGGAAATGGTAAGAATCAATCAGAGCCTTATGCAGACTAATTAGGTTTCAGTCGTGGCTTTGTGGGACAGCCTCCATAGTGACAGTGTAACAATTTGGAGCAGACCACCTTCATGCCAAAGGTAGTGTCACTGTTGTGGTCTCTCAGTGGAGCAGATGAATGGGCAGGTAGAGCTGGTTGTTCCAGTAACTCACTGTCTTTCAGCAGCACAGGTGTAATGTGGGCCCAGACTGCCACTTGGAGGAACTCAAGTCTTCAGATGATTCACTGGCTCTGCCCAAGCCTGTTCAACCAGTAAGGGTGTTGAGTTCCTTCTGAAATGTTACCACTTGTATAATCCACCTCCCTTCCAAACCACCACTTCCAACCTCCCCACCCCCATACTTTTTATCTATAGACACCATCACTGGAAGTTCTTGGAACCATTGCCGTATGAGGTTTTGCAGAACGATTTTTTTTATACAAAATTACTTCAACCTATATATAAAAAAGACATTGCAATCTTATTTGGCAGCTGATTTTATCTGTATTGTCCTGCAAACTGGAAATGAGAACACTGTAATATCTAAGAGCACTGTAATTACACTGTAAATAAAAGCTTTAGTATGTTTTCTTTTGAATGACAATAGACTTATGTTTAACATGGAGTGGCATTTAAAAGCTGGTGACAACAGAGTTTTAGCCAGGAGAACGTTTATTTGCATTGCAGGTCATGTTGACATGTGGCTTAGCAGCTGCCGGCGCTGTCGTGCCATTCGGCCTTTGCTAGCTGATGTCACCAGACCGAAGTCGGTCACGCCGCCTGAACAGCCGCGACACTTACAGCTTTTTTACGGACGAACTGAGCTGCGTGACTCTTTTGCCAGCCCCGGACTCGCGCTGCAAGACTGTCAGATCGCAACGCACTACTAAATACTGTGAAACATTTCGTAACCACGGTCTCTGGAAGAAGGAAAAAAAAAACAAAATTTTTGATCATTTGTTATTTTGAATACGGTTGCTTTTATTTTGGCAAATTATTGTAATACAAATTTATAACTGTCACCCAAGTAATTTTAGGCATTTTCCCCGCTCAGATTCATATTTGAAAGGATAATACCTGGATTGGGGGGATGGTAAGAAAGGTGCACACCAAAGCTCAGTTTCAAACAAAAGATAAATCAATGAAAGTCTTCTTACAAAGTCTCCGAGGCAATACTGCGGCAGAGAACGAAACCGGACACATCCCACCCCCCCACCACTAAGGTGCAGAGAGTTAAAGTTTCTACTTTGAGAATACTTTCAGTACTGTGACACCACACTGCAAAAACATTGCTTTGAAGGAATCTTCTCAACCGGAGTCTTCTTCCCCACCCATGCACAGATTTTTAACCACACTGTTTGGCCAGTCCTTACAGAACAACTGAACTTTAGGTACATAAATCCTTAGTCTGGCAGCAATCCGTGCAGTCAAGGAGGGCCAGTCCTTTCATACACAGCACTGATTCCATGGCACAGATGATGTCCAATCAGGACCAAGTCCACAGAAACTGACCACACCCTCACTTCAATAACTCTGTCATAAATAAGCACTTAACTAAGGCGTTTGTTATGACCTGATACTTAACTGTTCATACAGACTGACAGGACAAATGTTGATGTTGGGATAGAACAAAAACAATTAATGGGGCTAAACCCAGATAGCAGTGAAGCTGAGGACGCTGATCTTCATGACTCATGCAGCTGTTGGTATGGAAATGACGTAATCCACCTCTGTGGCTACACCTGCGTAGGTCTGATAGGGCTGAGGTACTGGGTGCTACCACACCAGATGACTAAACAAAAACCGAAATCAAACAAACATTCAGTCGTTGCTATAGCAAAGTACAAAAATAATACACTTTCGATTCAAGCGTCCTTAAGGAGGTGGCACAAAGGAAACCACATGAATTAAAAATGAAAGCGCACGGTTAGGGTACCAGAGTGACGGCTTGGTCAAGTCCAGAGCTGCAGGTTTCGCAAAATAAAGTCTATCAGAATGACGCGTCTTTATGCACTGGGCTCAGAGTCACATGTTTCGGGGTGTAGCATCCCATGTGGTGTTGCCCATCCAGGTGGAGCCAGGTGACCCTCACTTCCTCCTACGGCACCGGCGGCAGCAGCAGCACCAACAGGCATAGCAGCAGCTGACATCTTCTTCTTCCTCCTTGATGGTGTAGGAGGAGCCCTGAACCTGGTAAGGCAACTGGTTCTGACCGGAGTGGTCTCCCTGTGGCCTGAAGCTGCCGTAGGGGTTAAGGGCAGAAGAAGTGTTCGTCTGGGTGCTGTAGACCGCCATGGGGTTTGTGATGATGACGCTCCCATCTTCGGAGGAGCGGAGTTTGGCTCGGGGGATGGTCACATTGCTGTACATGTTGTCCAAAGAGACGTTCATGATGCTGCTTCAAACGCAAAACCCAAAAAGAAGCGAGGAGGGTGACACACCAGACAAGCAGCAAGGGTGACCTGTGTGAAGACAGTACCCTACATCTCAGTGACATAGAATGACAGTTCTCAGAATCTCCTAAGACCCCCACACACTCACACACCCCTGACTGTTAGAAACATCCAGAACAATCAGGTCTGATAAGTAACAGGACTAACTTAAAACTACAAAAAAGAGAATGATTTGTGTTCTGTTTTGTTCTTTTTTATATGGAAATTGGACTTTAAAGACATTTTTACTACCTTAAAGTCCTATTCAGGAAATATTACAAGTTACTAACAAATTAGTTCCTGACCTTATTAAACCTTTAAATTAAACCTCAGCTGTGTAACTGTATAACTTATCACAAGGAAAGACTGGTGCTTTTTGTGAGTCTTGTCATTACAGCACAATCATTACTTACTACGTGTTGTCTGGATATGCTGAAACCAGGATGTTCTAAAATAAAACACACCCTGGAATGGAACTTAACCAAAATCAGGTAATGTAGACTGCTTACCTGCAGCTTGGCTGAGTAAATCCTTACCGCCAGAGTATTTTATCATGCAGCGCGCATGAAATCGACATTGGAGTCGTCCTCGTTGACTTTGGTTTGTCCACACACCTGCGGTTTCCTCTCTGGACAGTTTCTCCCGGAGCGTGTAAGTCACACCTGTGTGACCGTGCTTCTGTGTGACGAACGAACCCGCGTCGCGGCCCAGGAAAGCTGCACTCCGACACACCTGAGGCTCATTTGGCCACACCCCCAAGGGGGCCGACACAGCGCAGCAGCCCGCTCTGGAATGCTGCAGCTCTGTCTTTCAGGTGTGTGCGGTCACTATAGTAACACTGACCACCAGTCTCTATTGCTTATGCAAAGAATTCCCAGAAGGCTGCTATGCTCTAGCCAAATAACACCCCCCCACTTCTCTGGTTAACACTGCTTATCTAAAACGGAGTGATACACAAACACAAAGTTACACACAAACAGGAGTAATGTTATCATATACTGTTTGATGATTTAGCTGTTTGATGCTGTTACAATTTTGAAAACCACAATTTTTGAATTTCTGTATGATATATTTTTGAACTACATGTGCATTAGTGTTTCTGTCAGTGATTGATGTGTACAGATTTCCAATGATGCAATCTTAAGTTAATACTATACACCACCTATCAGCTGTTTTATGTATATATAGGTGATTTTGACTGCTATGAGACAATGGTGGGCGCTGAGTGGAAATTGTCAGGATTCATGGTCTGTTGCGCACATTAAGTCCTCACTCCGAAACTGCGACTCAACAAACAGGAACGGAACGGCCTGCAGAGCTCTCCATTAGCTAATTACAACAAATTCCAGCGGCAAGCAGCAATGTTAATTCAAGCAATGTGCACATCTGAGAACAAATGTATTCAACCACGACGGCTCCGTGAAGCAGTTTACCGAGACCCAAGGATTATGGAAATCCTGTGCTATGTTCATTAAACCTTCAGTGTAACCATATTGTGCAGTGTCCAAACACATAATTTTAAAAATTGCTTTTTTGTTAAACGGAGAAAACACATTAAAAAATGTAGTACTATTACCAGGTAATTTGGTATTTGTTAATAGGCGTGCGGGAAAACTTAACTGAAAAACGCAGTAAACGTTTAACCGAAAAAAAAAAAAAAAAAAAAAAAAAAAAAAAAAAAAAGAAACAGGAGCGGGGGGGGGGTGGTTATTAATAAATCATTAAAAAAAAAAAAATTGAGATGATAAGTGTGATTAAAAGGACCG